>CM035140.1:118506638-119111638 GCA_020205605.1 Panax ginseng
ATTAAGAAAGCAAAGGGAAGGTCTTAAAAACCAAGATAGAGAACAATGTAACATTATTATTACATTAAGAATGTATGAATGTATAACTAATGGATATGAATCCATGATTATATAACTATGTAGGAATACACGAAGTGCAGATAAACTTTAAGCAGTTAAGTCGTAGTTGATAAACTATAAATCGTGCAAAAAGTCTTTCAGCCCTATTTGTTATATGAATTGATAATCTGTTAGTTGAGCTATATTATATCATGAGAATGTTGATGTATATATATGAAATGCATATGAGATATGTATGAAATGTAAAAGTTGATCTTTCATGATATGCTTGTGATGAAAATCTCTATGCTTGTTATGTGTGAAGTAACATGCGTAGTAAATATTAATTATTTATGAATGCATGAACTGAGTATGTTATTAGATATTATGTGCTTCATGAAAACTGTTAGAATTGATGGGATGTCGAGCTCACCCTTGCAAATAACCACTTTTGCAGGTTAAGGATACACAGTAAAGGTTACGTGCTACTTGATTGATAAAGTTCAATAGTATCGAAGGAGATTGATTTATTATTTAAATAGATGCTCTTGAACCATGTTTAGGTTCTAGTAGATGTACATGATAGTAGTTTATAATGTGTAATACATGTTAAGTTGTACTATATGATACATAGAGAAATTCGAATCGAGATGTAAAGATTGATACGGAAATTGAATAAAGTGAATCATAGAATAATTGGATTCAAGAATATGTAATTGATTCAAGATAAGATATCAATAAAAGATTTATTTTCAAAGGAGATTGAAAAAGTTTAAATTATTTCGCATATTCTTATAACATCGAGTATGATGTAAGACAGGAATGGTAAATGACCAAGATTTGAAACTTATAAAAGTTAAGGGTCATTATACAGATCCTGGAAATGGAAAGAATTTATATTCTAAATTGTAATAAGCAAGGTTATATTCATTAAGTTATGAATAAAATATATAAATAATTTGACGATAGTAGTATCGTTGCGGACCAGATCCGAGGATCGAAGGAACCCGGATTTAATGGCGTCACAGGTTGGTATCAAAGCTGTAGGTTATAAACTTAGGTAAGTGTAGCTTAGGCTATAACCTTAGACAGAGAAAGATAAAGATTTAAAATAAATATAAGCAAGGAGTCAAAGAAGAATCTTGAAGTATCTAAGAGAATGAGAATTCAGGAGTTTCCTAACTTCGGTAATAAAATGTTAAGATGTTGTCTATAAGATGAAGATGAAAAAGAGAATAAGAATGAACTCAAGTGGAGTTTAGTTGATAATGGGAAAGAACCCTAAGTTAACTGATGATCACAACGTGATTAGAATGAGATATGAAGTGATAAATAGTCTGTAACTATGACACCCCCGAATCCGGGTACTTCAATTCCACGGGATTTGGTGTTCACTGTATAAATATCATCTTTATATCTACGCATAATAAATGCAAACCATGCAATAGATAGAAATAAAATCTTCCCCTTAAGGGTTACAACATCCGAATAATAATACAATCCCAAGTTAAACTAACCTTAAACATCTGTGCAGAAATATAAACAAGAAGTCTTAAGTAACATCAATTCTAATTACATCACATAAAAAATCAGTCTTCATTACTTGCTATGGGACGCCCCCAAAATAGGTATACATCACCCATCTTGAGTCGCAAAATACATGGTACAGAATTCAAATACAGACTTAATTATACAACAAATGTAAAATACGACAAAACATAAAATTTGTGAGTTTTAATACAAATATCATCTCTCTGAGAGTATACAAACTCAATGGAGTCCTCATTACATTTATTATCACACTATTTCACAGAATAGTGAGGACTACTAATGCACCATCTAGGACCATCACTCTGTTCCCCGACTAGTCCCCGCTACGTTCTCATTTCCTGAAGAGAACAGTGAAAGAAAGGGTGAGCTCAACTAGCCCAGTAAGAAATATTATGACTAAGATAATGCAGGATAAATTATCGTTAGCCTTCAACAATGTTAAACTGATACAATATAACAACCATCAAGTTTAACTGTAGCGGAACAAGCAATCCATTAAAAGAGTCAAGTAGAGAATAAAATCTCCTATCTTTTATGATTTAAAAGGTTTTTCATCACTTTTATCTCTGGGACTCAGCTTAATAAATAATCCACATCATTGAATCATCCATGCACTACAGGCCAAGGATATTCTTTAGTATCACGACCACGAATTATCCATACACTACGGGCCAAAGATAATCATGTTTTCATCAACGGTCCTGATCATGCCATAAAATAATTCATCTTTGCACCCTTGGCCGAAGAGAATCCATAGCCATAATCATACCAAAAACTGTCCATCAATGCACTACGGGCCAATGAGGACTTTTTCCACATCATTTGTAACATTACTAAGCATGATTATACCGAATAATCCTCGGTCATAATCATACCAAGTCCATCTATGCACTACAGTGCCATGATGACTTTCTTTCAACATAATATAAGCATGAGGATGATGACAATGATATAAGAATTCAATAAAACAAGTTCAAGAATTAATTTATCCAGGAACTAATAACGTCCAAATTGTCAACATGATACTTCTTTGTAGAGTAAAATTCAAGAATGCTCAGAAGAATATTTTCATGAAAAGATACTGGATAAAGCGCAAATATCAAGGATATTCCACTAATTTCATGGAGTATAGAAGTTAAAGATTTAACCAACTGAGTATAATAAAGAATGGAATAACAAAAGAAATCACCATGCATGCGATACTTCTAATAGACAGGTTATTCCAACAGAATAATAATAACGGAACCAGGTCAGGCAAAATTCGCACCGACAGGATGTTCCAATAGAATAATAAAGAATGGAATAACAACAAAAATCACCATGCATGCGGTACTTCACATAGACATGTTTATTCCAATGTATACTAAATAATGTAACCGTGTCAAAGCGTAATACGCACCGCAGGATGTTCCAACAGTAATAATAAATAATGGAACCAGTGTCCGTGAAATGCACGTATGTGATATTCCAATGTAATAATAAAGAACGAAATATTAGAAGTATTTCACCATGTATAGGGTATCCCGTGTATACAGGTTACTCCAACAGAATAATAAAGAATGGAATAACAGAAGTTCTCTTCACGAATAAGAAAGAAAGAATACCCCTTACGAGTACAACAAATAATATTCCCTACCTTTGAAAGAAGAGTACTCCGACTAGTAGGTCGAGGATACTCGAAGAAAACTCGCACTACGCTCAAAGCTTTCTTAAACTCTAAAGAAATACACTCAAGATTATAAAAGAAGAACTCTCTCTATAGTTTCTCTCTCTAGAGTTTCAGTGAATTCGTAAGAAATAATGAAGGAATGAGCTTCTATTTATAGAAAAATGGACTGCATAGTAACTAACTCATGAACGGTCCAGATTGATTTACTTTAATCTGACGGTCCATATTTAAAGCAAAATCTTTTAAATAAAATATAATATATTCTATTTATAATCTAATAAAACGAATAACTTTATAAAAGATTTTACTATGCAAACACTATGCAGTACTTATATGCAAACACTATGCATAATAAAATATAATATATTCTAATTATTGTCTAATAAAACAAATAACTTTATAAAAGTATTTTACTATGCAAATAATATGCATAATAAAATATAATATATTCTAATTATTATTTAATAAAACAAATAACTTTATAAAAGTATTCTGTTTTATATAAAAAGCTTTTCTGTTTTATTACAATAATAATACAAATAAAAAAAACTGAGTGACTTATCACGTAAGCATCAATAATCAATACCGTGTGCTACTATGCAACCACGCGTATTACTGTACTTTTACTACCGAGTAGTTCAACAGTTTTAACGGTAAAACTTCCATCGTTATTTATCGTTTTCTCAATCCGACAATAATTTCGTTGTGGTGTCCACCAATGATTGTACCGTCGTAAGGATATTCCCTGACAAAAAGAATATTTCCCGACCAATCGAATATAATATGACAACCTGCATACTTTGCAAAATTTATAAAATATTACCCACAACTATAACATTATATCAAATTCATTCCATAATATTCAAAAAAATATTTCAAGAAATTTAAATCTTTATTTATAAAATCTGGGGTCTCACAATCTCCCCTTCTTTTGAAATTTCGCCCTCAAAATTTACGTACGTACCTTGTATGCCGAAGAGGTGAGGATACCTCGACTTCATTTCAAATTCTAACTCTTGAGGTATAACCTTTGAGTGTTGAATATGATTCTTCTTATCCAAGATTTTAACACGTATCTCCTCAAACATTAAATCATCCGATATCTCGCCTGGTTCTAAATTAATAATGTGGTTCGGGTCATCCACATATTTACGTAACATCGATACGTTCAAAAACATTATGAACACGCGACATACTTGGCGGTAAAACGAGTCTATAAGCCACAGTTCCTACTTCATCGAGGATTTCAAATGAGTCAATTAAATCGAGGGTTGAGATTTACTCTATTCGTCAATTCTTGCTTCTAGAATAACGCCCTCTTGAACCTTCTTCATTCTTCACATTAATCAGCTCCGGGTGTGTAGCTTGAGCGACTTTAACTTTATCGATTAAATTTGATTCTAATCGTATATTCATTATCTTCACGTGGGTTCATATATTCGCACTTGTAACCGCATACGATTTTCTACTCAACGCGTCAGCTACCACGTTCGTACTTCCACTATGATATTGAATAGTACGATCGTAATCTTCAACAGCTCGAGTCAACGTCTTTGGTGCATGCTACGTTCATTTTAGTTGAAGAAATATTTGAGTGTTTAAGAAATGGGTTTTGTATTGGGGTCAATACAAAATTCGATTTCACGCTCTTGGGGTAGGCTAAGAAGTTTTCAAGAATACGTCAGAAAATTTATCACTCAAAACTGTGACCCTCATCCAAGACTTGGATAGTACGTCACATTGATACCTATCAACTTTCCATCGTCATTCACGACATCGCCTACGTAAAAAGTCCGGCTTGCATTTCCACATAAGAAAGTCAACAACGAAAGGATCGAGGCTCTTTTACGTATGACTTGATATGACAATGATTGACTTTAGTGGTTTGGTTGCTTGAATTTGCATAACAGGTTGGTTAGGAATATGAAAGCTAACAACCTTACGAATAGCATGATGAGTAGTTAACCAATCGATTTCTAAAAATTACATCAAAGGCAAGTATTTTCAAAGAGATAAGATTGACAGGTAACGTGAAAGTATCGATTTGAATCAACAAGATTTATAAATAGTGGAGGTAACGAAGGTTTAACGAATTTTCGACCAATAAGTCAAAGTCTAACTTCTCCGGAGTTAAATTTAAACGTTGAGCGCAAGCAAGAGAGATAAAAGAATAGGTAGAACCGGTATTGAATAAGGTATAGACTTCGTAAGAATTTATAATTAACTAACCCGTGATAACTTCGTTCGATTCCTCATCACGAAAAACGCTCTCCCTTAAACTACCGAATTTGACTTGTTTGGGACAGTCTTTGGTGTTGTCATTACCACTGGAATTAACTTTCGCTATAGGGCATATTCCACCTCAATCGCTTCGTCAGACTCTCCCCATGATCTGAATCATTAGCCTTCGATCCATATCGAATTGGGGTTGACCGCAATGTATAGGGTAATTCAAAACTCGATGATGGGTTCTCCCAATTGATGTCAAAAAAGAGAAATACATATCATCTATTTTAGCTTTCTTGGATCGAAATTCTCTTTCCACAATATCAACGCGTCGTATGGCTTTTACCCATGCATCTTTCATTCTCACTCGTTCAGTTGTTTCTTCTTTCAGCTGCTCCTTGACATTTGAATTCTCAGATTCCAGATTTAATATCGTATACTCTGCCAAAGAGCGCTCCTGTTCAACTATCGCACATCGGGTAATACAATTTTGAATTGTTACATTCCTTTGCTCCACGACCGCCTTCCGTTCTTCAGCCTGCTCTTCTAACTCATGAATACTATTTTGTAATTCTACATTTTGATCAATAAGTTCTTCTAATAAACCCTCCTCAGGTTCCTTTTCTTCCTCACTCTCAGTTGCTACCTTTGCGACTAGCTTGAGTGCAACTTTTAATTCCTCAATCACCACATGGATATCTCTAATCACATTATCTTGGTTGGTGATTAGAGGTGTCTCCACGGTCTCATGTTCTCCATTGCTATTCTCAACATTCTCGGAAGAAGGGTTAATTAACATATCACATATTATCCCTATACTCTGACCGACCAATTAAATACCAAATAAACTTAGGCAGGTCATACTAGCGAAGGAATTCCCCGTCTCTCCCCTCCTAGTTCTATTCTCACATCTTAACCAGGGATCATATCCCTAAGCTTTGATACCAACTGAGACGCCCCCAAAATAGGTATACATCACCCATCTTGAGTCGCCAAATACATGGTACAGAATTCAAATACAAACTTAATTATACAACAGTCGTGTAAAATACGACAAAACATAGGTTGTGAGTTTTAATACAAATACTGTCCCCTAGAAATTATACAAACTCAATGGAGTCCTCATTACATTTATTATCACACTATTTCACAGAATAGTGAGGACTACTAATGCACCATCTAGGACCATCACTCTGTTCCCCGACTAGTCCCCACTACGCTCTCATTTCAAGAGAACAAAGGAAAGAAAGGTGAGCTCAACTAGCCCAAGAAGAAATATTATGACTAAGATAATGCAGAATAAATTATCGTTAGCCTTCAACAGTGTTAAACTGATACAATATAACAACCATCAAGTTTAACTGCAGTGGAACAAGCAATCCATTAAAAGAGTCAAGTAGAGAATAAAATATGATTTAAAAGGTTTTTCATCACTTTTATCACCGACTCTCGACTTTTAATAAATAATCCACATCATCGAATCATCGGCCGCACTACGTGCCAAGGATATTCTTTAGTATCACGACCATGAATTATCCATGCACTACGGGCAAAGATAATCATGTTTTCATCAACTATTCCCGATCATGCCATAAAACAATTCATCTTTGCACCTTGGTCAAGAGAATCCATAGCCATAATCATACCAAAAACCGTCCCATCAATGCACTACTGGCCAATGAGGACTTTTTCTACATCATTTGTAACATTACGGTTATGATTATACCGAATAATCCCTGGTCATAATCATACCAAGTCCATCTATGCACTACAGGCCACAGATGACTTTCAACATAATATAAGCATGAGGATGATGACAATGATATAAGAATTCAATAAAATAAGTTCAAGAATTAATTTATCCAGGAACTAATAACGTCCACATTGTCAACATGATACTTCTTTGTAGAGTAAAATTCAAGAATGCTAAGAAGAATATTTTCATGAAAAGATACTGGATAAAACGCAAATAACAAGGATATTCCATTAATTTCATGGAGTATAGATGTCAAAGATTTAACCAACTGAGTATAATAAAGAATGGAATAACAAAAGAAATCACCATGCATGCGAAACTTCGACATGACATAGTTATTCCAATGTAATAATAATAACGGAACCGTGTCAAAGTAAATTGCACCGACAGTGATGTTCCAACAGAATAATAAAGAATGGAATAACAACAAAATCAACATGCATGCGGTACTTACGCATAGACAATAAAAGTTATTCCAATGAATACTAAATAATCGGAACTAGGTCAGCGTAATACGCATGCCGAAGCGGATGTTCTAATGTAATAATAAATAATGGAACCAGTCCCAAGTAGAACGCATGCATATGATATATTCCAATGTAATAATAAAAGAATGTAATATTAGAAGAATTTCACCATGTATAGGGTATCCAGTGTATACAAAGTTATTCCAATGTAATAATAAAGAATGGAATAATGTAAGTTCTCTTCACGAATAAGAAAGAAAGAATACCCCTTACGAGTACAACAAATAATATTCCCTACCTTTGAAAGAAGAGTACTCCGACTAGTAGGTCGAGGATATACTCGAAGAAAACTTGCACTATGCTCAATGCTTTCTTAAACTCTAAAGAAATACGCTCAAGATTATAAAAGAAGAACTCTCTCTATAGTTTCTCTCTCTAGAGTTTCAGTGAATTCGTAAGAAATAATGAAGGAATGAGCTTCTATTTATAGAAAAATGAACTGCATAATAACTAACTCATGAACGGTCCAGATTGATTTATTTTAATCTGACGGTCCATATTTAAAGCAAAATCTTTTAAATAAAATATAATATATTCTATTTATAATCTAATAAAACGAATAACTTTATAAAAGATTTTACTATGCAAACATTATGTAGGCACTATGCAAATACTATGCATAATAAAATATAATATATTCTAATTATTGTCTAATAAAATAAATAACTTTATAAAAGTATTTTACTATGCAAACACTATGCATAATAAAATATAATATATTCTAATTATTATTTAATAAAACAAATAACTTTATAAAAGTATTGTATTTTATATAAAAAGCTTTTCTGTTTTATTACAATAATAATATCAATAAAACAAAACTGAGTGACTTATCACGTAAGCATCAATAATCAATACTGTGTGCTACTATGCAACCACGCGTATTACTGTACTTTTACTACCGAATAGTTCAACAGTTTTAACGGTAAAACTTTCGCTGTTATTTGTCGTTTTCTCAATCCGACAATAATTCCGTTGTGGGGTCCACCAATGATTGTACCGTCGCATTTGGATATTCCCTGACAAAAAGAATATTTCCCGACCAATCGAATATAATATGACAACTTGCATACTTTACAAAATTTGTAAATATTACCCACAACTATAACATTATATCAAATTCATTCCATAATATTCAAAAAAATATTTCGAGAAATTAAATCTTTATTTATAAAATCTGGGGTCTCACATGCTAAGCTTGCCCTTGCCTTTACTAGTGGAAGGTTCGTCTGCTCTTTCGTTCTTAACTGCAATGTTATTATTACGCAAGAGTGAGCACGATTGCCCACAAGTATAACAATATAACAATGAATAATAACATGCAGTTTTAATAATAACTTCTGAAATAAAAGCTCAACTTTTGAATCAAGAATGAATAACAAGAATCAAAATATTTCTGAGGGTCATAAGATCTTGAACTATGTCCTAGGTTATCAAGGGTTATACTTCAAACCTTTAACAGTCATAAGACTATGGACCTTTCTACTCGTACTTAGGAGGATCAGCCCTTAGTACCATACTGTGCACAATATCTTAATGTTAACGCATAAGTAAATCCCTTTGTAGGGTTGTTCATCTCAGTTTGACATTCGAGTCCGCACCAAAGGAAGTTTGGTTTGGATAATTCAATAAGGGTTCTGAAATTTAGAACGTTCATCAACAATGGACTAGTCGAATCAATAAGGTTCACTAGTCTAACAAGGTTCAACAATAATAATATTCAAATTGAATAATAATCTCAAGAAGAATACAATAGAACAAATATTGTATAACAATTTCATATTTTGAAAGGATAGTAAATCTTTAATATAACAATTCGAACTTGAATAATAGTAATGATAATTTACTCAAGGTAAATAATAAACTTGAACAATGATAACAAGTAGGGGTAGAAACTTGCCTCGTAAGTGAGATTACACTTTAATTAAACTCGTTCTTTGATTTAAATCCTACATATAATTTACATTCACAACTCTAGTTAATTATAATATAATTAACCATCATAAATTCATTCTTTTGTCTAAACTTTGGTTATGACTATACTTAGTCAAATATCACACTTATGGTCACATAATAACACTTAATGAATAATAAGCTACTTATGTATTTCATAATTCAATCCACATGCAATTATGTTATTTACATGTTAAGTATATATTATAATATCTCATTATACTTCTAACATATCTCTATGTTCTTTAAATCAAGTTGCTATCACATTGCTAGACTTGAACATTAAAAATATTTCATTTGTGGACATTCTACAGAGTGGCGCTGCGGTGCCACTTTTGTACTTGGTCTTCGCATTACAAGGTTAAAAGGCCGAGGCGCAGTGGGCCATACATGGACATAGGGCATGAGATCTGAGCCATGACGGCGGCGAATTCAAGCTGCTCGCAATTCAAAAAAATTGCGTAACACAATCAAAAAAACTCCAATTAAATTTTACTACACTAATTTAATTAAACCCACATGTTAGAATTCGCATATAAACATTACTCAACATCTATAGAATAATTTTAACCCATTAAAACACATAATTACAGAATTAAAATATATAAATTTCACTTTTCTTTGTGTTCTTGAAGATTTTGAACAAAAACATAAAATTTTAACACTACGGATTCGTTATAACACCGAATCTGTTCATTTAAGGTTTGGTCTCTTCGTATCAACATGCATAATCAAATAAGAGTGAGAATTTTATAAAAACATTTATGTTTGACATATTAAAATCACGTATAAGGGCCATATGGCCATAACCCAACTCTGAAATTTTGAAGCAATCATATACGATGTAATATTATGAAACTGGTGATATGGAACCATATAATACATATAGAAACACATTAAAACAACCTGTTAACACATATATGTACATAATCCATACTCCTTTCGATTTACAGAGACTTTACAGTAAACTTTGAAAACCATGTTTATGAAAACTCAAACAATGTAAAAACAGAATTTGGTTTGGAGAAATTACCCAGAGTATAGATTTAGAAGAGATGATCAGTGGTGATCCTTTCACAAGTATTTTTCTGATTACACACTCATAATTTTCTTCACAAAATCACAATTTTCTCTCTGTGAACTCGAACTTTTGTTTTCCTAATTATCTAGACTTAGAAAATAAGAATACGTATATAATATTAGAACTGACGCGTTGAGTGGTCAGTTAACCCAGTCATGGGTAACTTCCTTTAACTCCCACTAAGGCCATGTTTGGCTATCATTTAAAAGCTTATACCCAATTAATTTAATAAAACCTCTTATACTATAGTTAAATAATGTCACACTCCTTTATAAAATAAATCAATATCTTATTTAATTTAATGTAAATAAAATATAATAATTTCTCATTAATTCGCATAGTCAAAGAATTACTTTTTCTCAGTAATTAATAATATCAAATTATTAATCTCTAATTAATTATTACATTAATTAAAATAACATCATGTTTAATTAAATATTTCATTTAATTTAATAAGCTCACATAAATACATACTTGAATAATAAATATTTTCTACATTAATTTAATGAATGTAACACATATAATTAAATTAATCTATCACAATTGCATCAATTAATTATTTAATCTAATAATTAAATCATCAAAAATATTTATTTACTTCAATAAATATTAAAATTAAATTACAAAAATCTCGTTCGTCACATCTTCTCCCCCCCCCCCCATTAAAAAGATTTTGTCCCCAGAATCACAACTCAATAATTTCGACCCGTTACAATCTCCCCTCCTTACAAAGATTCTGTCCCTAGAATCGCTTACACACAATTTAAGTAAATAAATGAGGGTAATTCTTCATCATATTCTCTTCGAGTTCCCACGTAGCTTCTTCAAAGTTGTGGTTCCTCCAAATTACCTTAACAGAAGGTATTACTTTATTTCTCAGAACTTGTTCTTTTCTGTCGACAATTTGAACAGGAATTTCTTCGTAAGATAAGTCTTTTTCAAAACAGGGGTTCGTATTCAATTACAAGCTTGTAATCGGGTTTGTAGGGTCATAATACAGAAACGTGAAAGACGTTGTGGACATTCTCGAGTGCTGGAGGTAGGGCTACCTCGTACGCAACTTCTCTGATTCTTCTCAGTACTTCAAATGGTCCAATGAATCTTGGGCTTAATTTTCCTTTCTTTACGAATCTGATCTTTCCCTTCCAGGGAGAGACCTTCAAGAATACATAACTACTCGATTCAAACTCAATATTTTTACGATGTGTATCGGCGTATTTCTTCTGCCTATCTTGAGCTGCTACCAGTCGTGTTCGGATCACTTTGACTATTTCTGCTGTCTGCTATACTAATTCTGGCCCTAGCAATTGCCTTTTACCAACTTCATCCCAGTAAAGCGGAGTTCTTGCACTTTCTACCGTATAACGCTTCATAAGGCGGCATGCCAATACTAGCGTGGTAACTGTTGTTGTAGCCAAACTCTACTAACGGTAGGTGATCATCCCAATTTCCTTTAAAGTCCATCACACATGCTCTTAGTATATCTTCTAATGTCTGAATCGTTCTTTCGCTTTGTCCATCTGTCTGAGGGTGATATGATGTACTCATTCACAATTGCGTACCCATGCATTCCTGAAGACGTTTCTAGAAATTCGATGTGAAGCGCGGATCTCTATCAGAAATAATTGATAACGACACTCCGTACCTCGAAACAATCTCTTTTACGTATAGTCTCGCCAACTGATCTAAGTTGAATCTGATTTTGATCGGAAGGAAGTGTGCGGATTTCGCTCGACCATTAACGATAACCCATATCACGTCATAGCCTTTCTGAGTCGTCGGAAGGCCAACCACGAAGTCCATTGTAATATGTTCCCATTTCCATTCTGGGATCTCCAATGGTTGTAGCAATCCACTCGGTCTCTGATGTTCTGCCTTCACTTTCTGACAGGTCAAACACTTGGCAACACATTCTGCAACATCACATTTTAAATTTGGCCACCAGAAATGTTGTCAGAGATCTTGGTACATTTTGGTACTACCAGGGTGAATCGAATATCGTGAGCTATGAGCCTCGCTCAAAATGTCTTCCTTAATCTCTCGGATCAAGCGATACCCAAACTCTATTTTCAAATCTCAAAGATTCCTTTCTTATCCATTTTGAATCTCGATTCGCCTTCCTTCTTGATATCTTCTTTGTCACCTTTTACATTCTTCATCCCGAAGTCGAGCCTCCTTAACTTTATCCAAGAGGGTTGTACCAGATTGCATCCAAAATAGCTTCTCATCAATTTCCATAGGATACTTCACTTCCAAATCCAGTTTTTCCATTTCTGAAATTAGCTCCTCCTAAGCAGTCAACATCATTAATTTCTCACGACCCTTTCTACTTAAGGCGCCTAAGAACCACATTTGCTTTTACCCTAGATGGTATAAAATTTCACAAATGTAATCCTTAATTAATTTCAACCATCTTCTTTGACGATATTCAAATCCTTCTATGTGAAAATATATTTCAGACTCTTGTGATCCATATATATTTCACACTTCTCCCCGTAGAGATAGTGCCTCCAAATTTTCAAAGCAAAAACAACTGCAGCTAACTCCAAGTCATGGGTCGGATATCCCTTCTCGTAATCCTTCAATTATCGTGATGCATACGAGAATGACTTTGCTGCTTTGCATCAAACACACACCCAAGTCCTTTATGCGACGCATCACTATAAACAACAAAATTTTATGTATCGTCCTAAGAGATAACACAGTGATGTACTCAACCTCTTCTTCATTCTTGAAAGCTTTCCTCACACTTCTTCGTCCCAAACAAATTTCACAACTTTTCGAGTTAAATTCATTTAATGAGTTGCGATCTTGGAAAATCTCTTGAATGAATCTTCCAGAATATCCCGCCAATCCAAGAAAACTTTACTTACTCCGACGGCTTTCTACCGATCCCGATTAATCATGGCTTCAACTTTAGATGGATCTACCTAAATTCCATTTTTATCGATCACGTGACCAAGAAATTGTACTCGTTCAATCAAAAATTCGCATTTTGAAAACTTGGCATACAACTTTTCCCTTCTCAATACTTCCAATGTTAATCTCAAATGCTCTTCATGTTCTTCCTTGGTTATCGAATAAACCAAAATGTCATCTATAAATTCCACTACGAACTTATCCAAAAACGGCTTGAACACACCATTCATTAGTCCCATAAATGCTGCAGGAGCATTCGTAAGACCAAGCGATATTACTAAAAATTTGTAGTGACCATATTGCGTTCTGAACGCTGTCTTCGGTACATCCTCTGGCCTCACCTTCAGTTGATGATAACTGCTTCTCAAGTCTATCTTGGAAAAGTATCTCGCTCCCTTCAATTGATCAAACAGGTCGTCGATCCTCGGTAATGGATATCTGTTCTTAATCGTGACCTTATTCAGTTCTCTGTAGTCAATGCAGAGCGCATCGATCCGTCCCTTCTTTTTCACAAAATAACACCGCGCCCCCCACTACGATACGCCATTGAATGTACTTCTTGTTCAACAATTCTTGTAGTTGTACCATTAGTTCTTTCATCTCATCGGTGCCATTCTAAGGTATGGTGCCTTTGATATTGGAGCGATTCCGGGCGCCAAATCGATCACGAAATCTACCTCTTTATCGGGTGGAAGTCCTAGAAAATCGTCTGGAAATACGTCGACGAAGTCCCTCACAATCAGTATTTCTTCTACCTTCGGATTCTCTTTTCGACTGTCGACTATGTAAGCTAAGTATCCTACACAGCCTTGGTCTTAACAATTTCCTGGCTGGCATCATCGCCGACAACTCGCTTGTCTAGGCGACTTGCTACCATAAACACACACCTTTGACGGGTCATAAGGTTAATACGCTTCTTTTGGCAATCAATTACGCATTTCAGTAATTGAATAACCATCCATTCCCAAAATAACGCCAAATTCCCCAAGTCGAATAGGATAAGATCTACGCTCATGATATTACCCTTAATATCCACTCTACGCTTCTTATGTACGTATTTAAATGGGATTATTTCTCTATTCGCAATTTCTATGTTCATGGGGTATTCCAATTCATTCTTAGGCAAATCTAAATTCTTGGCAAAGTCATCCTGATATAAAGGAACAAGTAGCACCCAAATCAAATAAAACATAAGCATTAATTTTATTGATCGAATGATACCGACACCACATCACGAGATTGAATCGCATCATGCACCGTTATATTGAAAGTCCCGGCGATTGATTCGGTTTGTTGCGGTTGGTCCTAAGATAGTTAAGGCATTTCCACTTTATTGTTTCCGCTTTCCTCGATCCCGACCCTCCCGATCCCTTCTTAGGACAATCTTTGCTCTTGCGGTCCTTTGAACCACAATTAAAGCAAGCACCCTTCTTTGTTAGGGATAATTAGTGCTATGTGGCCTTCCCCACCACAATGATATTAGATTAATTTAATATTTTCATATTTTGTCATGAAAAATATTAATATTTTAATATTAATGATATTAGATTAATTTAATATTTATATTAAATAAATTAGTTTAAAAATAATTTTTAATATTATAAAAAATCATTTAAATGAAAATAAAGTGTTTAAAGATATTTTAAGTTATAAAATACAACTTTTAATATTTAAAGGATAGTTTCATTAATAATTTAATATTAATGATATTAATTTAATATTAAACGATATTTGATTTATTTAATAATTATATTAAATAAATATTCTAAAAATAGTTTTATTGATTTAAAAATCATTTAAAAAGGAAATAAATGAATTAAAAATATTTTAAGTTATAATAAATGACTTTTAATATTTTGATAAATAATAAATTAATATTCTAATATTAATAGTAATAGTAATTATTTAAAATAATTTTAAATGTTTTAAAAATCATTTAAGGGTAATATTAATACTTTAAAAATATTTTGAGTTATTATAAATAACTTTATTATTTTGGCAAGAGTTTCATTAATAGTTTAATATTAATTAAATATTAATGATAATAGAATTAGTTAATATTTAAATCATTTAATAATGATTTTAGTGTTTGAATTTTCATGATAAATTATAATAATTATTTAAAAATTATTATAAGGCTATGAAAAATATCTAAACGACATGTTTCAGAAATTGATTTGGACTTAGATAATTTGACTAGATACGTGTTTGTTTATGAGGTAATGACTGTTAAACATATGTGACAATGTGATTAGGTTATGTGCTGACTGAAATTAGCAGTACTATGTGATATGATATATTATTCTAATCGAACGAATGATCTTACTAATGATAGGTTTTGATATAAAAGATAAAACTAAGTTGCGTTATTGTAAGCAACAACTCAGGTAAGTATCTAAACCTTATGCACTACTTTTATTTCGTGCAAACAGGAATATCATGTTATGCAAGTTTTCTAAACTTACTCCAATTATTATTAAGCAAGTATCTGATCTATTATTTACATTGTGCAAGTATCCTACTTTTGCATTTCATTTATGCAACAGACATAAGTAAGAAAGTTTCAGAATCATATTATTATGCCAGATTATTAACTCTATTATTATTGATTATGTATCCAATCTTTGTATTCATACAAGTTCTTACATTATCCGATCATTGTATTATTGTATAATTTGAGATTTATTCTATTCGTTAGTTGAATTATATATAGGGTTAGACAAGTGTCCCCACTTGGATAACCATTGTATTTAATCATATGTTGATACATACTTATTGATTTCGAGTATGTATATGTTGACTTAAAAGTCGTCTAAGCTATTTGATTCAGCTAGACATAAAAATATTATTGAACAAGATAGAACGTTATTGTATCCAACCAGATTATTTTGGTACGGATTCCCGACTAAGTATGAACATCCCGAATATGGGAAAACTTTTGTGCACCTAAAGTGGATAGAGTGAACGATAATATCATTCTTGCATGTAGTATTGATCAATACAGGGCGCATTGGGATGATCACCCTCGTGCCCGTAAGTTATGACGGTTTGCGAATGAAGTTCTGCTAAACCATAGCAAAAATGAAAAAACAATGTTCATAGTCTGTCGACTAATCTCCAGTTATAGTCAGTATGTAGTTTCAAAAAATTGGAGATAGATTTGGTATGTTGTTATTATTGGGTCAGCTTACTTCACAACTGTTGATTCGTTGTAGAAGAGTTATTCAAAGAAAACATTTAATCCTTTCAGCTTATATTTGTTGTTGCTATTACTTGTTGGGCAATCAAATGCTCATCCTTGCTTTAAATTTAAATGTTTTCAGCTAAGCATGATCAACCGGAATGTTCAAGCCAGAATAAGGAAAAGAAAAGCAATCGTAATAACCTTATGTTATCTTTTGTAATAGTTAGACAAAGATTAAGACAATGATATTTATTATCTATCATGTAATGTATTGTAGTAAAGGTTAACGTGCTTGGGATTAGACTTTGATATATGTAAATTAAGTTTGATATTTATATTATTGTTATTATTATTAGTATTATTCCGCTCATAGAAATGGTATCGTAGCACCAGAGTTCGGGTTTCAAGTACCCGAGTTTGGGGATGCGTTATAAATTATACCGCAGGCGTTGTTGCCAAATTGTTTTAGTAGTCATCCTAACTTTAAAACATATGTGTAATGAATGTCTAAAGCTATAATACTTGATGATGTTTAAGCATGAGATCATGTAATGGTTATATAAAACACAAGAGTTGTTAAATTTTATTAAAGTTTGCAAAATGTAAGAACGATGTAGATCGCGTATCTATAGACTTTAAATATGTGTCAAACACATAGCGAGTCAAGTGTGTGATAAAAATTTATGAATGTTGATATGAAGCATGTGTAGCTAAGATGTACTATATATACATAGCTATTCTAAGAGTTTATTAAGAAAGCAAAGGGAAGGCCTTAAAAACCAAGATAGAGAACAATGTAACATTATTATTACATTAAGAATGTATGAATGTATAACTAATGGATATGAATCCATGATTATATAACTGTGTAGGAATACACGAAGTGCAGATAAGCTTTAAGTCATAGTTGATAAACTATAAATCAGGCAAGTCTTTCAGTTCCTATTTGTTATATGAATTCGATAACTGTTAGTTGAGCTATATTATATCATGAGAATGTTGATGTATATATATGAAATGCATATGAGATATGTATGAAATGTAAAAGTTGATCTTTCATGATATGCTTGTGATGAAAATCTCTATGCTTGTTATGTGTGAAGTAACATGCGTAGTAAATATTAATTGTTTATGAATGCATGAACTGAGTATGTTATTATATGCTATGTGTTTCATGAAAACTGTTAGAATTGATGGGATGTCGAGCTCACCCTTGCAAATAACCACTTTTGCAGGTTAAGGATGCACGGTAAAGGTTACGTGCTACTTGATTGATAAAGTTCAATAGTATCGAATGAGGTTGATTTATTATTTAAATAGATGCTCTTGAACCATGTTTAGGTTCTAGTAGATGTACATGATAGTAATTTATAATGTGTAATACATGTTAAGTTGTATCTATGTGATACATAGAGAAATTGAATCGAGATGTAAAGATTGATACTGAAAAAATTGAATAAAGTGAATCATAGAATAATTGGATTCAAGAATATGTAATTGATTCAAGATAAGATATCAATAAAAGATTTATTTTCAAAGGAGATTGAAAAAGTTTAAATTATTCCGCATATTCTTATAACATCGAGTATGATGTAAGACAGGAATGGTAAATGACCAAGAATATGTTTTTAATTTAATTTCTAAAAATTATATTTATATTAAATAATTAGAGAAAATTAGTTTTTAATTATTAAAAATAGGAATTAAATTACTAAAATTATTTTAAAGTCCTAAAATTAGTTTTTAATATATTTCATAAATAATTAGTATTTTTGAAATATTAAAGGTATTTAATTTATTTATTTATTATATCAAATAAATTATTTAAAAATGATTTTAATACTTGAAAATCATTTAAAATTATATTATGATATAAGAAAATATTTCAAGTTATTTTTAGTGACTTTTAATATTTTGTGATGAATTTTATTAATAAATTAATATTAATGATAATTAAGTTATTTAATAAATATATTAAATAAATTATGAAAAATAGAATTAATGATTTAAAAATCAATCATCTAAAAATGATTTAAAGGTTATAAAAATATTTGAAGTTATAAAATATAACTTTTCATATTTTGTCATGAAAAATATTAATATTTTAATATTAATGATATTAGATTAATTTAATATTTATATTAAATAAATTAGTTTAAAAATGATTTTTAATTTTATAGAAAATCATTTAAATGAAAATAAAGTGTTTAAAGATATTTTTAAGTTATAAAATATAACTTTTAATATTTAAAGGATAATTTCATTAATAATTTAATATTAATGATATTAATTTAATATTAAACGATATTTGATTTATTTAATAATTATATTAAATAAATAGTTTAAAATGGTTTTATTGATTTAAAAATAATTTAAAAAGGAAATAAATAAATTTAAATTATTTTAAGTTATAATAAATGACTTTTAATATTTTGATAAATAATAAATTAATATTCTAATATTAATAGTAATTATTTAAAATAATTTTAAATATTTTAAAAAATCATTTAAGGGTAATATTAATACTTTAAAAATATTTTGAGTTATTATAAATAACTTTATTATTTTGGCAAGAGTTTCATTAATAGTTTAATATTAATTAAATATTAATGATAATAGAATTAGTTAATATTTAAATCATTTAATAATGATTTTAGTGTTTGAAAATTCATGATAAATTATAATAATTATTTAAAAATTATTATAAGGCTATGAAAAAATATCTAAACGACATGTTTCGTAAAATTGATTTGGACTTAGATAATTTGACTAGATACGTGTTTGTTTATGAGGTAATGATCATTAAACATATGTGACAATGTGATTAGGTTATGTCTTTGGTTCGCAATTAGCGATCTTATGTGATATGATATATTATTCTAATCGAATCGAATGATCTTATTAATGATAGGTTTTGATATAAAAGATAGAACTAAGTTAACGTTATTGTAAGCAAATGACTCGAAAAAATATCTAAACCTTATGCGCACTACTTTTATTTCGTGCAAACAGGTATATCATGTTATGCAAGTTTTCTGAACTTACTCCAATTATTATTAAGCAAGTATCTGATCTATTATTTACATTGTGCAAGTATCCTACCTTAGCATTTCATTTATGCAACAGACATAAGTAAGAAAGTTTCAGAATCATATTATTGTGCCAGATTATTAACTCTATTATTATTGATTATGTATCCAATCTTTGTATTCATACAAGTTCTTACATTATCCGATCATTGTATTATTGTATAATTCAGATATTTATTCTGTTCGTTAATTCGTATATAGGGTTAGACAAGTGTCCCCACTTGGATAACCATTGTATTTAATCATATGTTGATACATACTTATTGATTTCGAGTATGTGTATGTTGACTTAAAAGTCGTCTAAGCTATTTAATTCAGCTAGACATAAAAATATTATTGAACAAGATAGAACGTTATTGTATCTAACCAGATTATTTTGGTTCGGATTCCCGACTAAGTATGAACATCCCGAATATGGAAAAACTTTTGTGCACCTAAGGTGGATAGAGTGAACGATAATATCATTCTTGCATGTAGTATTGATCAATCTGTATGCATTGGGATGATCACCCTCGTGCTGTGTAAGTTATGACGGTTTCTGAATGAAGTTCGCTAAACCCCGCAAAATGAAAAAAACAATGTTCATAGTCCGTCGACTAATCTCCATTATAGTCAGAACGTAGTTTAAAAAATTTGAGATAGATTTGGTATGTTGTTATTATTGGGTCAGCTTACTTCACAACTGTTGATTCGTTGTAGAAGAGTTATTCAAAGAAAACATTTAATCCTTTTCACTTTATATTTGTTGTTGCTATTACTTGTCAAGGCAATCAAATGCTCATCTTGCTTTAAATTTAAATGTTTTCAATAAGCATGATCAACCTAATGTTCAAGCCGAATAAGGAAAAGGAAAGCAATCGTAATAACCTTATGTTATCTTTTGTAATAGTTAGACAAAGATAAGACAATGATATTTATTATCTATCATGTAATGTATTGTAGTAAAGGTTGCGTACTTGGGATTAGACTTTGATATATGTAAATTAAGTTTGATATTTATATTATTGTTATTATTATTAGTATTATTCCGCTCATAGAAATGGTATCGTAAAGCACCGAGTTCGGGTTTCAAGTACCCGAGTTTGGGGGCGTTACAGCTGCGCTGCAGGGCAGTGTTGCCAAATTGTTTTAGTAGTCATCCGAACTTTAAAACATATGTGTAATGAATGTCTAAAGCTATAATACTTGATGATGTTTAAGCATGAGATCATGTAATGGTTATATAAAACACAGAGTTGTTAAATTTTATTAAAGTTTGCAAAATGTAAGAACGATGTAGATCGCGTATCTATAGACTTTAAATATGTGTCAAACACATAGCGAGTCAAGTGTGTGATTAAAATTTATGAATGTTGATATGAAGCATGTGTAGCTAAGATGTACAATATATACATAGCTATTCTAAGAGTTTATTAAGAAAGCAAAGGGAAGGCCTTAAAAACCAAGATAGAGAACAATGTAACATTATTATTACATTAAGAATGTATGAATGTATAACTAATGGATATGAATCCATGATTATATAACTGTGTAGGAATACACGAAGTGCAGATAAGCTTTAAGTCGTAGTTGATAAACTATAAATCAGGCAAGTCTTTCAGTTCCTATTTGTTATATGAATTCGATAATCATATTAGTTGAGCTATATTATATCATGAGAATGTTGATGTATATATATGAAATGCATATGAGATATGTATGAAATGTAAAAGTTGATCTTTCATGATATGCTTGTGATGAAAATCTCTATGCTTGTTATGTGTGAAGTAACATGCGTAGTAAATATTAATTGTTTATGAATGCATGAACTGAGTATGTTATTATATGCTATGTGTTTCATGAAAACTGTTAGAATTGATGGGATGTCGAGCTCACCCTTGCAAATAACCACTTTTGCAGGTTAAGGATGCACGGTAAAGGTTACGTGCTACTTGATTGATAAAGTTCAATAGTATCGAATGAGATTGATTTATTATTTAAATAGATGCTCTTGAACCATGTTTAGGTTCTAGTAGATGTACATGATAGTAATTTATAATGTGTAATACATGTTAAGTTGTACTATGTGATACATAGAGAAATTCGAATCGAGATGTAAAGATTGATACGAAAAATTGAATAAAGTGAATCATAGAATAATTGGATTCAAGAATATGTAATTGATTCAAGATAAGATATCAATAAAAGATTTATTTTCAAAGGAGATTGAAAAAGTTTAAATTATTCCGCATATTCTTATAACATCGAGTATGATGTAAGACAAGAATGGTAAATGACCAAGAATATGTTTTTAATTTAATTTCTAAAAATTATATTTATATTAAATAATTTGAGAAAATTAGTTTTAATTATTTAAAATAGGAATTAAATTACTAAAAATTATTTTAAAGTCCTGAAAATTAGTTTTAATAATTTTTAATATATTTCATAAATAATTTTTATTTTGAAATATTAAAGGTATTTAATTTATTTAATTATTATATCAAATAAATTATTTAAAATGATTTTAATACTTGAAAAATCATTTAAAATTATATTATGATATAAGAAAATATTTCAAGTTATTTTTAGTGACTTTTAATATTTTGTGACGAATTTTATTAATAAATTAAGATTAATGATAATTAAGTTATTTAATAAATATATTAAATAAATTATGAAAAATAGAATTAATGATTTAAAAATCATCTAAAATGATTTAAAGGTTATAAAAATATTTGAAGTTATAAAATATAACTTTTCATATTTTGTCATGAAAAATATTAATATTTTAATATTAATGATATTAGATTAATTTAATATTTATATTAAATAAATTAGTTTAAAAATGATTTTAATTTTATAGAAAATCATTTAAATGAAAATAAAGTGTTTAAAGATATTTTAAGTTATAAAATATAACTTTTAATATTTAAAGGATATTTTCATTAATAATTTAATATTAATGATATTAATTTAATATTAACGATATTTGATTTATTTAATAATTATATTAAATAAATAGTTTAAAATGGTTTTATTGATTTAAAATCATTTAAAAGGAAATAAATAAATTTAAATTATTTTAAGTTATAATAAATGACTTTTAATATTTTGATAAACAATAAATTAATATTCTAATATTAATAGTAATTATTTAAAATAATTTTAAATGTTTTAAAAAATCATTTAAGGGTAATATTAATACTTTAAAAATATTTTGAGTTATTATAAATAACTTTATTATTTTGGCAAGAGTTTCATTAATAGTTTAATATTAATTAAATATTAATGATAATAGAATTAGTTAATATTTAAATCATTTAATAATGATTTTAGTGTTTGAAAATTCATGATAAATTATAATAATTATTTAAAAATTATTATAAGGCTATGAAAAATATCTAAACGATATGTTTTAAAATTGATTTGGACTTAGATAATTTGACTAGATACGTGTTTGTTTATGAGGTAATGATCATTAAACATATGTGACAATGTGATTAGGTTATGTGTCGAATTGCAATTAGCGATTTATGTGATATGATATATTATTCTAATCGAACAGATGATCTTATTAATGATAGGTTTTGATATAAAAGATAGAACTAAGTTATGCTATTGTAAGCAATAAATTTCGTAAGTATCTAAACCTTATGCACTACTTTTATTTCGCAAAACAGTATATCATGTTATCTGTTTTCCGAACTTACTCCAATTATTATTAAGCAAGTATCCGATCTATTATTTACATTGTGCAAGTATCCTACCTTAGCATTTCATTTATGCAATAGACATAAGTAAGAAAGTTTCAGAATCATATTATTGTGCCAGATTATTAACTCTATTATTATTGATTATGTATCCAATCTTTGTATTCATACAAGTTCTTACATTATCCGATCATTGTATTATTGTATAATTCAGATATTTATTCTGTTCGTTAATTCATATATAGGGTTAGACAAGTGTCCCCACTTGGATAACCATTGTATTTAATCATATGTTGATACATACTTATTGATTTCGAGTATGTATATGTTGACTTAAAAGTCGTCTAAGCTATTTGATTCAGCTAGACATAAAAATATTATTGAACAAGATAGAACGTTATTGTATCCAACCAGATTATTTTGGTTCGGATTCCCGACTAAGTATGAACATCCCGAATATGGAAAAACTTTTGTGCACCTAAGGTGGATAGAGTGAACGATAATATCATTCTTGCATGTAGTATTGATCAATACAGGGTGCATTGGGATGATCACCCTCGTGCCCGTAAGTTATGACGGTTTGCGAATGAAGTTCTGCTAAACCCTGGCAAAAATGAAAAAACAATGTTCATAGTCTGTCGACTAATCTCCAGTTATAGTCAGTACGTAGTTTAAAAAATTTGAGATAGATTTGGTATGTTGTTATTATTGGGTCAGCTTACTTCACAACTGTTGATTCGTTGTAGAAGAGTTATTCAAAGAAAACATTTAATCCTTTTCACTTATATTTGTTGTTATTATTACTTGTCAAGTAATCAAATGCTCATCCTTGCTTTAAATTTAAATGTTTTCAACAAGCATGATCAACCTAATGTTCAAGCCGTAATAAGGAAAAAGGAAAGCAATCGTAATAACCTTATGTTATCTTTTGTAATAGTTAGACAAAGATAAGACAATGATATTTATTATCTATCATGTAATGTATTGTAGTAAAGGTTATGTATTTGGGATTAGACTTTGATATATGTAAATTAAGTTTGATATTTATATTATTGTTATTATTATTAGTATTATTCCGCCATAGAAATGGTATCGTAGAAGCACCGAGTTCGGGTTTCAAGTACCCGAGTTTGGGGGGCATAAATACTATTTATAGGCGTTGTTACCAAATTGTTTTAGTAGTCATCCTAACTTTAAAACATATGTGTAATGAATGTCTAAAGCTATAATACTTGATGATGTTTAAGCATGAGATCATGTAATGGTTATATAAAACACAGAGTTGTTAAATTTTATTAAAGTTTGCAAAATTTAAGAACGATGTAGATCGCGTATCTATAGACTTTAAATATGTGTCAAACACATAGCGAGTCAAGTGTGTGATAAAAATTTATGAATGTTGATATGAAGCATGTGTAGCTAAGATGTACTAGATATACATAGCTATTCTAAGAGTTTATTAAGAAAGCAAAGGGAAGGCCTTAAAAACCAAGATAGAGAACAATGTAACATTATTATTACATTAAGAATGTATGAATGTATAACTAATGGATATGAATCCATGATTATATAACTGTGTAGGAATACACGAAGTGCAGATAAGCTTTAAGTCGTAGTTGATAAACTATAAATCAGGCAAGTCTTTCAGTTCCTATTTGTTATATGAATTCGATAACTGTTAGTTGAGGTATATTATATCATGAGAATGTTAATGTATATATATGAAATGCATATGAGATATGTATGAAATGTAAAAGTTGATCTTTCATGATATGCTTGTGATGAAAATCTCTATGCTTGTTATGTGTGAAGTAACATGCGTAGTAAATATTAATTGTTTATGAATGCATGAACTGAGTATGTTATTATATGCTATGTGTTTCATGAAAACTGTTAGAATTGATGGGATGTCGAGCTCACCCTTGCAAATAACCACTTTTGCAGGTTAAGGATGCACGGTAAAGGTTACGTGCTACTTGATTGATAAAGTTCAATAGTATCGAAGGAGATTGATTTATTATTTAAATAGATGCTCTCAACCATGTTTAGGTTCTAGTAGATGTACATGATAGTAATTTATAATGTGTAATACATGTTAAGTTGTACTATGTGATACATAGAGAAATTCGAATCGAGATGTAAAGATTGATACGAAAATTGAATAAAGTGAATCATAGAATAATTGGATTCAAGAATATGTAATTGATTCAAGATAAGATATCAATAAAAGATTTATTTTCAAAGGAGATTGAAAAGTTTAAATTATTCCGCATATTCTTATAACATCGAGTATGATGTAAGACAGAATGGTAAATAACCAAGAATATGTTTTAATTTATTTCTAAAATTATATTTATATTAAATAATTAAAGAAAATTAGTTTTTAATTATTAAAAATAGGAATTAAATTACTAAAAATTATTTTAAAGTCCTAGAATTAGTTTTAATAATTTTAATATATTTCATAAATAATTAGTATTTTGAAATATTAAAGGTATTTAATTTATTTATTTATTATATCAAATAAATTATTTAAAAATGATTTTAATACTTGAAAATCATTTAAAATTATATTATGATATAAGAAAATATTTCAAGTTATTTTTAGTGACTTTTAATATTTTATGACCTAATTTTATTAATAAATTAATATTAATGATAATTAAGTTATTTAATAAATATATTAAATAAATTATGAAAAATAGAATTAATGATTTAAAAATCATCTAAAATGATTTAAAGGTTATAAAAATATTTGAAGTTATAAAATATAACTTTTCATATTTTGTCATGAAAAATATTAATATTTTAATATTAATGATATTATATTAATTTAATATTATATTAAATAAATTAGTTTAAAAATTATTTTTAATATTATAAAAATCATTTAAATGAAAATAAAGTGTTTAAAGATATTTTAAATTATAAAATACAACTTTTAATATTTAAAGGATAATTTCATTAATAATTTAATATTAATGATATTAATTTAATATTAACGATATTTGATTTATTTAATAATTATATTAAATAAATTGTTTAAAAATGGTTTTATTGATTTAAAATCATTTAAAAGGAAATAAATGAATTAAAAATATTTTAAGTTATAATAAATGACTTTTAATATTTTGATAAATAATAAATTAATATTCTAATATTAATAGTAATTATGTAAAAATGATTTTAAATGTTTTAAAAATCATTTAAGGGTAATATTAATACTTTAAAAATATTTTGAGTTATTATAAATAACTTTATTATTTTGGCAAGAGTTTCATTAATAGTTTAATATTAATCTAATATTAATGATAATAGAATTAGTTAATATTTAAATCATTTAATAATGATTTTAGTGTTTGAAAATTCATGATAAATTATAATAATTATTTAAAAATTATTATAAGGCTATGAAAAATATCTAAACGACATGTTTCGTAAATTGATTTGGACTTAGATAATTTGACTAGATACGTGTTTGTTTATGAGGTAATGATCATAAACATATGTGATAATGTGATTAGGTTATGTGTTTGTTCGCAATTAGCAAAGATTTTATGTGATATGATATATTATTCTAATCGAACTTAATGATCTTATTAATGATAGGTTTTGATATAAAAGATAGAACTAAGTTATATTATTGTAAGCAACAAACTCAGTAATTATCTAAACCTTATGCACTACTTTTATTTCGTGCAAACAGGTATATCATGTTATGCAAGTTTTCTAAACTTACTCCAATTATTATTAAGCAAGTATCTGATCTATTATTTACATTGTGCAAGTATCATACCTTTGCATTTCATTTATGCAACAGACATAAGTAAGAAAGTTTCAGAATCATATTATTGTGCCAGATTATTAACTCTATTATTATTGATTATGTATCCAATCTTTGTATTCATACAAGTTCTTACATTATCCGATCATTGTATTATTGTATAATTCAGATATTTATTCTGTTCGTTAATTCGTATATAGGGTTAGACAAGTGTCCCCACTTGGATAACCATTGTATTTAATCATATGTTGATACATACTTTTTGATTTCGAGTATGTATATGTTGACTTAAAAGCCGTCAAAGCTATTTGATTCAGCCTGACATAAAAATATTATTGAACAAGATAGAACGTTATTGTATCCAACCAGATTATTTTGGTTCGGATTCCCGACTAAGTATGAACATCCCGAATATGGGAAAACTTTTGTGCACCTAAGGTGGATAGAGTGAACGATAATATCGTTCTTGCATGTAGTATTGATCAATACAGGGCGCATTGGGATGATCACCCTCGTGCCCGTAAGTTATGACGGTTTGCCAATGAAGTTCTCCTAAACCCTAGCAAAAATAAAAAAACAATGTTCATAGTCTGTCGACTAATCTCCAGTTATAGTCAGTACGTAGTTTCAAAATTTTGAGATAGATTTGGTATGTTGTTATTATTGGGTCAGCTTACTTCACAACTGCTCAGGCAAGGTTATATTCATTAAGTTATGAATAAAATATATAAATAGTTTGACGATAGTAGTACCGTGGCGGACCAGATCCGAGGTTCGAAGGAACCCGAATTTGATGGCGTCACAGGTTGGTATCAAAGCTATAGGTTATAAACTTAAGTAAGTGTACCTTAGGCTATAACCTTAGAGAGAGAAAGATAAAGATTTAAAATAAATATAAGCAAGGAGTCAAAGAAGAATCTTGAAGTATCTAAGAGAATGAGAATTCAGGAGTTTCCTAACTTCGGTAATAAAATGTTAAGATGTTGTCTATAAGATGAAGATGAAAAAGAGAATAAGAATGAACTCGAGTGGAGTTTAGTTGATAATGGGAAAGAACCCTAAGTTAACCGATGATCACGACGTGATCAGAATGAGATATGAAGTGATAAATAGTCTGTAACTGTGACACCCCCAAATCTGGGTAGTTCAATTCCACGGGATTTGGTGTTCACTGTACAAATATCATCTTTATATCTACCCATAATAAATGCAAACCATGCAATAGATAGAAATAAAATCTTCCCCTTAAGGGTTACAACATCCGAATAATAATACAATCCTAGGTTAAACTAACCTTAAATATCTGTGCAGAAAAATAAACAAGAAGTCTTAAGTAACATCAATTCTAACTACATCACATAAATAATCAGTCTTCATTACTTGCTATGTGACGCCCCCAAAATAGGTATACATCACCCATCTTGAGTCGCAAAATATATGGTACAGAATTCAAATACAGACTTAATTATATAACAGTCGTGTAAAATACGACAAAACATAGGGTGTGAGTTTTAATACAAATACTATCCTCTAGAGAGTATACAAACTCAATGGAGTCCTCATTACATTTATTATCACACTATTTCACATAATAGTGAGGACTACTAATGCACCATCACTCTATTCCCCGACTAGTCCCCGCTACGTTCTCATTTCCTGAAGAGAACAGTGAAAGAAAGGGTGAGCTCAACTAGCCCAGTAAAAAATATTATGACTAAGATAATGCAGGATAAATTATCGTTAGCCTTCAACAATGTTAAACTGATACAATATAACAACCATCAAGTTTAACTGCAGCGGAACAAGCAATCCATTAAAAGAGTCAAGTAGAGAATAAAATCTCCTATCTTTTATGATTTAAAAGGTTTTTCATCACTTTTATCGCTGGGACTCAGCTTAATAAATAATCCACATCATCAAATCATCCATGCACTACAGGCCAAGGATATTCTTTAGTATCACGACCACGAATTATCCATACACTATGGGCCAAAGATAATCATGTTTTCATCAACGGTCCTGATCATGCCATAAAACAATTCATCTTTGCACCCTTGGCCGAAGAGAATCCATAGCCATAATCATACCAAAAACTATCCATCAATGCACTACGGCCACATCGAGGACTTTTTTCACATCATTTGTAACATTACTACTATGATTATTATACCGAATAATCCTCGGTCATAATCATACCAAGTCCATCTATGCACCATACAGCCACGATGACTTTCAACGTAATATAAGCATGAGGATGATGACAATGATATAAGAATTCAATAAAACAAGTTCAAGAATTAATTTATCCAGAACTAATAACGTCCACATTGTCAACATGATACTTCTTTGTAGAGTAAAATTCAAGAATGCTCGTAAGAATATTTTCATGAAAAGATATCGGATAAAGCGCAAATATCAAGGATATTCCACTAAATTCATGGAGTATAGAAGTCAAAGATTTAACCAACCGAGTATAATAAAGAATGGAATAACAAAAGAAATCACCATGCATGCGATATCAGACAGACAAAGTTATTCCAATGTAATAATAATAATCGGAACCAAAGTCGCGTAAATTCAAGACCGATGGATGTTCCAATAGAATAATAAAGAATGGAATAACAACAAAATCACCATGCATGCGAACTTCGTGATGTATGTGTTATTCCAATGTAATACTAAATAACGGAACTAGGTCGTGTAATATGCAACGGGTGATGTTCCAATGTAATAATAAATAATGGAACCAGTCCCAAGATAAACGCATTTACATGTGATATTCCGACGTAATAATAAAGGATGTAATATTAGAAGTATTTCACCATGTATAGGGTATCCCAGTATACAAAAGTTATTCCAATGTAATAATAAAGAATGGAATAATGTAAGTTCTTTTCACGAATAAGAAAGAAAGAATACCCTTACTTACGAGTACAACAAATAATATTCCCTACCTTTGAAAGAAGAGAACTCCGACTAGTAGGTCGAGGATACTCAAGAAAACTCAAGACTACGCCAAAGCTTTCTTAAACTCTAAAGAAATACGCCAAGATTATAGAAGAAGAACTCTCTATAGTTTCTCTCTCTAGAGTTTCAAAGAATTCGTAAGAAATAATGAAGGAATGAGCTTCTATTTATAGAAAAATGGATCCGCATAAGAACTAACTCATGAACGGTCCGATTGATTTACTTTAATCTGACGGTCCATATTTAAAGCAAAATCTTTTAAATAAAATATAATATATTCTATTTATAATCTAATAAAACGAATAACTTTATAAAAGATTTTATTATGCAAATACTATGCACGCACTATGCAAAACACTATGCATAATAAAATATAATATATTCTAATTATTGTCTAATAAAACAAATAACTTTATAAAAGTATTTTACTATGCAAACACTATGCATAATAAAATATAATATATTCTAATTATTGTTTAATAAAACAAATAACTTTATAAAAGTATTCTGTTTTATATAAAAAGCTTTTTTGTTTTATTACAATAATAATACCAATAAAAAAACTGAGTGACTTATCACGTAAGCATCAATAATCAATACTGTGTGCTACTATGCAATCACGCGTATTACTATACTTTTACTACCGAGTAGTTCAACAGTTTTAATGGTAAAACTTCCGTCGTTATTTGTCATTTTCTCAATCCGACAATAATTTCATTGTGGGGTCCACCAATGATTGTACCGTCGTAAGGATATTCCCTGACAAAAAGAATATTTCCCGACCAATCGAATATAATATGACAACTTGCATACTTTGCAAAATTTGTAAATATTACCCACAACTATAACATTATATCAAATTCATTCCATAATATTCAAAAAAATATTTCAAGAAATTTAAATCTTTATTTATAAAATCTGGGGTCTCACAATCTCCTCTTCTTATGAAATTTCGCCCTCCAAATTTACGTACGTACCTGGTATGCCGAAGAGGTGAGGATACCTCGACTTCATTTCAAATTCTAACTCTTGAGGTATAACCTTTGAGTGTTGAATACGATTCTTCTTATCCAAGATTTTAACACGTATCTCCTCAAACATTAAATCATCCGCTATCTCGTCTGGTTCTAAATTAATAATGTGGTCCGGGTCGTCCACATATTTACGTAACATCGATACGTTTAAAAACATTATGAACACGCGACATACTTGGCGGTAAAACGAGTCTATAGGCCACAGTTCCTACTTCATCGAGGATTTCAAATGAGTCAATTAAATCGAGGGTTGAGATTTACTCTATTCGTCGATTCTTGCTTCTAGAATAACGCCCTCTTGAACCTTCTTCATTCTTCAAATTAATCAGCTCCGGGTGTGTAGCTTGAGCGGCTTTAACTTTATCGATTAAATTTGATTCTAATCGTATATTCATTATCTTCACGTGGGTTCATATATTCGCACTTGTAACCGCATACGATTTTCTACTCAACGCGTCAGCTACCACGTTCCTACTTCCACTATGATATTGATAGTACGATCGTAATCTTCAACAAATTTCGAGTCAACGCTTTTGGCGCGCATGCTTACGCTCATTTTAGTTGAAGAAATATTTGAGTGTTTAAGAAATGGGTTTTGTATTGGGGTCAATACAAAATTTGATTTCACGCCTTTGGGTAGGCTAAGAAGTTTTCAAGAATACGCCGTTAAATTTATCACTCAAAATCGTGACCTCATCCAAGACTTGGATAGTACGTCACATTGATACCTATCAACTTGCCATCGTCATTCATGACATCGCCTACAGAAAGTCTGGCTTCGGTGCATTCCACATAAGAAAGTCAACAATGAAAGGACCGAGGCTCTTTACGTATGACTTGATATGACAATGATTGAATTTAGTGGTTTGGTTGCTTGAATTCGCATAACAGGTTGGTTAGGAATATAAAAGCTAACAATCTTATGAACAGCATGATGAGTAGTTAACCAATCGATTTCTAAAAATTACATCAAAGGCAAGTATTTTCAAAGAGATAAGATTGACAGGTAACGTGAAAGTATCGTTTGAATCAACAAGATTTATAAATAGTGGAGGTAACGAAGGTTTCTACTAACGAATTTTCAACCAATAAGTCAAAGTCTAACTTCTCCGGAGTGAAATTTAAACGTTGAGCGCAAGCAAGAGAGATAAAAGAATAGGTAGAACCCCAGATCGATAAGGTATAGACTTCAAATAATTTATAATTAACTAACCCGTGATAACTTCGCTTTGATTCCTCATCACGAAAAAATGCTCTCCTTAAACTATCGAATTTGACTTGTTTGGGATGCCTTTGGTGTCGCCATTACCAATCGGAATTAACTTTCGCTATAGGGCATATTCCACCTCAACCGCTTCGTCAGATTCTCGCCCATGATCTCAATCATTAGCCTTCGATCCATATCGAATTGGGGTTGACCGCAATGTATAGGGTAATTCAAAACTCGATGATGGGTTCTCCCAATTGTCATTTAAAAAGAGAAATACATATCATCTATTATAGCTTTCTTGGATCGGACTTCTTTCCACAATATCAACGCGTCGTGTGGCTTTTACCCATGCATCTTTCATTCTCACTGCTCAATTATTTCTTCTTTCACCGCTTCCTTGACATTTGAATTCTCGATTCCAAATTTTAATATCGTATACTCTGCCAAAGAGCGCTCCTGTTCAACTATCGCACATCGGGTAATACAATTTTGAATTGTTACGTTCCTTTGCTCCACGACCGCCTTCCGTTCTTCAGCCTGCTCTTCTAACTCATGAATACTATTTTGTAATTCTACATTTTGATCAATAAGTTCTTCTAATAAACCCTCCTCAGGTTCCTCTTCTTCCTTACTCTCAGTTGCTACCTTTGCGACTAGCTTGAGTGCAACTTTTAATTCCTCAATCACCACATGGATATCTCTAATCACATTATCTTGGTTGGTGATTAGAGGTGTCTCCATGGTCTCATGTGCTCCATTGCTATTCTCAACATTCTCGGATGTCATTTTCAAATACTGCCACAAAACAAGGGTTAATTAACATATCACATATTATCCCTATACTCTGACCGACCAATTAAATACCAAATAAACTTAGGTAGGTCATACTAGCGAAGGAATTCCCCGTCTCTCCCCTCCTAGTTCTATTCTCACATCTTAACCAGGGATCATATCCCTAAGCTTTGATACCAACTGAGACGCCCCCAAAATAGGTATACATCACCCATCTTGAGTCGCCAAATACATGGTACAGAATTCAAATACAAACTTAATTATACAACAGTCGTGTAAAATACGAAAAAATATAGGCTGTGAGTTTTAATACAAATACTATCCCCTAGAGAGTATACAAACTCAATAGAGTCCTCATTACATTTATTATCACACTATTTCACGTAATAGTGAGGGACTACTAATGCACCATCTAGACCATCACTGCTCCCTCGACTAGTCCCAAATTACGCTTCTCATTTCCTAGAGAACAATGAAAGAAAGGATGAGCTCAACTAGCCCAGTAAGAAATATTATGATTAAGATAATGCAGAATAAATTATCGTTAGCCTTCAACAGTGTTAAACTGATACAATATAACAACCATCAAGTTTAACTGCAGTGGAACAAGCAATCCATTAAAAGAGTCAAGTAGAGAATAAAATCTATTATCTTTTATGATTTAAAAGGTTTTTCATCACTTTTATCGCTGGGACTCAGCTTAATAAATAATCCACATCATCGAATCATCCCTGCACTACAGGCCAAGGATATTCTTTAGTATCACGACCATGAATTATCCATGCACTACGGGCCAAAGATAATCATGTTTTCATCAACGGTCCTGATCATGCCATAAAATAATTCATCTTTGCACCCTTGGCCGAAGAGAATCCATAGCCATAATCATACCAAAAATCGGCCCATCAATGCACTACGCCAAATGAGGACTTTTTCTACATCATTTGTAACATTACTACATGATTATACCGAATAATCCTCGGTCATAATCATACCAAGTCCATCTATGCACTACAGGCCACAGATGACTTTCAACATAATATAAGCATTAGGATGATGACAATGATATAAGAATTCAATAAAACAAGTTCAAGAATTAATTTATCAAGGAACTAATAACGTCCACATTGTCAACATGATACTTCTTTGTAGAGTAAAATTCAAGAATGCTAAGAAGAATATTTTCATGAAAAGATACTGGATAAAACGCAAATAACAAGAATATTCCACTAATTTCATGGAGTATAGATGTCAAAGATTTAACCAACTGAGTATAATAAAGAATGGAATAACAAAAGAAATCACCATGCATGCGATACTTTGCATAGACAGGTTATTCCAACAGAATAATAATAACGGAACCAAAGTCAAAGTAAATTGCATCGGCATGGATGTTCCAACAGTAATAATAAAGAATGGAATAACAATGTAAATCACCATGCATGCGGTACTTTGCATAGACAAAAAGTTATTCTAATGTAATACTAAATAACGGAACTGTGTCAAAGCGTAATACGCACCGATAGGATGTTCTAATGTAATAATAAATAATGGAACCAGTCCTACAGAACGATAATGCATGTGATATTCCCGGCAGAATAATAAAGAACGGAATATTAGAAGAATTTCACCATGTATAGGTATCCCGTATACAAAAGTTATTCCAATGTAATAATAAAGAATGGAATCTCACGAATAAGAAAGAAAGAATACCCCTTACGAGTACAATAAATAATATTCCCTACCTTTGAAAGAAGAGTACTCCGACTAGTAGGTCGAGGATATACTCGAAGAAAACTTGCACTACGCTCAAAGCTTTCTTAAACTCTAAAGAAATACGCTCAAGATTATAGAAGAAGAACTCTCTCTATAGTTTCTCTCTCTAGAGTTTCAGTGAGTTCGTAAGAAATAATGAAGGAATGAGCTTCTATTTATAGAAAAATGAACTGCATAGTAACTAACTCATGAACGGTCCAGATTGATTTATTTTAATCTGACGGTCCATATTTAAAGCAAAATCTTTTAAATAAAATATAATATATTCTATTTATAATCTAATAAAATGAATAACTTTATAAAAGATTTTACTATGCAAACACTATGCAGGCACTATGCAAATACTATGCATAATAAAATATAATATATTCTAATTATTGTCTAATAAAACAAATAACTTTATAAAAGTATTTTACTATGCAAATACTATGCTGGCACTATGCAAACACTATGCATAATAAAATATAATATATTCTAATTATTGTTTAATAAAACAAATAACTTTATAAAAGTATTCTATTTTATATAAAAAGCTTTTCTGTTTTATTACAATAATAATACCAATAAAACAAAACTGAGTGACTTATCACGTAAGCATCAATAATCAATAGTGTGTGCTACTATGCAACCACGCGTATTACTGTACTTTTACTACCGAGTAGTTCAACAGTTTTAACGGTAAAACTTCCGCCATTATTTGTCATTTTCTCAATCCGACAATAATTCTGTTGTGGGGTCCACCAATGATTGTACCGTCGTACGGATATTCTCTGACAAAAAGAATATTTCCCGACCAATCGAATATAATATGACAACTTGCATACTTTGCAAATTTTGTAAATATTACCCACAACTATAACATTATATCAAATTCATTCCATAATATTCAAAAAAATATTTCGAGAAATTAAATCTTTATTTATAAAATCTGGGGTCTCACATGCTAAGCTTGCCCTTGCCTTTACTAGTGGAAGGTTCGTCTGCTCTTTCGTTCTTAACTGCAATGTTATTATTACGCAAGAGTGAGCACGATTGCCCACAAGTATAATAATATAACAATGAATAATAACATGCAGTTTTAATAATAACTTCTGAAATAAAAGCTCAACTTTTGAATCAAGAATGAATAACAAGAATCAAAAGATTTCTGAGGGTCATAAGACCTTGAACTATGTCCTAGGTTATCAAGGGTTATACTTGAAACCTTTAACAGTCATAAGACTATGGACCTTTCTACTCGTACTTAGGAGGATCAACCCTTAGTACCATACTGTGCACAATATCTTAACGCTAACACATAAGTAAATCCTTTTGCAGGGTTGTTCATCTCAGTTTGACATTCGAGTCCGCACCAAAGGAAGTTTGGTTTGGATAATTCAATAAGGGTTCTGAAATTTAGAACGTTCATCAACTATGGACTAGTCGAATCAATAAGGTTCACTAGTCTAACAAGGTTCAACAATAATAATATTCAAATTGAATAATAATCTCAAGAAGAAGACAATAGAACAAATATTGTATAACAATTTCATATTTCGAAAGGATAATAAATCTTTAATATAACAATTCGAACTTGAATAATAGTAATGATAATTTACTCAAGGTAAATAATAAACTTGAACAATGATAACAAAGTAGGGTAGGAAACTTGCCTCGTATGTAGATTACACTTTAATTAAACTCGTTCTTTGATTTAAATCCTACATATCATTTACATTCACAACTCTAGTTAATTATAATATAATTAACCATCATAAATTCATTCTTTTGTCTAAACTTTGGTTATGACTATACTTAGTCAAATATCACACTTATGGTCACATAATAACACTTAATGAATAATAAGCTACTTATGTATTTCATAATTCAATCCACATGCAATTATGTTATTTACATGTTAAGTATCTATTTTAATATCTCATTATACTTCTAACATATCTCTATGTTCTTTAAATTAAGTTGATATCACATTGCTACACTTGAACATTAAAAATATTTCATTTCTGGACATTCTGCAGAGTGGCACTGCGGCTTGAGACCTGGTGCTGTGGCGCGGTGGCGCTGCAGCGCGGGACATAGGGCATGAGACTGGAGCCGCGACACGGCGAACCAGAAACTGTTCTGCAATTCGCAAAAATTGCAGAACACAGCCAAAAAAACTCCAATTAAATTTTACTACACGAATTTAATCATACCCACATGTTAGAATTCGCATATAAACATTACTCAACATCTATAGAATGATTTTAACCCATTAAAACACATAATTATATAATTAAAATATATAAATTTCACTGTTCTTTGTGTTCTTGAAGATTTTGAACAAAAGCATAAAATTTTAACACTACGGATTCGTTATAACACTGAATCCATTCATTTAAGGTTTGGTCTCTTCGTATCAACATGCATAATCAAATAAGAGTGGTAATTTTATAAAAACATTTATGTTTGACATATTAAAATCACGTATAAGGGCCATATGGCCATAACCCAACTCTGAAATTTTGAAGCAATCATATACGATGTAATATTATGAAACTGGTGATATGGAACCATATAATACGTAGAGAAACACATTAAAAGAACCTGTTAACACATATATGTACATAATCCATACTCCTTTCGATTTATAGAGACTTTACAGTAAACTTTGAAAACCATGTTTATGAAAACTCAAACAATGTAAAAACAGAATTTGGTTTGGAGAAATTACCCAGAGTATAGATTTAGAAGAGATGATCAGTGGTGATCCTTTCACAAGTATTTGTTTGATTACACACTCACAATTTTCTTCAAAAAATCACAATTTTCTCTCTGTGAACTCGAACTTTTGTTTTCCTAATTATCTAGACTTAGAAAATAAGAATACATATATAATATTAGAATCGACGTTGGTGGTGGGCTTAACCCAGTCATGGGTAACTTCCTTCAACTCCCACTAAGGCCATGTTTGGCTATCATTTAAAAGCTTATACCCAATTAATTTAATAAAACCTCTTATACTATAGTTAAATAATGTCACACTCCTTTATAAAATAAATCAATATCTTATTTAATTTAATGTAAATAAAATATAATAATTTCTCATTAATTCACATAATCAAAGAATTACTTTTCTCATTAATTAATAATATCAAATTATTATTCTCTAATTAATTATTACATTAATTAAAATAACATCATGCTTAATTAAATATTTCATTTAATTTAATAAGCTCACATAAATACATACTTGAATAATAAATATTTTCTACATTAATTTAATGAATGTAACACATATAATTAAATTAATCTATCACAATTGCATCAATTAATTATTTAATCTAATAATTAAATCATCAAAAATATTTATTTACTTCAATAAATATTAAAATTAAATTACAAAAATCTCGTTCGTCACATCTTGCCCCCCCTAAAAAGAATTTTGTCCCCGAATCACAACTCAATAATTTCGACCCGTTACATTCTCCCCTCCTTATAAAGATTCTGTCACCAGAATCGCTTACACACAATTTAAGTAAATAAATGAGGGTAATTCTTCATCATATTCTCTTCGAGTTCCCACGTAGCTTCTTCAGAGTTGTGGTTCCTCCAAATTACCTTAACAGAAAGTATTACTTTATTTCTCAGAACTTGTTCTTTTCTGTCGACAATTTGAACAGGAATTTCTTCATAAGATAAGTCTTTTTCAAAATGCAGGGGTTTGTATTCAATTACATGCTTGTAATCGGGTTTGTAGGGTCGTAATACAGAAATGTGAAAGACGTTGTGGACATTCTCGAGTGCTGGAGGTAGGGCTACCTCGTCATGCACTTCTCCGATTCTTCTCAAGATTTTGAAATGGTCCAATGAATCTTGGGCTTAATTTTCCTTTCTTTCCGAATCTGATCTTTCCCTTCCAGGGAGAGACCTTCAAGAATACATAACTACCCGATTCAAACTTAATATTTTTACGATGTGTATCGACGTATTTCTTCTGCTTATCTTGAGCTGCTACCAGTCGTGTTCGGATCACTTTGACTATTTCTGCTGTCTGCTATACTAATTCTGGCCCTAGCAATTGTCTTTTACCAACTTCATCCCAGTAAAGCGGAGTTCTTGCACTTTCTATCGTATAACGCTTCATAAGGCGGTATGCCAATACTAGCGTGGTAACTGTTGTTGTAGCCGAACTCTACTAACGGTAGGTGATCATCCCAATTTCCTTTAAAGTCCATCACACATGCTCTTAGCATATCTTCTAATGTCTGAATCGTTCTTTCGCTTTGTCCATCTGTCTGAGGGTGATATGATGTACTCATTCACAATTGCGTACCCATGCATTCCTGAAGACGTTTCCAGAAATTCGATGTGAAGCGCGGATTTCTATCAGAAATAATTGATATCGGCACTCCGTGCCTCGAAACAATCTCTTTTATGTAAAGTCTCACCAACTGATCTAAGTTGAATCTGATTTTGATCGAAAGGAAGTGTGCGGATTTCGTCAGTCGGTCAACGATAACCCATACTACGTCATAGCCTTTTTGAGTCGTCGGAAGGCCAACAACGAAGTCCATTGTAATATGTTCCCATTTCCATTCTGGGATCTCCAATGGTTGTAGAAATCCACTCGACCTCTGATGTTCTGCCTTCACTTTCTGACAAGTCAAACACTTGGCAACACATTCTGCAACATCACATTTTAAATTTGGCCACCAGAAATGTTGTCAGAGATCTTGGTACATTTTGGTACTACCAGGGTGAATCGAATATCGTGAGCTATGAGCCTCGCTCAAAATGTCTTCCTTAATCTCTATGACTGGCGGTACCCAAACTCTATTTTCAAATCTCAGTATTCCTTTCTTATCCATTTTGAATCTCGATTCAGTTCCTTCAGATATCTTCTTTGTCACCTTTTTACATTCTTCGTCCTGAAGCTAAGCCTCCTTAACTTTATCTAGTAGGGTTCTACCAGATTGCATCTGAAATAGCTTCTCATCAATTTCCATAGGATACTTCACTTCCAAATCGAGTTTTTCCATTTCTGAAATTAGCTCCTCCTGAGCAGTCAACATCATTAATTTCTCACGACCGTTTCTACTTAAGGCGTCGGCAACCACATTTGCTTTACCCGGATGGTATAAAATTTCATAGTCGTAATCCTTAATTAATTTCAACCATCTTCTTTGACGCATATTCAAATCCTTCTGTGTGAAAATATATTTCAGACTCTTGTGATCCGTATATATTTCACACTTCTCCCCGTAGAGATAGTGCCTCCAAATTTTCAAAGCAAAAACAACTGCAACTAACTCCAAGTCATGGGTCGGATATCCCTTCTCGTAATCCTTCAATTATCGTGATGCATACGCAATGACTTTGCCGTTTTGCATCAACACACAGCCAAGTCCTTTATGCGACGCATCACTATAAACAACAAATTTCATGTATCATCCGGAAGAGATAACACAGGTGATGTACTCAACCTCCTCTTCAATTCTTAAAAGCTTTCCTAACACTTCTCCGTCCAAACAAATTTCACAGCTTTTCGAGTTAAATTCGTTAGCGGAGTTGCGATCTTGGAAAAATCTTGAATGAATCTTCTGTAATATCCCGCCAATCCAAGAAAACTTCTTACTTCCGACGGCGTTCTCAGCTGATCCCAGTTAATCACGGCTTCGACTTTAGATGGATCTACCGAAATTCCATTTTTATCGATTACGTGACCAAGAAATTGTACTCGTTCAATACAAAATTTGCATTTTGAAAACTTGGTATACAACTTTTCCCTTCTCAATACTTCCAATGTTAATCTCAAATGCTCTTCATGTTCTTCCTTGGTTATCGAATAAACCAAAATGTCATCTATAAATTCCACTACAAACTTATCCAAAAATGGCTTGAACACACCATTCATTAGTCCCATAAATGCTGCAGGAGCATTCGTAAGACCAAACGATATTACTAAAAATTCGTAGTGACCATATTGCGTTCTGAACGCTGTCTTCGGTACATCCTCTGGCCTCACCTTCAGTTGATGATAACCTCTTTTCAAGTCTATCTTGGAAAAGTATCTCGCTCCCTTCAATTGATCAAACAGGTCGTCGATCCTCGGTAATGGATATTTGTTCTTAATCGTGACCTTATTCAGTTCTCTATAGTCAATGCAGAGCCGCATCGATCCGTCCTTCTTTTTTATAAATAACACCGGCGCTCCCCACGGCGATACGCTCGGTTGAATGTACTTCTTGTCCAACAATTCTTGTAGTTGTACCATTAGTTCTTTCATCTCTACTGGTGCCATTCGGTATGGTGCCTTTGATATTGGAGCAGTTCCGGGCGCCAAATCGATCACGAAATCTACCTCTCTATCGGGTGGAAGTCCTAGAAAATTGTCTGGAAATACGTCGACGAAGTCCCTCACAATCGGTATTTCTTCTACCTTCGAATTCTCTTTTCGACTGTCGACTATGTAAGCTAAGTATCCTACACAAATTGTCTTAACAATTTCTGGCTCGCATCATCGCTCGAAAAACTCGCTTGTCTAGGCGACTTGCTACCATAAAACACAACCTTTGACGGGGTCATAAGGTTAATACGCTTCTTTTGGCAATCAATTACAGCCCCGTAATTGAATAACTAGTCCATTCCCAAAATAACATCAAATTCCCCAAGTCGAATAGGGATAAGATCTACGTTCATGATATTACCCTTAATATCCACTCTACAGTTCTTATGTACGTACTTAATAGGGATTATTTCTCTATTCGCAATTTCTATGTTCATGGGGTAATCCAATTCATTCTTAGGCAAATCTAAATTCTTCGCAAAGTCATCGGATATAAAGGAACAAGTAGCACCCGAATCAAATAAAATATAAGCATTAATTTTATTGATCGGAATGATACCTGACACCACATCACGAGATTGAACTGCATCCTGCACCGTCATGTTGAAAGTCTTGGCAGTCGGTCGGTTTGTTGCGGTTGGTCCGGTGATAGTTAAGGCATTTCCACTATTGTTTCCCCGGTTTCCTCCTGATCCTGACCCTCCCGATCCCTTCTTAGGACAATCTCTTGCCAGATGGTCCTTTGAACCACAAGTAAAGCAAGCACCCTTCTTTGGGTTAGGACAGTTAGGTGCTATGTGGCCTTCCCGACCACAATTGTAGCACACTCTTTTCCTTTCATACAAACTCCTAGATGAGCTTTCCATGCCCGCATGCTTCTCGATTCTTTTCTTCTGAATTCTTTGTTGATTTCCCGATGATGAGTTGTCATTCCATCTTTTCTTCGGATTAAAATTTCCACATTTTGTGCCACTTCCACTAACCTTGTTATTTCCCTCACCTTCACTCTTCTTCTTCTTCTGATCTTGATTATACTTGGTCACCGCATCGCTTCCACCTTCAGCGAGGATGGCCTTTTCCAGTACTCCAACAAAAGTGTTTATCTGAAACATTGATACTTTACTATATACCCAAGGCTTTAGTCCTTGTTCGAATCTTCTGGCTTTTCTTTCGTCCGTGTGTACTTGATACGGGGTGAACCTCGCTAACTCGTTGAATCTAGCCGCATAATCAGGTACGCTCATATTTCCCTGCTTCAATTCCAGAAATTGAACCTCCATCTGGTTCTGTGAGCTGGTTGGGAAGTACATCTCGAAAAACATTTCTTTAAATCTCTCCCAAGTAATTACACCTTCACCTCCACGAACTTTGTTTGCTTGCCACCAATAGCTAGCTTCAGACTTCAGCATAAATGTTGTAAAAGCGATCTTCTGGTCTTCTCTAACCCTAGCAACGTCGAAAACCTTCTCCATTTCCATAACCCACGTTTGAGCCTCGATCGGGTTCATGGAACCTTTAAATTCTGGCGGTCCCACCGCCTTGAAATCTTTAAACGTAGTATTTGGTGGAGCTTGAGGTTGATTATTCATTGCTCCAGCTAGCAAGTTAACCAATTACTGAACAGGATTAGCATTGGCGTTATTATTATTATTGGTAGACTCTTCCTGAGCTGGTTGACGTTGTTGTCTTCTTCGTGGCGGCATATTTCTGTTAAAAAGATATATGCTTATTAAATCTCTATTAAATACTCTAAATAGTTAAGACTTAACTCAATAATTTAATAATCATTTAACACATTATCTCAAACAACATGATATATATTCATTCAAACTAAAAGTTTTAACATCAAATGATAGCATCACTGCTATTTACATCATCTATCCTAAGATAAAGAATCTACAGGATTTAAAATATTAAAATATTCCTTCGTTCATAAACACATCGGAATTTACATATAAAAACTAATTAATTCTTTCACATAATTAAACAAATTATATCACTGCCTGTCAAGGTGCTGAATAGCCTTGCTACGCTCCTCTTCCATGATACGAGACATCGTCCTGCGATCCAGCATGTACGATGGAAGTCCTTTGAACTGGATGGGGTACATCAAAACTCAATCCTAGGCCTCATCCATTGCATGATTAAGTGTGGAGTATGTCTTCCCAAGCTTCGCCTTCTTTGCACAACCGTCTTCTTTCGCAAGATCAGCACGACGTGCCTCTCTTACCCAGCCTTCCTCTGCTATGATTAGCCTTTCGGAGCTATCCTTCAGTTCCTTCTTCAAATTTTCTATCTCTGCGGTCTTATCTTCGATTTAACCCTTCTCGTGGACCAAATCCCATTCCACATTTCCCAGTCGTGAGTGAAGAGTCGAAATCGCCCTCTCCTTCCTTAGAGTAGTGTCTATTTGAATAATAGCTCGCTCACGATCCTCAGACCTCATCATCTAAGTAACTCTACGTTACGATCAGATAATGTGTCGTACATCTCAAAGATCAATGGACTTGGAAACTCCTCTTCTTCCTCTTCCTCGTCAAATTCCTCCTCGTGGATCGGTCTGTGTTCATGCTCCCGACCAACAACGGTGATCAATGGAGATGACTCCTCTCAGCACTAATCTGCTCCCTAACGACATGAATGTCTCTGGGCTCCTCCTCCGCTTGCAGATCTTGTAGGTACTCGGGGTTCCTCTTCCCCTGCTCGACTAGTTCCTCCAACGCCAGATATCCTGACAACAAAATTTTGAGTTTTAGTTACTAAGTCGTACTAGTGAGCACATAATTTAACACATAAGCACATAAAGTTTTTTTTTTATTATCTTTAATGAATTACAAAAATTCATTTCCTAGAACTCGATAAGAGTTTTCCATCACTATGTTCTTTCTATAAGGCTACTACCTAAGGTTGTTCCCCCACCTAAGGTTCATAACCTACAGCTTTGATACCAACTTGTGACACCCCCAAATCCTGGTACTTCAATTCCACGGGATTTGGTGTCCATTGTACAAATATCATCTCTCTATCTACCCATAATAAATGCAAACCATGTAATAGATAGAAATAAAATCTTCCCCTTAAGGGTTAAAACATCCGAATAATAATACAATCCCAGGTTAAACTAACCTTAAACATCTGTGCGGAAATATAAACAAGAAGTCTTAAGTAACATCAATTCTAATTACATCACATAAATAATCAGTCTTCATTACTTGCTAAGCTTGCCCTTGCCTTTACTAGTGGAAGGTTCGTCTGCTCTTTCGTTCTTAACTGCAATGTTATTATTACGCAAGAGTGAGCACGATTGCCCACAAGTATAATAATATAACAATGAATAATAACATGCAGTTTTAATAATAACTTCTGAAATAAAAGCTCAACTTTTGAATCAAGAATGAATAACAAGAATCAAAAGATTTCGAGGGTCATAAGACCTTGAACTATGTCCTAGGTTATCAAGGGTTATACTTGAAACCTTTAACACCATAAGACTATGGACCTTTCTACTCGTACTTTCAGGGAGGATCACCCCTTAGTACCACATCTGCGCACAATATCTTAACGCTTAACGCATAAGTAAATCCTTTTGCGGGTTGTTCATCTCATTTGACATTCGAGTCCGCACCAAAGGAAGTTTGGTTTGGATAATTCAATAAGGGTTACAAATTTAGAACGTTCAATCAACTATGGACTAGTCGAATCAATAAGGTTCACTAGTCTAACAAGGTTCAACAATAATAATATTCAAATTGAATAATAATCTCAAGAAGAAGACAATAGAACAAATATTGTATAACAATTTCATATTTCGAAAGGATAATAAATCTTTAATATAACAATTCGAACTTGAATAATAGTAATGATAATTTACTCAAGGTAAATAATAAACTTGAACAATGATAACAAGTAGGGGTAGGAAACTTGCCTCGTGCGTAGATTACACTTTAATTAAACTCGTTCTTTGATTTAAATCCTACATATCATTTACATTCACAACTCTAGTTAATTATAATATAATTAACCATCATAAATTCATTCTTTTGTCTAAACTTTGGTTATGACTATACTTAGTCAAATATCACACTTATGGTCACATAATAACACTTAATGAATAATAAGCTACTTATGTATTTCATAATTCAATCCACATGCAATTATGTTATTTACATGTTAAGTATATATTTTAATATCTCATTATACTTCTAACATATCTTTATGTTCTTTAAATCAAGTTGCTATCACATTGCTAGACTTGAACATTAAAAATATTTCATTTGTGGACATTCTGCAGAGTGGCGCTGCGGTGCCACTTTTGTACTTGGTCTTCGCATTGCGGCGTCGTGACACTGCGGCTTGAGACCTGCGCTGAGGCGTGGTGGCGCTGTGGTGCGGGACATAGGGCATGAGACTGGAGCCGCGACACGGCGAACCAGAAACTGTTCTGCAATTCGCGAAAATTGCAGAACACAACCAAAAAAACTCCAATTAAATTTTACTACACGAATTTAATCACACCCACATATTAGAATTCGCATATAAACATTAATCAACATCTATAGAATAATTTTAACCCATTAAAACACATAATTATAGAATTAAAATATATAAATTTCACTGTTCTTTGTGTTCTTGAAGATTTTGAACAAAAACATAAAATTTTAATAAAGATGGATTCGTTATAACAATCAATCTGCTCATTTAAGGTTTGGTCTCTTCAGATCAACATGCATAATCAAATAAGAGTGGGAATTTTATAAAAACATTTATGTTTGACATATTAAAATCACGTATAAGGGCCATATGGCCATAACCCAACTCTAAAATTTTGAAGCAATCATATACGATGTAATATTATGAAACTGGTGATATGGAACCATATAATACATAGAGAAACACATTAAAACAACCTGTTAACACATATATGTACATAATCCATACTCCTTTCGATTTACAGAGACTTTACAGTAAACTTTGAAAACCATGTTTATGAAAACTCAAACAATGTAAAAATAGAATTTGGTTTGGAGAAATTATCCAGAGTATAGATTTAGAAGAGATGATCAGTTGTGATCCTTTCACAAGTATTTATTTGATTACACACTCATAATTTTCTTCACAAAATCACAATTTTCTCTTTGTGAACTCGAACTTTTGTTTTCCTAATTATCTAGACTTAGAAAATAAGAATACGTATATAATATTAGAACTGACGCGTTGAGTGGTCAGTTAACCCAGTCATGGGTAACTTCCTTCAACTCCCACTAAGGCCATGTTTGGCTATCATTTAAAAGCTTATACCCAATTAATTTAATAAAACCTCTTATACTATAGTTAAATAATGTCACACTCCTTTATAAAATAAATCAATATCTTATTTAATTTAATGTAAATAAAATATAATAATTTCTCATTAATTCACATAGTCAAAGAATTACTTTTTCTCATTAATTAATAATATCAAATTATTAATCTCTAATTAATTATTACATTAATTAAAATAACATCATACTTAATTAAATATTTCATTTAATTCAATAAGCTCACATAAATACATACTTGAATAATAAATATTTTCTACATTAATTTAATGAATGTAACACATATAATTAAATTAATCTATCACAATTGCATCAATTAATTATTTAATCTAATAATTAAATCATCGAAAATATTTATTTACTTCAATAAATATTAAAATTAAATTACAAAAATCTCGTTCGTCACAGTAACGACAAGTGTGTATAGCTTGATGCTATAAGAGAATGTACTATGAAATGGTACGATGTGAACTCATGAGGAGTTGTATATGATGAGATACGAAGAATTCGTATCGAGCCAAGAGCAAGTTAAGTGTAAGATAAAGTTAGGTGGGATTTCAATTGAGGACCCATATCAGCAGCTGAGTTGTATGATTCCTTGTTATGGGCGGGGAATTGTACTTGGTGTAAAAACCACTTAGTTTATGGCACTGATAATCATTAAAATGTTTGTGTAGCGCTATTTTCTATATGCCTATTGAGAAGGTGATTCTTTTCTCATGTGTATAACAGATAGATAGGTTATAGTTAGAGAATATAAGGTTAAGTTACGAGTTCTTAGAACTCATACTTATGGTAAGTTTGTGACTTATGATCATATGGTATGTTTTGAACCCCTTAGCGAATGGACGCCTATGGTCTGACTAGGATAAGTTCCTAAACTCATATGATTATGGTAAGTTCCTGGATTTCCAAAGTGTGGTAAGTTTGATGAACTATATCGGGTATATATATGTTATGAATTAAGAAATTTAGGTATTGTAAGCATTGATGGTGTTAGAGATTGATAGAATGAAGCAATAGAGTAAAGATTGAAGTTGATGGAGAAACATGGATTTTTTAAATCTTCTAGCTCTGCTAGATTTTCAAAATTTATTGACTTCGTGCTGATGTTTGCACTTCTATTTTCTTGAAAAACATTGGATCTTGTGATTGAACCAATGATGTTTAAAAACAATGCCGTTATTCTTATGTCTATGCTAATTGTTTCGGCTAAGACAAAAATGATTTGAAAATTTTCAAAATGTATTTCTAACCATGTGCATCATTTGATATGGTGAAAAAATGGTAAACGATGGAGTCATCAATGCAGTCGAACCTAGTGTTGGTTGTGATTGAAAGATCGTTAGCCTACTTGGTATGATGTAATATGACAAAGTCACATAATGGCGGAATCCTCAACGTACTACTAATCTGGTACAGTATAATGACGTCATAAAAGAATTTTTGATTTTCTTTTAAATTATGAAGAAGGTCAATTAAGTTGGCCAAATTATTTCGATTGATGTTCGAGTTGTTGATAAAAGTCTAAGCTATTTGATTCGGCTAGACGACTGTTGAAAAATATTTGTGGAATTCAAGCGTTCTTGAGTATTTATGCGAAACCACATTGCTCTAGTGCGGATTCAGATAAGGACAAGCTGAGGTGATCAACCCTATAAGGGGACATGTTTTCGGGGACAATGGTTCCGAGCGTAACGCATGTAGTCAATACAAAATACTACGTTGCGGCCCAACGTAGTGGTACAATAGGCTGGCCACCTAGTGTACGTGTGGAGGGTGTTTTCAGTCTTTGTGATTGATAAACACTCTGGTTTGCAGTGTGAAGGATTGTGTTGAAGCACTAGTAAACCAAGAGAAGAGTTCACGGTCTTGTGACCCCTCAGCATAACTTGGAATATGAGTTATTCATACTACTTCTCAATTATTGAAAAATCGTGGAAGATTCTTATTCTTTTGAAGGATGAATGTAGTAAGTAGAATGTTCCTTAGAAAGAAAAAGTGGTAGAATGCAAGTGAGCAAGTTATAATAAAACTTCCAAAAAGTGAATGGATAATATTATCCAAAAGAATATGTAATATTCAAAATAGCACTGAGTAGAGGAGGTTTCGGTGATTCTGAGGACGTAATCCTTATAAGGGGGAGAGGATGTAAGAACCCGAGTTTTTAAAAAATATTAAAATAAGAATTTAGTAAATAAAATTCTTAAAGCATGTGAAGGGTTCAAATAAGAATATATATATATATATATATATATATATGCGTTGTGAGGTATGTGGTGTGGTGTTGTATAGGGTAATATAAATTATACAATAAGCGATTTCTGTGTTTAATAAATATATATCATTATTATATATTTATTATGAATTGTAGAGTTGAATTAGAAATAAGATGGATAAAAATTATCTATTGATATTAAATAATTTATGTGAAATTATTTTATAATAGTAAGTTGGTGACATTAAATATCTTTGATAATCACCAATTTCTTGAGTATTTGTACGAGTAAGTATCAAGTCTAAGGCAGTGCAACCGTACTCTTTAATGGTGGATGTATAGGAGATGGGCTAAACGATTCCTTCAGAGAGCGGAGGTATATACGAATAAGTAACCGATTTAACTCACTGTGAAAACAGTGTAGACAAGACGAAAACTAATTTGTTGGTTGTTTGTGGAAAACCACTCAGTGTACTATATTAAATACTATTAAAGACTCGATGTGTGTTAGGTTTAGACTTGTATGCATGTATGTTGTTGACGAGAGAAGAAAATCAATATACCTTTAAATTTATTAGAGAATTACTAAGTAATTTGATACACGGCGAGAAGTGAAGATTAAAGGAATGTATGTATATATGATATTCGAGTTTTGTGTTATTGGTGGTAAGAAACCGTAAAGGAGATGTTATAGTTGGTTAAACTAATAAGGGGAATAGAGTTTTAAAACTTGAAGTGTGATCCTTGAATTATTAAGGAAAATAGTAATCGATGATGTGAAAATCAAAGGGGGATTGATATTAGACGAGTTAACACTTAAGGAGGATGTGTAAAGTATTTAGAACCGTAGGTTTCATTTCTGCTAATGTAGAACTTGTCTGCCTCTGAATTTGGTATGGCGCAGTTGCGCCGGTCTGTAGGGTCAGTTTTTGGAATTTAAGATTTAAGAAATTGGTATTAAGGACTCATAAGGATAATAAAATCTTAATGATGATTAAGTTGTCCATAAATGGATTTGGATAAGGTTTAATTAATTAACCCGGATTAATTATTGGTTAATTAAGTGATATTATGGAATATTATATTATATTAATGAATGGAGTGCATAATAATTATTGAAAAGAAAATAAATGATTAATATTAATTTATTATTGTGATATTAAAATGTGGGTTGAAAGTACCCAACTAAATGATATTTAGCCCAATTAAAATATTAATAGTATTACTATGTGTAATATGGAAAATGCATGTGGGCAGTAGTAGTATATAATACTTATGGCTTAAGATTACATGAAGTGTGACATTTAATTGGGACTAATGATATACATATAGTAAAAGTGATTAAATCATACAGTTGATTTAAATAAGTTTTGTTATCTCATCCTAGGTGATGAGACAATTATATGTGTACCCTAAAAGATGGGAGTAAATAAATATGTGTTATTAAAATATTTAATTCAATACCAATGTGTAAGTAAATAGTAAAAAGAGATATTAAGTTATTAGTGAGCAATTAAATTAAGTCCACACATGTTTTAAAGATTAAATTACGTGGACTAATGTACATGGATTATATGATGTAAGTACATAAATAATCTCTAACTTTACTTGGTGTAGTAGCAATAACACATTAAAATTTCATTTTGGGAATTAAAGGAACCAAACTAAGCTCTATTGCTGAGATTTTAAACCATGTCCCAAAATCAATGTCTCATTAATTATAATAGCCGTAATAGGCCATTGGCCTAACACTTCAGTTGCTGAGAATTGATAATGGCTACCTAGAGCTAATAATAAAGGGAGGAATGGAGGAGGAGGGAGTAGTTTACCAACTAATCATTGTTCATCATCTTCATCTTCTTCCTACTGGTTCAAAACATTGGGCAAAGCTATTGCTTGGATATTAATTCCTCCATAAATAGAACTCCTTCTTCTATTTCCCGTTGATTTAGTTATCTGAGAAAATTGGCTATGGAAGGATAGTAGAATTGAGAGAAATCAGAGTTAGGAGAGCTATGGTTAGCAAATTGGAGCATTAAGAAGGTAACATTTCTGTCATTCATGTTCTTGAATTCAAGTTCTTCAATTCTTAGAAAAGTATAATGAAAAAGTCACTTTTGAGTCACAAATTTGATGACTAAGTGTTGTTGTAATCCATGAATTGTTGTTAGATGTTGCTAATACAGTTAAAAACGAAAACAACAAGAGTTAAACGGACCAATTTGGTTTAGAAACAAATTTGTAGTGAATAATTTCGCTAAATTATTTAAAACATGAACATTTGCATGAACATGAGTTATAGATTCATATTTGGGTTAGTTAATATTTATGTTAATTATTGGGTAGTTGTATGTTGTAGTTTTATGAGTTACGAACTCATAGAATCGAAAACGGACTAATTTGGATGAGTATAACTCATGTTATGAAAATCGGAAGGGGTAAGGGTCTGTGAAATCGCGAAGAACAAAACCTGAGGGGCTGTTCTGCCTCCCAAGATGCAGCTGTGCTACCCCCAAAGCCATTTGGGGCGCTGTTGCACCGGGAATCAGTAACTGGTGGACTACTTTGGCCTGCTGTAGTAATTTAGGCATAACGTTTTCATACGAACTCCGATTGAGGTGATTCAAGATGATCCGAAATGAGGACGAATATACCTACCACTTTTGTTTTTTAAGTTCTTCAATTTGAGGTCGTTAGAAGGGGGTCCAAACAGTCATCTTTGTGACTGTTACGAAATAGGAGGCGATCGGAGGGCGTCGAACGAGCACATACGCAAGTATAGTGCTCCCGACGATGGAATATGTTATTCTAAGTGATATAACATGAAAATGCATGATAATAGATATGACATATAAGATTATCATACTCATAAGGGAATGCTTTAGCATGACTTAGTATATGTTTTGAAAAGAAACTTAAAGATTTTAAAAACAAACCTTGTGGAAACTTATGTGCTATAAGTTCTGAACTTAGTTGTTTATAAACATGATTGAGTTCAAATATAAATGAGCATGATATGGTGTTTTTAGTGTCTTTGTTCATGATTAAACTTGTTAGACCTTGTGATTAGAGAAATTTCAAGAAAAGCTTAGTATAATAAGCTAATGGACATGAATGCTATAAGATATAGTTTCTGAACTTGTAGTATGGCATGCTAGTATTATTTATGTCTTTAAACATGACCTATAAGTACACTTATCTAGTTTGACAATAGAAGTCATTAAAGCATGTTTTGAAAGAAAAGTTTTCAAGTGATAAATTATGTTAGCCACGTGTAGATAAGATATATACATATGAGCATGCTACTAAAGGCTTATTAGTACCAATATATGGTTTAAAAGCTTGTAAACATTGAATCTTGTTAAAGAAAGTTGTTAAGCCTTAATGTGTGAAAACAACTTTGAATAAACACCAGAGGTTCTAAACTTTGACAAATGACCTCTTAACGTGTGTAAATATTATGTGTTAACATTCATGCATGTTAATAAATGAAGTGTGAACTGAGAACTAAATATTCAAATCTGGTTCAAGCCATGGGATCAAGACAACAGTGCCCATCCTAGCCAAATCACTAGCAAATAGAAGCATACTGCAAGGCGATGTTGCCAAAACGGTTTTAGTAGTCATCCAAACTTTAAAACATATGTGTAATGAATGTCTAAAGCTATAATACTTAACATAGATGATGTTTAAGCATGAGATCATGTAATGGTTATATAAAACACAGAGTTGTTAAATTTTATTAAAGTTTGCAAAATGTAAGAACGATGTATGTATTTAATACTTTAAATATATGTCGAACACATAACGAGTCAAGTGTGTGATAAAGATTTATGAATGTTGATATAAAGCATTGTAGCTAAGATGTACTATATATACATAGCTATTCTAAGAGTTTATTAAGAAAGCAAAGGGAAGGTCTTAAAAACCAAGATAGAGAACAATGTAACATTATTATTACTTTAAGAATGTATGAATGTATGACTAATGGATATGAATCCATAATTATATAACTGTGTAGGAATACACGAAATGCAGATAAGCTTTAAGCAGTTAAGTCGTAGTTGATAAACTACGAATCAGGCAAGTCTTTCAGTTCCTATTTGTTATATGAATTCGATAACTGTTAGTTGAGCTATATTATGCCATGAGAATGTTGATTTATATATATGAAATGCATATGAGATATGTATGAAATGTGAAAGTTGATCTTTGATGATATTCTTGTGATGAAAATCTCTATGCTTGTTATGTGTGAAGTAACATGCGTAGTAAATATTAATTGTTTATGAATGCATGAACTAAGTATGTTGTTATATGTTATATGCTGCATGAAAACTGTTAGAATTGATGGGCTGTCGAGCTCACCCTTGTAAATAACCACTTTTGCAGGTTAAGGATACACTGTAAAGGTTACATGCTACTTGATTGATAAAGTTCAATAGTATCGAAGGAGTTTGATTTATTATTTAAATAGATGCTCTTGAACCATGTTTAGGTTCTAGTAGATGTACATGATAGTAGTTTATAATGTGTAATACATGTTAAGTTGTACTATGTGATACATAGAGAAATTCGAATCGAGATGTAAAGATTTATACGGAAATTGAATAAAGTGAATCATAGAATAATTTGATTCAAGGATATGTAATTAATTCAAGATAAGATATCAATAAAAGATTTATTTTCAAAGGAGATTGAAAAAGTTTAAATTATTCCGCATATTCTTATAACATCGAGTATGATGTAAGACAGGAATTGTAAATGACAAAGATTTGAAACTTATAAAAGTTAAGGGTCATTATACAGATCCTGGAAATTGAAAGAATTTATATTCTAAATTGTAATAAGCAAGGTTATATTCATTAAGTTATGAATAAAATATATAAATAGTTTGATGATAGTAGTATCGTATGGACCGAGATATTTAGGTTCAAGGAACCCGGATTTGATGGCGTCACAGGTTGGTATCAAAGCTGTAGGTTATAAACTTAGGTAAGTGTACCTTAGGCTATAACCTTAGAGAGAGAAAGATAAAGATTTAAAATAAATATAAGCATGGACTGAAATAATTACATGGTGTTGTACCCTGACATCAAGACTATAGGATTAAACCTTCATAACACACAAACCTAGCTTTGAAAGCAAAGAGTAAAGCCTGCTAAATAGGTACCTTGGTTGTTCTTCATTTTTGGGTAACCTGTAAAAATGAAGAATGTGAACTGACAAGATTTTTATTGCCTTATAACTCACTGATAGAATGTTTTATGGCCATGAACTTGGTATGATATTGAAGTATTACATAAGTACTATTAGTGTAACACAAAGTTCAACCCGAAGCAAAGCAGAACATAGAATTAAAACCTGAATTGAAACCTCCTACCTTGAACGCCGACATGAACATTCTCAAGTGCTCAAGAACACCTATAGCGACGGGTTACATATAGGCCCTTTAGCGACATTTAATTTCTAAAAATTATATTTATATTAAATAATTAGAGAAAATTAGTTTTAATTATTAAAATAGGAATTAAATTACTAAAAATTATTTTAAAGTCCTAAAATTAGTTTTAATAATTTTTAATATATTTCATAAATAATTAGTATTTTTGAAATATTAAAGGTATTTAATTTATTTAATTATTATATCAAATAAATTATTTAAAAGGATTTTAATACTTGAAAAATCATTTAAAATTATATTATGATATAAGAAAATATTTCAAGTTATTTTTAGTGACTTTTAATATTTTGTGACTTAATTTTATTAATAAATTAATATTAATGATAATTAAGTTATTTAATAAATATATTAAATAAATTATGAAAAATAGAATTAATGATTTAAAAATCATCTAAAAATGATTTAAAGGTTACAAAAAATATTTTAAGTTATAAAATATAACTTTTCATATTTTGTCATGAAAAATATTAATATTTTAATATTAATGATATTAGATTAATTTAATATTTATATTAAATAAATTAGTTTAAAAATGATTTTAATATTATAAAAAATCATTTAAATGAAAATAAAGTGTTTAAAGATATTTTAAGTTATAAAATACAACTTTTAATATTTAAAGGATAATTTTATTAATAATTTAATATTAATGATATTAATTTAATATTAAATGATATTTGATTTATTTAATAATTATATTAAATAAATAGTTTAAAAATAGTTTTATTGATTTTAAAATCATTTAAAAGGAAATAAATGAATTAAAAATATTTTAAGTTATAATAAATGACTTTTTAATATTTTGATAAATAATAAATTAATATTCTAATATTAATACTAATTATTTAAAATGATTTTAAATGTTTTAAAAATCATTTAAGGATAATATTAATACTTTAAAAATATTTTGAGGTATTATAAATAACTTTATTATTTTGGCAAGAGTTTCATTAATAGTTTAATATTATTTAAATATTATTGATAATAGTAGTTAATATTTAAATTATTTAATAATGATTTTTGTGTTTGAAAATTCATGATAAATTATAATAATTATTTAAAAATTATTATAAGGCTATGAAAAATATCTAAACGACATGTTTTAAAATTGATTTGGACTTAGATAATTTGACTAGATACGTGTTTGTTTATGAGGTAAATGATCATAAACATATGTGACAATGTGATTAGGTTATGTCTTCAATCGCAATTAGCAAAGATTTATGTGATATGATATATTATTCTAATCGAATCGAATGATCTTATTAATGATAGGTTTTGATATAAAAGATAGAACTAAGTTGAGTTATTGTAAGCAATGTACAGTAAGATATCTAAACCTTATGCACTACTTTTATTTCGCGTAAAACAGTATATATCATGTTATGCAAGTTTTCTAAACTTACTCCAATTATTATTAAGCAAGTATCGATCTATTATTTACATTGTGCAAGTATCCTACCTTTGCATTTCATTTATGCAACAGACATAAGTAAGAAAGTTTCAGAATCATATTATTGTGCCAGATTATTAACTCTATTATTATTGATTATGTATCCAATCTTTGTATTCATACAAGTTCTTACATTATCCTATCATTGTATTATTGTATAATTCAGATATTTATTCTGTTCGTTAATTCGTATGTAGGGTTAGACAAGTGTCCCCACTTGGATAACCATTGTATTTAATCATATGTTAATACATACTTATTGATTTCGAGTATATATATGTTGACTTAAAAGCCGTCGAAGCTATTTGATTCAGCTAGACATAAAAATATTGTTTAACAAGATAGAACGTTATTGTATCCAACCAGATTATTTTGGTTCGGATTCCCGACTAAGTATGAGCATCCCGAATATGGGAAAACTTTTGTGCACCTAAAGGTGGATAGAGTGAACGATAATATCGTTCTTGCATGTAGTATTGATCAATACAAGGCGCATTGGGATGATCACCCTCGTGCCCGTAAGTTATGATGATTTGCGAATGAAGTTCTGCTAAACCCTAGCAAAAATGAAAAAACAATGTTCATAGTCTGTCGACTAATCTCCAGTTATAGTCAGTACGTAGTTTCAAAAATTTGAGATAGATTTGGTATGTTGTTATTATTGGATCAGCTTACTTCACAACTATTGATTCGTTGTAGAAGAGTTATTCAAAGAAAACATTTAATCCTTTCAGCTTATATTTGTTGTTGCTATTACTTGCTGGGCAATCAAATGCTCATCCTTGCTTTAAATTTAAATGTTTTCAGCTAAGCATGATCAACCGAAATGTTCAAGCCAGAACAAGGAAAAAGGAAAGCAATCAGAATAACCTTATGTTATCTTTTGTAATAGTTAGACAGTATTAAGACAATGATATTTATTATCTATCATGTAATGTATTGTAGTAAAGGTTGCGTACTTGGGATTAGACTTTGATATATGTAAATTAAGTTTGATATTTATATTATTGTTATTATTATTAGTATTATTCCGCTCATAGAAATGGTATCGTAAAGCACCGAGTTCGGGTTTCAAGTACCCGAGTTTGGGGCGTTATAATTCTTATTCTGTAAGCGTTGTTGCCAAATTGTTTTAGTAGTCATCCGCACTTTTTAAAACATATGTGTAATGAATGTCTAAAGCTATAATACTTGATGATGTTTAAGCATGAGATCATGTAATGGTTATATAAAACATAGAGTTGTTAAATTTTATTAAAGTTTGCGAAATGTAAGAACGATGTAGATCTCGTATCTATAGACTTTAAATATGTGTCAAAACACATAGCGAGTCAAGTGTGTGATAAAAATTTATGAATGTTGATATGAAGCATGTGTAGCTAAGATGTACTATATATACATAGCTATTCTAAGAGTTTATTAAGAAAGCAAAGGGAAGGTCTTAAAAACCAAGATAGAGAACAATGTAACATTATTATTACATTAAGAATGTATGAATGTATAACTAATGGATATGAATCCATGATTATATAACTGTGTAGGAATACACGAAGTGCAGATAAGCTTTAAGCAGTTAAGTCGTAGTTGATAAACTATAAATCAGGCAAGTCTTTCAGTTCCTATTTGTTATATGAATTCGATAACTGTTAGTTGAGCTATATTATATCATGAGAATGTTGATGTATATATATGAAATGCATATGAGATATGTATGAAATGTAAAAGTTGATCTTTCATGATATGCTTGTGATGAAAATCTCTATACTTGTTATGTGTGAAGTAACATGCGTAGTAAATATTAATTGTTTATGAATGCATGAACTGAGTATGTTATTATATGCTATGTGCTTCATGAAAACTGTTAGAATTGATGGGATGTCGAGCTCACCCTTGCAAATAACCACTTTTGTAGGTTAAGGATACACAATAAAGGTTACATGCTACTTGATTGATAAAGTTCAATAGTATCGAAGGAGATTGATTTATTATTTAAATAGATGCTCTTGAACCATGTTTAGGTTCTAGTAGATGTACATGATAGTAGTTTATAATGTGTAATACATGTTAAGTTGTACTATGTGATACATAGAGAAATTCAAATCGAGATGTAAAGATTGATATGGAAATTGAATAAAGTGAATCATAGAATAATTGGATTCAAGAATATGTAATTGATTCAAGATAAGATATCAATAAAAGATTTATTTTCAAAGGAGATTGAAAAAGTTTAAATTATTCTGCATATTCTTATAACATCGAGTATGATGTAAGACAGGAATGGTAAATGACCAAGATTTGAAACTTATAAAGTTAAGGGTCATTATACAGATCCTGGAAATGGAAAGAATTTATATTCTAAATTGTAATAAGCAAGGTTATATTCATTAAGTTATGAATAAAAGATATAAATAGTTTGACGATAGTAGTATCGTATGACCGGATCCGAGGTTCAAGGAACTCGAATTTAAGGCCACAAAGAATGGAAGCAGATTCCTTTGCTATCTGGATCAGGTTTCTTATTATTTTTTCCTTTCACATTTCCCTTAGCCTTCTTGGATTTCTTCTTTTCAGAAGATACATTGGGCCTCTTCCTTTTCTTGGAAGAATCATCCCCGATTAAGACTTAGTTCTTCTTGGATAGGAAGTGACCTTCAGCAGTTTTTAAAATGTTAAATAACTCAGGCAAGATTAATCTGGATTAAATAGAAGGCAATTGATCACTTGGAAAAGGACTTTTGGCATTTGAGAATTCCTGTTAACAATTCAGTAGGCATAATAATTGGGATAATTAGATAATTGATTTATAATTCATAATTGGGGATATTGAAGTCTTAATCTTTATTTATTTGAATTCATTCGTTAAAATCTTAGTTTTAATTAGTTAATTTAGTTTTCTTAATTAGAAAAACACGATTTGAGATTGTTTAAATAAAATTAGTTTGGTTAAGAATTAGTACTTGGTGATTTTTATTAAATAATTCCTCGTGGGAACGATACTCTACTTTCACTTTATTACTTGTCGATCGTATATACTTGCATATTTCATTGATTATGAAATCGATCAACAAGTTTTTTAAGCGCCATGTTTAGGGGACTTAATTTAATAATTATTTACCAATATTAATTTCAATCAAATTAGTCTTAATTTAAACATTTTTATTTTTATTTTAATTCTCTTTCTATATTTCTCTTTTTCGTGTACCATGGATGACTTTGTGTGTCAATGGCCATACACGAACATGACTCAACCAAGGGGAGTGGAGATTGAAAGACTCGAGAAACTTTCTCGCATTGTCAAATTGCATTGAGACACTTTTGAGGATGTTTGAAGCTTTTGAAGCTCAAATACGCCAAAGTATGGTGGTTACTTGTGATTATTGTCTTTGGAAATCATATGAATCATCAATGCACCATCGGTTCGAGTTTAAGATAAAGATAGTGGTGATTACCCCAATAATTATGTCTATCCCAACAACTATCATCGTGGATTGGGGTATCACCCGGATTTTTCATGGAGTAACAATCAAGATCAATTTTATGCTCCAAGTCCAACATACCCACAGGATTTCTTGTGTCCACCTCCACTACAACAGGAAGAACATTCAAATTGGGAGGAAGCCTTGGAAAAATTTATTAAAGCTTCGCAAAAAGGGAATGAGGAACAAGACAAGAAAATGAATCAAGTAGAGTCAATTTGCAAAGCCAAGGGCGTTGATCAAGAATTTGGAAAATCAAGTGGAACAGAGAAAGACACGCGTTGAACAACCGTCCTCAATACACTGCCCTATGACATGGATTCCGAGCCCAATGGTGAGCCCGAGCCAAATCTACAACCTGGATGAGCCACGAGATGAAAAAGAGGAGACAAGTGGGGATAATGACAACAAGGCTTGAAGAACTAATTACGAGAACCAATGATGATGAGCCAATGTTAATTATGCCTCAAGTGCCTTCTCCTCCACAGCTCAAGAGTCCCAAGTTAGATTTTCAAAACCTTGTCCGATTGGTAGTCATGTCGCCAATACTCTCTCTGTGATGTAAAAGCAAGTACACCTTCAAACCATGGTGCGATGAGCTAGAGAGATAGAAGAAGAAATTGTTGTGTCCGATGCCTCTATACCGTAATATATTCGCAGACATTAATGGAGAAACCACCTAGATGTCGGACGTTCTTGAATGTGATCTTATCTCAAGAAAGCATTCTAGGTGACTTTAATACAATGGCTATTGTAAATGGGAACCTACCAAAAGCTATATTATTTCCGATGGATGGAGGGTTCCTCAACTTTCGTAGGGGAATTGGATAGAGAATTGAAGAAGTCAGGCTGAGACTATAAAACAAGCGCTTATTGGGAGGCAACCCAAGTTTAATTTTTATTTTTAGTTTTATTAAGTTTTATATTAGTAGTTTTGAATTTGCATTTATTTAGGATTTAATAAAATTGCTTCTATCATGGTTTTTCTGTTATTCAAGTCAAATTCAAGTGTGGTGCCCAATTTGTTCTATGTGCTTAGCCTTATTCTCCAAACTTAGCGGCAAGGAGGAAGATTGCTAAATTTTCGTGGAAGTCCTCTGCTTTAATTTTTTCTATTTCACTATCGAGGACAATGTCTAGTTTAAGTTTGGGGCATTTTAGTGTCATATTGCATATAGTTAGTTATTTACATTGTAGTTCGTTATGTTTTGGGGTTATTTACATAGTGAGTTTTATACCCATGAATTGGATACATTCGCTTAATTTATTGTTGTTCTTAAGTCTTTTAGGATGTTTTTATGTGTTTGTGTCTATTCAAGCATGTTTTATATTGTTTTGTAGGATTTGGGACAAAAGTTACATGGATCGATGTTTGGGGTGGCTAGATTCGCTTTTCTTTGCCATTTACACAAAGAGTCACTTCAGAGCCAATTTGACTATAGCTCCTGACATTATTTCGAAAACTCAAAGAATGAAAGTTGTAGATCTACTTCTCCTCTTTCCGAACATCTTGAATCATCAAAATCGGAGTTCGGACGAAGAAGTTATGGCCATTTTCCCAAAGGACGCCGAGCAGAAAAATGTCGGATTTTGGGCCAAAGGCCGGGCGCCCATTTTAGTTTATATGCCAAAGGCCGGGGCGTCTGGGAGCAGAGTTTGAGTTAGTTGTGCCAACAAATAACAAGGGCCGGGAAGGGCTTGGTGATGGCCTCGACGCTGCTTTTGGCTAATTTTTGACACCTTTTTGACTCCAAATAGATCGGGTTTGTTCCTAAGCTAAAAATTGACTTGTAACCTATAAATACATGATGTAAGGCATAAAATAAAGGGAGATTACATAGCTTAGCCTAGATTAAACACTCCTTTAGATTAGAAAATAACCCTAGTTCTTATTAGTTTTGAGATCAAAGCAACTTGGAGACCATCAAGATCAAGAGCAAGAGCAAGAGGGGGGGAGCATCGATTTGTCGACAACAGTATTCTATTCTCTCTCTCATCTTACTTTTATCTTTTGATGTCTATTCAACAGGATTCTTGGTTTTAATTCATTAATTATGAACTAACTATTTTTGAGATTTCAATTGAACTTTTTATGGCTATGAATTAGTTATTCATTATATTCTAATTATTTATGTTAAAGTGAGTTGTTTATCTTGTCTTGTGCTTATTGCTTAATTATTTGATCAAGAATTACTTTGTTACTCTAGAAGGAATTGGAAGAGGAATTTAGGGTTAGAATCGGGCATGATATCATGTGACTTAGTTATTTGCACAAAGAATAATTAGGTTTGTGAATTGAATGGAAATATCTTTTCACCGCATGTAACACATAAAGGAATTGGGATTGTAAAGAGTTTAATTCAATTGTTTTGCATAGAATATAGCAAGATTAATCTGGATTAAATAGAAGGCAATTGATCACTTGAAAAGGACTTTTGGCATTTGAGAATTCCTCATAACAATTCAAGAGGGCATAATAATTGGGATAATTGATAATTGATTTATAATTCATAATTGGGGATATTGAAGTCTTAATCTTTATTTATTTGAATTCATTCGTTAAAATCTTAGTTTTAATTAGTTAATTTAGTTTTCTTAATTAGAAAAACACGATTTGAGATTGTTTAAATAAAATTAGTTTGGTTAAGAATTAGTACTTGGTGATTTTTATTAAATAATTCCTCGTGGGAACGATACTCTACTTTCACTTTATTACTTGTCGATCGTATACTTGCACGTATTCATTGATCATGTAAATCGATCAACAAGTTTTTGGCGCCATTGTCGGGAATTAATTTAATAATTATTTACCAATATTAATTTCAATCAAATTAGTCTTAATTTAAACATTTTTATTTTTATTTTTAATTCTCTTTCTATATTTCTCTTTTTTCGTGTACCATGGATGACTTTGTGTATCAATGGCCATACACTAACATGACTCAACCAAGGGGAGTGGAGATTGAAAGACTCGAGAAACTTTCTCGCATTGTCAAAGACAGATCGAGACACTTTCGAGGATGTTCAAGCTTTTCAAGCTCAAATACGCCAAAGTATGGTGGTTACTTGTGATTATTGTGCCGAAATCATATGAGTCATCAATGCACCATCGGGCCGAGCCTAAGATAAAGATAGTGGTGATTACCCCAATAATTATGTCTATCCCAACAACTATCATCGATCGGGGTATCACCCGATTTTTCATGGAGTAACAATCAAGATCAATTTTATGCTCCAAGTCCAACATACCCACAGTGATTTCTTGTGTCCACCTCCACTACAACAGAAGAACATTCAAATTGGGAGGAAGCCTTGGAAAAATTTATTAAAGCTTCAAAAAGGGAATGAGGAACAAGACAAGAAAATGAATCAAGTAGAGTCAATTTGCAAAGCCAAGGGGCGCTGATCAAGAATTTGGAAAATCAAGGAACAGATAAAGACATGCGTTGAACAACCGCCCCTCAATACACCGCCCTATGACATGGATTCCGAGTCCGATGGTGAGCCCGAGCCAAATCTACAACCGGATGAGCCACGAGATGAAAAAGAGGAGACAAGTGGGGATAATGACAACAAGGTTTGAAAGAACTAATTGTGAGAACCAATGATGATGAGCCAATGTTATTTATGCCTCAAGTGCCTTCTCCTCCACAGCTCAAGAGTCCCAAGATTTTGCAAAACCTTGTCCGATTAGTAGTCATGTCGCTTAAATACTCTCTGTGATGTAAAAGCAAGTACACCTTCAAACCATGGTGCGATGAGCTAGAGAAGATAGAAGAAGAAATTGTTGTGTCCGATGCTTCCTCTATGCCGTAATATATTCGCAGACATTAATGGAGAAACCACCTAGATGTCGGACGCTCTTGAATGTGATCTTATCTCAAGAAAGCATTCTAGGTGACTTTAATACAATGGCTATTACAAATGGGAACCTACCAAAAGCTATATTATTTCCGATGGATGGAGGGTTCCTCAACTTTCGTAGGGGAATTGATAGAGAATTGAAGAAGTCAGCCGAGACTATAAAACAAGCGCTTATCGGGAGGCAACCCAAGTTTAATTTTTATTTTTAGTTTTTATTAAGTTTTATATTAGTAGTTTTGAATTTGCATTTATTTAGGATTTAATAAAATTGCTTCTATCATGGTTTTACAAAGTTATTCAAGTCAAATTCAAGTGTGGTGCCCAATTTGTTCCATGTGCTTAGCCTATTCTCCAAACTTAGCTGGCAAGGAGGAAGATTGCTATATTTTCGTGGAAGTCCTCTCGCTTTAATTTTTTCTATTTCACTATCGAGACAATGTCTAGTTTAAGTTTGGGGGCATTTTAGTGTCGTATTGCATATAGTTAGTTATTTACATCAGTAGTTCGTTATGTTTTCAAGTTATTTACATTTAGTTGTTGTATTCGCTTTTTTTTTTTTTTTTGTTTAAAAAAAATTTTTTAAAATCGCAAAAATAGTAGTTAGTTTACTATGTTTGTTGCAGCTTAGTTTATATTTGCATGATTCCAACTCATAGATAGTAAAAGTCTATTTTGGCCAATGATGAGACCGAGTTAAGTAGATAAGTATAGTATTGAATATTCAAAGCTTTGATGTGATTTCTTGTTATGAATCAATCTTTTCCTGCTTTAAACCGGTATAATCAAGGTTAAAGACGTTAATAATAAATATGTTAATCGATTAAGTTTAAATTGATACATAATGGATTTTTTAAGGATAATACTAGTTTGAAGGAATGAAAGACATGAATAAAGTGAGATGGCTAAATTTTGATAAAAACTTAAGTTTGGGGGGAAATTTTGGGGTATATAAGCTTTAAAAAAAAAAATGTCGAGTCTTGTGGTGGGTCGAGGAGAAACACTCCCCATAAACACAAGCGTGAGATGGAGCGAAAACGACTCACCAACCATCTATCTAAAAAAAAAAAAAAAAAAAAAAAAATTACCGTGGCTAGTTTTGTTTTGGGCTTTTGTTACTTGAGTAAGCACGCTCAAGGGGTATCTTAAAACCTAGCGCCTCTAAGGTCTTATATGGTCCGGGAGTCGCTGGTCGAAAGCTCGCTAAGGGTGACATCATAGCCTAATGGAATGAGACATCGCACGCTTATGGTTAAAAAAAAAAATAAAACGAAAAGAGCAAAAAGCCCCGTAATGAAAAGTAAAGCATAAGTATCCCGATTGACTCTCGAACTCGTGGATGTTCGACTTTTAGTCGATATAGCTTGTTTGAAATTTTGTGAATTTGCACCGTATGATGCCTTCAAAGATATCTATTATGTCTTAAATTTGATTTTATATCGCTAACATTGTTGTGGAGCACACACGCACTATATCGTTGATAATACCTAAGATTTGATGATCGATCGGGAAATTACCGATTTGTTTTAATATGATGTATTATCATGTTTACTTGATTTCTCTAAGGCCTATTGAATAGACTTGTTTCGCTTCATTACCGCTGGATTCAGAGGCATATAGATTAGTTTCATTACATTGCATTGCATAATATTTTTTGTGTTTTTGCTTGAGGACAAGCAAAGATTTAAGTTTGGGGGTATTTGATGAGTGAGTTTTATACCCATGAATTGGATACATTCGCTTAATTTATTGTTGTTCTTAAGTCTTTTAGGATGTTTTTATGTGTTTGTGTCTATTCAAGCATGTTTTATATTGTTTTGTAGGATTTGGGACAAAAGTTACATGGATCGATGTTTGGGGTGGCTAGATTCGCTTTTCTTTTGCTTGCCATTTACATAAGCAGTCACTTCAGAGCCAATTTGACTATAGCTCCTGACATTATTTCGAAAACTCAAAGAATGAAAGTTGTAGATCTACTTCTCCTCTTCCGGAACATCTTGAATCATCGAAATCGGAGTTCGGACGAAGAAGTTATGGCCATTTTCCCAAAGGACGCCTGAGCAAAAATGTCGATTTTGGGCCAAAGCGGCGCCCATTTTAGTTTTATGCCAGCCAGGCGCGCAAGGCCGGGAGCAGAGTTTGAGCGCTGTGTGCCAGCTACAAGGGCGCCGGGAAGGGCTTGGTGATGGCCCGACGCTGCTTTTGGGCTAATTTTTGACACCTTTTGACTCCAAATAGGATCGGGTTTGTTCCTAAGCTAAAATTGACTTGTAACCTATAAATACATGATGTAAGGCATAAAATAAAGGGAGATTACATAGCTTAGCCTAGATTAAACACTCCTTTAGATTAGAAAATAACCCTAGTTCTTATTAGTTTTGAGATCAAAGCAACTTGGAGACCATCAAAGATCAAGAGCAAGAGCAAGAGGGAGCATCGATTTGGTCGACAAAATGTATTCTATTCTCTTCTCTCATCTTACTTTTATCTTTTGATGTCTATTCAACCAGGATTCTTGGTTTTAATTCATTAATTATGAACTAACTATTTTTGAGATTTCAATTGAACTTTTTATGGCTATGAATTAGTTATTCATTATATTCTAATTATTTATGTTAAAGTGAGTTGTTTATCTCTGTTTTGTGCTTATTGCTTAATTATTTGATCAAGAATTACTTTGTTACTCTAGAAGGAATTGGAAGAGGAATTCTAGGGTTAGAATCGGGCATGATATCATGTGACTTAGTTATTTGCACAAAGGAATAATTAGGTTTGTGAATTGAATGGAAATATCTTTTCACCGCATGTAACACATAAGGAATTGGGATTGAAACGAGTTTAATTCAATTGTTTTTTGCATAGAATATAGCAAGATTAATCTGGATTAAATAGAAGGCAATTGATCACTTGAAAAGGACTTTTGGCATTTGAGAATTCCTCATTAACAATTCAAGAGGGCATAATAATTGGGATAATTGGATAATTGATTTATAATTCATAATTGGGGATATTGAAGTCTTAATCTTTATTTATTTGAATTCATTCGTTAAAATCTTAGTTTTAATTAGTTAATTTAGTTTTCTTAATTAGAAAAAACACGATTTGAGATTGTTTAAATAAAATTAGTTTGGTTAAGAATTAGTACTGGTGATTTTTATTAAATAATTCCTCGTGGGAACGATACTCTTTCTTTCACTTTATTACTTGTCGACCGTATATCTTGCACGTATTCATTGATTTACAAATCGATCAATATGGTGGTTACTTGTGATTATTGTGCGGAAATCATATGAATCATCAATGCACCATCGGGCCGAGCCTAAGATAAAGATAGTGGTGATTACCCCAATAATTATGTCTATCCCAACAACTATCATCGATTGGGGTATCACCCGATTTTTCATGGAGTAACAATCAAGATCAATTTTATGCTCCAAGTCCAACATACCCACAGATTTCTTGTGTCCACCTCCACTACAACAAGAAGAACATTCAAATTGGGAGGAAGCCTTGGAAAAATTTATTAAAGCTTCTCAAAAAGGAATGAGGAACAAGACAAGAAAATGAATCAAGTAGAGTCAATTTGCAAAGCCAAGGGCGCTGATCAAGAATTTGGAAAATCAAGGGAACAGATAAGACATGCGCTGAACAACAACCGTCCTCAATACACTCCGCCCTATGACATGGATTCCGAGCCCGGCAGTGAGCCCGAGCCAAATCTACAACCTGGATGAGCCACGAGATGAAAAAGAGGAGACAAGTGGGGATAATGACAACAAGGTTTGGTGAAGAACTAATCAGTGAGAACCAATGATGATGAGCCAATGTTATTTATGCCTCAAGTGCCTTCTCCTCCACAGCTCAAGAGTCCCAAGTAGATTTGCAAAACCTTTTCCGATTGGTAGTCATGTCGCTTAATACTCTCTCGTGATGTAAAAGCAAGTACACCTTCAAACCATGGTGCGATGAGCTAGAGAAGATAGAAGAAGAAATTATTGTGTCCGATGCCTCTATACCGTAATATATTCGCAGACATTAATGGAGAAACCACCTAGATGTCGGACGCTCTTGAATGTGATCTTATCTCAAGAAAGCATTCTAGGTGACTTTAATACAATGGCTATTGTAAATGGGAACCTACCAAAAGCTATATTATTTCCGATGGATGGAGGGTTCCTCAACTTTCGTAGGGGAATTGGATAGAGAATTGAAGAAGTCAGGCTGAGACTATAAAACAAGCGCTTATTGGGAGGCAACCCAAGTTTAATTTTTATTTTTAGTTTTTATTAAGTTTTATATTAGTAGTTTTGAATTTGCATTTATTTAGGATTTAATAAAATTGCTTCTATCATGGTTTTACAGGTTATTCAAGTCAAATTCAAGTGTGGTGCCCAATTTGTTCTATGTGCTTAGCCTATTCTCCAAACTTAGCGGCAAGGAGGAGAAGATTGCTAAATTTTCGTGAAAGTCCTCCGCTTTAATTTTTTCTATTTCACTATTGAGGACAATGTCTAGTTTAAGTTTGGGGGCATTTTAGTGTCATATTGCATATAGTTAGTTATTTACATTGTAGTTCGTTATGTTTTCAAGGTTATTTACATTTAGTTGTTGCATTCGCTTTTTTTTTTTTTTTTTTGTTTAAAAAAATTTTAAAAATCGCAAAAATAGTAGTTAGTTTACTATGTTTGTTGCAGTTAGTTTATATTTGCATGATTCCAACTGTTAGATAGTAAAAGTCTATTTTGGCCAATGATGAGACTGGAGTTAAGTAGATAAGTATAGTATTGAATATTAGGCTTTGATGTGATTTCTTGTTATGAATCAATCTTTTCCCGTTTGAAATCGGTATAATCAAGGTTAAGACGTTAATAATAGCTATGTTAACTGATTAAGTTTAAATTGATACATAATGGATTTTTTAAGGATAATACTAGTTTGAAGGAATGAAAGACATGAATAGGCGGAGATGGCTAAATTTTGATAAAAACTTAAGTTTGGGGGAAATTTTGGGGTATATAAGCTTTAAAAAAAAAAAACATGTTGAGTCTTGTGGTGGGTTGAGGAGAAACACTCCCCATAAACACAAGCGTGAGATGGAGCGAAACGACTCACCAACCATCTATAAAAAAAAAAAAGAAAAAAAAAAAAATTACTGTGGCTAGTTTTGTTTCGGGGCCTTTGTTACTTGAGTAAGTACGCCCCAAGGGGTATCTTAAAACCTAGCGCCCTAAGGTCTTATATGGTCTGGGAGTCGTTGGTCGAAAGCTCGCTAAGGGGTGACATCATTAGCCTAATGGAATGAGACATTGCACGCTTATGGTTAAAAAAAAAATAAAACGCGGAAAAGAGCAAAAAGCCCCGTAATGAAAAGTAAAGCATAAGTATCCCGTATTGACTCTTGAACTCAGTGGATGTTTGACTTTAGTCGATATAGCTTGTTCGTGAATTTTGTGAATTTGCAATCGTATGATGCCTTCAAAGATATCTATTATGTCTTAAATTTGATTTTATATCGCTTAACATTGTTGTGGAGCACACACGCACTATATCGTTGATAATACCTAAGATTTGATGATCGATTGGGAAATTACCGATTTGTTTTAATATGATGTATTATCATGTTTACTTGATTTCTCTATGGCCGATTGAATAGACTTGTTTCGCTATTACCGTTGGATTCAGTAGGCATATAGATTAGTTTCATTACATTGCATTGCATAACATTTTTTTGTGTTTTTGCTTGAGGACAAGCAAAGATTTAAGTTTGGGGGTATTTGATGAGTGAGTTTTATACCCATGAATTGGATACATTCGGGCTTAATTTATTGTTGTTCTTAAGTCTTTTAGGATGTTTTTATGTGTTTGTGTCTATTCAAGCATGTTTTATATTGTTTTGTAGGATTTGGGACAAAAGTTACATGGATCGATGTTTGGGGTGGCTAGATTCACGCTTTTCGGCTTGCCATTTACACAAAGAGTCACTTCAGAGCCAATTTGACTATAGCTCCTGACATTATTTAGAAAACTCAAAGAATTAAAGTTGTAGATCTACTTCTCCTCTTTCCGGAACATCTTGAATCATCGAAATCGGAGTTCGGACGAAGAAGTTATGGCCATTTTCCCAAAGGACGCTTGAGCAGAAAATGTCGATTTTGGGCTGCCGGGGCGCCCATTTTAGGCCTATATTCCAGCCTCGGGAACTGGGGAGCAGAGTTTGAGCAAAAGTGAGCCCAGCAAAGGGCAGCCGGGAAGGGCTTTGTGATGGCCTCGACGCCGCTTTTGGGCTAATTTTGACACCTTTTTGACTCCAAATAGGATCGGGTTTGTTCCTAAACTAAAATTGGACTTGTAACCTATAAATACATGATGTAAGGCATAAAATAAAGGGAGATTACATAGCTTAGCCTAGATTAAACACTCCTTTAGATTAGAAAATAACCCTAGTTCTTATTAGTTTTGGAGATTGAAGCAACTTGGAGACCATTGAAGATCAAGAGCAAGAGCAAGAGGGAGCATCGATTTTCGACAATGATTCTATTCTCTTCTCTCATCTTACTTTTATCTTTTGATGTCTATTCAACCAGGGATTCTTGGTTTTAATTCATTAATTATGAACTAACTATTTTTGAGATTTCAATTGAACTTTTTATGGCTATGAATTAGTTATTCATTATATTCTAATTATTTATGTTAAAGTGAGTTGTTTATCTTGTCTTGTGCTTATTGCTTAATTATTTGATCAAGAATTACTTTGTTACTCTAGAAGGAATTGGAAGAGGAATTCTAGGTTAGAATCGGGCATGATATCATGTGACTTAGTTATTTGCACAAAGGAAAAATTAGGTTTGTGAATTGAATGGAAATATCTTTTCGCCGCATGTAACACATAAGGAATTGGGATTGTAACGAGTTTAATTCAATTGTTTTGCATAGGAATATAGCAAGATTAATCTGGATTAAATAGAAGGCAATTGATCACTTGAAAAGGACTTTTGGCATTTGAGAATTCCTCATTAACAATTCAAGAGGGCATAATAATTGGGATAATTGGATAATTGATTTATAATTCATAATTGGGGATATTGAAGTCTTAATCTTTATTTATTTGAATTCATTCGTTAAAATCTTAGTTTTAATTAGTTAATTTAGTTTTCTTAATTAGAAAAAACACGATTTGAGATTGTTTAAATAAAATTAGTTTGGTTAAGAATTAGTACTTGGTGATTTTTATTAAATAATTCCTCGTGGGAACGATACTCTACTTTCACTTTATTACTTGTTGACGTGTATACTTGATTATGCGAAATCGATCAACAAGCACATACTTACGATTTAGCTCGTATATCATCCTCGATTGACGGACGATCGGAGAGGACTATTCAAACTCTTGAAGATCTATTAAGACTTTGTGTCCTTGATTTCAAGGAAGTTGGGATAAGTTCTTACCATTGGTGGAGTTTTCCTACAACAACAGTTATCAAGCAAGTATTGGCATGGCTCCATTCGCGTTGCGTTGTATGGAAGAAAGTGTCATTCTCCAAGATATCTTTGGGATGAGGTGGGTGAAGCAACGTTGTTGGGACCAGAGTTGGTATACGATGACTACTTTAAAAGATTCAAACGATCCGACAACGTATAAAAATCTCACAAGATCGACAAAAGAGTTATGTTGATCTTCATCGAAAGGACGTGGAATTCGATATAGGAGATCATGTGTTGTTGCGTGTTGTTCCATGGAAAGAAGTTACGAGATTTGGAAAGAGGGGAAAACTCATATCCATGTTACGTAAATATGTGAAAGACCCGAACCACATTATTGAGTTAGAACCGGACGAAATAGCGGAAGATTTGACGTATGAAGAGGTTCCCTGTTCAAATCTTGATAAGAAGGAACATATTCTACGCTCAAGGTTATACCTCAAGTCAAAGTTTTGTGGAGAAACCACGATGTTGAGGAAATGACTTGGGAGTTAGAATCTGAAATGAAATCAAGGTATCCTTACCTCTTCGACATACCAGGGAACGTACCCTAATTTCGAGGGCAAAATTTCATAAGAGGGGAGGTTGTAAGACCCCAACTTTTATAAATAAAGATGAATTTTCTATAAATATTATTTTTGAATATTATGGAGTAAATTTGATATAATGTTATAGTTGTGGTTAATATTTATAAATTTTGCAAAGTAAGCAAGTTGTTATAAAATATTCGTTTGGTCAGGGAATATTCTTTTTGTCGGGGAATATTCGTACGACGGCACAATCATTGGTGGACCCCGAAATAACCTAACTATTAAAATCAATCATGGTCATCTCAAGCCATAAAGCTATTCGTTTATTGAAAAACGGATGTCAAGCTTTCTTAGCTCATGTCACAGATTTAAATAAAAATACGTCAGTTTTGAACGATATTTCTATTGTTAATAAATTTCCTGACGTATTCCCCGAAGAACTTCCCGGCCTACCCCCTGAGCTTGAAATTGAATTTTGTATCCACCTTGAACCCGGTACAAAACCCATTTCCAAAGCCCCATATCGAATGGCTCCTATTGAACTTCAAGAGTTAAAGACCCAACTACAGGAATTGTTAGACATTGGCTTTATTCGTACTAGTACTTCTCCTTGGGGTGATCCTGTTCTATTCGTGAAGAAGAAAGATGGGAGTATGCGACTTTGTATTGATTATCAGGAGTTGAATTATGTCACCGTCAAAAATAGGTATCCATTGCCACGTATTGATGACCTATTTGACCAGTTACAAGGAGTCAAATTCTTTTCAAAGATTGATCTTCGTTCCGGATATCACCAATTGAAGATTAGAACCGATGACATTCCAAAGACGGCTTTCGAAACTCCTGCAGACGGGCATTATGAATTCCTAGTCATGTCCTTTGGATTGACTAATGCTCCTGTTTCCTTCATGGATATGATGAACCGAGTATTCAAGGAATATTTGGATCACTTTGTGGTCGTCTTTATTGATGACATCCTTATTTATTCCAAAATCCGTGAAGATCATGAGCAACACTTGAGGCTGACACTCCAAAAGCTTCGTGAATACAAGCTTTATGCCAAGTTGAAGAAATGTGAATTTTGGCTTGAGGAAGTAGAATTCCTTGGGCACGTAGTATCAAGTCATGGAATATCTGTTGACCCAGCAAAGATTGAAGCAATTCAAAGCTGGGAGCAACCTTAATCTGTGACCGAAGTACGTAGCTTTCTCGGTTTAGCTGGTTATTATCGGAGATTCGTGGAAGGATTTTCTCGAATCACTACTCCATTGACTCAGCTGACTCGGAAAGATACAAAGTTCTGTTGGAGCGAAGAATGTGAGAAGAGTTTTCAAGAACTCAATAGGAGACTCATTTCGCACTGCTCGACAATACCATCCGCTCGAGGGATTTGTCATCTACAAAGGATGCTTCAGCAAAGGGTTGGGATGTGTTCTCATGCAACATGGAAAAGTCATAGCCTATGCCTCAAGACAACTCAAAGAATATGAGAGGAATTATCCTACTCATGATCTAGAGTTGGCAGCTGTTGTCTTCGCACTAAAGATTTGGAGGCATTACTTGTATGGGGAGAAGGTGGAGATCTTTACGGATCATAAAAGCCTCAAATATTTCTTTACTCAAAAGGAACTCAACATGCGACAACGACGTTGGCTTGAACTGTTGAAAGATTATGATCATACCATCCTAGAAAAGCGAACGTGGTAGCTGACACATTGAGTAGAAGATCATATGCATGTACGAGTGCGATATTGTCAACGCAAAGGCCCATTTTGTGTGACTTGCAAAGGATGGAGATAGAGTTAAAGACTCCAGGGACCCATGTGATGATGGTGAATATACGAGTAGAACCGACTTTAATCGATAAAGTTAAAGCTGCTCAAGTTACAGACATGGAGCTGATGCGTATGAGGAAGAAAGTACAAGAAGGTGCTATGCCGGAAGCAAGAATCGATGAAGAAGGAATACTTCGAGTCAACTCCAGACTTTGTGTTTTCCTAACGTCCCTGATTTAAAGTATAAAATCATGATGGAGGCACACAACACACCGTTTGCAATCCATCCTGGGAGTACCAAAATGTATCATGATATTCGTCATACATTTTGGTGGAGAAATATGAAGAGAGAGATAGCGTTGTTTATCTCAAGGTGTCTAACTTGTCAATGAGTTAAAGCGGAGCATCAAGTACCAAAAGGTCCATTGCAACAACTTGAAATTCCAGAATGGAAGTGGGAGCACATTACCATGGATTTCGTTACCGGTCTTCCTATGGTTTCTCAAGGCATAGATGCGATTTGGGTCATTGCTGATAGATTGACCAAGTCTGCTCATTTCTTACCGATACGAGAAACTTATACACTTGAACGCTTGCTAGTATGTACATAAACGAGATTGTAAGACTGCATGGTATGCCGGTATCCATATTTTCTGATCAAGACCCAAGATTCACTTCACGATTTTGGGTTAGTTTGCAAAAAGCTATGAGCACAGACTTATGATTTAGCTCAGCATATCATCCTCAAACGGACGGAAAGTTGGAGAGGACTATTCAAACTCTTGAAGATCTATTAAGACTCTGTGTCCTTGATTTCAAGGGAAGTTGGGACAAGTTCTTACCATTGGTGGAGTTTTCCTACAACAACAGTTATCAAGCAAGTATTGGCATGGCTCCATTCGAAGCGTTGTATGGAAGAAAGTGTCGTTCTCCAGTATGCTGGGATGAGGTGGGTGAAACAATGTTGTTGGGACCGGAGTTGGTACGTATGACTACAAAAAAGATTCAAACGATCCGACAACGTATAAAGACCCCAACTTTTATAAATAAAGATGAATTTTCTATAAATATTATTTTTGAATATTATGGAGTAAATTTGATATAATGTTATAGTTGTGGGTAATATTTATAAATTTTGCAAAGTAAGCAAGTTGTTATAAAATATTCGCTTGGTCGGGGAATATTCTTTTTTTTGGGAATATTCGTATTTACGGCACAATCATCATCGGACCCCACAACGGAATTATTGTTTTGATTGAGAAAAAATGACAAAAATATTTTTTTATGAAAATAACGGCGAGGTGTTACCGTTAAAACCGCTGAACTACCCTAGTAGTAAAAGTACAAAGAATACGCTGTGGTTGCATAAGAAGCACACTAAGATTGATTATTGATGCTTACGTGAGAAGTCACTCACCTATACTCAATTATTGCTACAAAGAATTGTCGATCATATCTCTTATATTATTGATTCAATTATTGTCACAAAGATCATCTCAGATAATATGTTATATTATTAAATCAATAATTGAGACGACAAGTTATAAATGATTAATAATTGTTGAAAGATTAAATATGTGTTGATTAAAAATAAAATGATTTGTGGTAATATTTATTCAATCCTCGATGTATATAAAGAGTCTATTATGAGACGCTTGTGGTAAGTTTGGTTATTTTATGGGGGGCCCATATGTCATCATCTAAGAGTCTCTTCATCAATAGTAATTACCTTCATCAATAGTAATTACCTTCATCAATAGTAATTACCTTCACAATAGTAATTACCTTCACAATAGTAATTACCTTCACTATTACCTTCATCAATACCACTTACCTTTACTAGACGCCAAACCACTTGTCGCTTCATATTACACAAAGGCCAAACCAATTGTCGCTTTCACATTACAAAGGCCAAACCACTTTTCTTTTTTTCACATCACCAAATACCAGCCACTTGCCTTTTCACATTTCAAGTGCTAAGCTAGAAATCTTCTATAAATAGAGGCCTAGTGCTTCATTATTTTTCACTTAATTCATTCAAGCTATAGAGAGAGAAAGTATAGAGAGAATAAGAGAGAAAGAAGAAGAGTATTCTCACATTACACTACCGCAAAGATTCAATCTACTACTAATGTAAGGGTGTTATTCTTTCTTATTCATGAAGAGAACTGTTGTTATTCCATTGCTTATTATTCTCGCTGAAATAACTCAGATACGCGCCCTTATACCCTATACTTGGTGACATTCTTCTATTATTCTGCTGGAACATCCTCTTCTGTGTGTTTTACACATCCGGTTCCGCTTTTTATTATTATTCGTTGGAACATCCTCGTCTCAGTGTTTTTACACCTACCGGGTTCCGCTTTTTTATTATTATTCTCGCTGGAACATCCTCGTCTGTGGTTTTTACACCGACCGGGTTCCGCTTTTTTTTATTATTCTGTTGGAACATCCTCCTTGCTGCAAAATTTTGCCCCGACCGTTCCGTTATTATTATTCTCGTTGAATAACCTGCCTATGCGGCACCGCATGCATGGTGATTTCTTTTTTTGTTATTCCATTCTTTATTATACTCAAATGGTTAAAAAGTTTTGACTTCTATACTCCATGAAATTAGTAGAATATCCTTGATATTTGCGCTTCATCCAAAGATCTTTTCATGGAAATATTCTTCCGATCATTCTTGAATTTTACTCTACAAAGCAAGATCATGTCGACAATTTGACATTATTAGTTCCTCGGATAAATTAATTCTTGAACTTGTTTTATTGAATTCTTATATCATTGTCATCATCCTCATGTTTATATTATGTTGAAAGTCATCTGTGGCCTCAGAGTATGCATGATGGACTTGGTATGATTATGACCAGTGATTATTCGTAATCATCATAACCGTAATGTTACAAAAATGATGTGGTAAAAGTTATCATTGGCCCGTAGTGCATCGATGGACAATTGTTGGCATGATCATGACCATTAATGAATACACGAATGTCCTCGGTCAGAAGTGTATGGATAATTTGTGGTCGTGATACTAAAGAATATCCTCGGCCGAAAAGTATGGGTGATTCGATGATGTGGATTATTTATTGTCGAGTCCCAAATGATAAAAGTCATGAAAAACTTTTAAATCATAAAAGATAGTAGATTTTATTCTCTACTTGACTTTTTTAATGGATTGCTTGTTCCACCAAGCTTAAACTTGATGTTGTTATATTTTATCGCTTAACATCAAGTGAGGCTAACGATAATTTATTCTCATTATTATCTTAGTCATAATATTTCTTATCGGGCTAGTTGAGCTCACCCTTTTTTCACCGTTTCTCTTCAGAAATGAGAACATAAAGGGACTAGCTCGGGGAACTGAGTGACGGGCCCGTAGGATAAGATTAGTAGTCCTCACTATTCTCGTGAAATAGTGTGTTAATAATTGTAATGAGGACTCCTTTTGAGTTTGTATAATCTCTAGAGACAATAATTGTATTCAAACTCACAGCTATGTTTTGTCGTCGATTGTACACCTATAAATGTATTAGTAAGTTGTATTTGAATTTTGTACCATGTATCCGATTTACCCAAGATGGGTGATGTATACCTAATTTTGGGGGCGCCACAATGGTATCAAAGCTTAGGATATGATCCTCGCTAAGATGTGAGAATAGTACTAGAGGGGAGAGACGGGAATTCTTCGCTAGTATGACCTACCTAAGTTTATGTGGTATTTAATTGGCTCACGTAATTTAGGGATAATATGTTACATGTCAATTAACCTTTGTTTTGTGGCAAGATTCTCAAAATGACATCCGAGAATGTTGAGAATAGCAATGGAGCACAAAGCACATGCTGATTCACCACATATCAATAATCGTGATAATGTGCATCGTGAAGGCGACAATCCTCATGCAAACAACAACACCGACTAAATGATGAATGATCAAATGTTCAGGGGCTTTATGCAATTCATGCAACAAAGAAAGTAGAGCGGCTCCTCGCCCAAAAAATGCAGTGGAACACGAAAACTCTCAAGGTCACCGCTAAATGCTTCAAGGAGCCGGGACCACCGAGTTTAAGGGAGAGCCAAAACCACTTATGGCGTAAGCATGGATAAAGCGTATCACCAAGATATTTGATGTCTTGGGATGCTCCGAGGAGCAAAAGGTTCCCTTTGCCGCCTTTTATGTTGCATGCGAGAGGCAGACATCGGTGGGAATCCAGAAACGTACTCAACCCGCCAGATCAAGATGTCTTGGGAGAAGTTCCAAGAGTCGTTCAACGACAAATACTTTCCCCGAAAGTATTCGCCACACGAAGGAGGTGGAGTTTATCAAGTTGAACAAAACAATATGACCGTGTCGCAATACGAGGCTAAATTTATGAGTTATCCCGCTTTTCATATCCCACTTGGTGGATAATGAAGAGAGAATGACACGATGTTTTTTAAGAGGTTTGAAGTCGAGATACGCCAACATCTTATTTCTCATAAACCGTGTTTATATTCGATGTTGTAAATAGGGCTCAGCTTAGTGGAGCGATAACGAGAGTCAACGCAACTAAAAGAGAGCAAAACGAAAAAATGATAATACCAAATGGAGCAAAGCCATCGGGTCATCAAGGTGACAACAAGCGTGAGGGAATCAATAAAGTGCCGTAAATGGTAACCACTTCTAAGGGTAATCGTACAAAAACAATAAGAATGGACATTTCAAGAAGAGGAGATTCAACAATGATGGAAAGACGCCAAGACCAAAGACCGTCATTAAGGAAGGAGAACGACCACCACCTATCATATGTTTCAAATGCGAGGGGGGGGGCACATCACCAAAACTGCGCGATGCCATCCAAAGCATGTTATAATTGTGGAAGAGAAGGTCACTTAGCCCGATTTTGTCGCTCACCAAGACAAATTCAAATAGGATGGAGGCACCAAAGGTCCGCCCCCCCAAAAAGTCAAAACCCAGAGTGCAAGGGAGAGCGCTTTGTTGTGACCTCCTCCCAAAGCAAGGAACCCGAATGAGGTCATCACGTAAAGCTTATCATAAACTCTAACGAAATCTATACTTTATTTGATACCGGCTTCTACCCATTCTTTTATTTCTCCTACTTGCGCCATCGATTAAATTTGACTCGAGAAATTAGACTTTGACTTATCTCGTGGAAACTCCGCTGGGAGAAACCTTCATTACATCCACTCGCTTATAAGTCTTGTTTGGTTCAAATCGGTACTTCTCACATTACCGTAGATCTTATTTCATTGAAAATACTTGCATTTGACGTGATTCTAGGGATTGATTGGTTAACTACTCATCATGCAAAAATTGATTGTTTCCGTAAGGTTGTTAGCTTTCATATTCCTAATCAACCTATTATGCTAATTCAAGCCACCAAACCATTAAAATCAATCACTATCATCTCAAGCCATAAAGCTATTCGCTTATTGAAAAACGGATGTCAAGCTTTCTTAGCTCATGTCACGATTTAAACAAAAATACGCCATTGAACGATATTTCTATTGTTAATAAATTTCCGACGATTCCCCAAGAACTTCCCCGCCTACCCCGAGCGTGAAATTGAATTTTGTATCGACTTCAAACCCGCAAGAAAAACCCATTTCCAAAGCCCCATATCGAATGGCTCCTATTGAACTTCAAGAGTTAAAGACCCAACCGCAGGAATTGTTAGACATCGCTTTATTCGCCCTAGTACTTCTCCTCGGGGTGCTCCTGCTCTATTCGTGAAGAAGAAAGATGGGAGTATGCGATTTTGTATTGATTATCGGAGTCAATCATGTCACCATCAAAAATAGGTATCCATTGCCACGTATTGATGACCTGTTTGACCAACCAGCAAGGAGCCAAATTCTTTTCAAAGATTGATCTTCGCTCCGGATATCACCAATTGAAGATTAGAACCGATGACATTCCAAAGACGGCTTTAACTCCCTGTACGGCATTATGAATTCCTAGTCATGTCCTTTGATCGACTAATGCTCCCGCCGCTTTCATGGATATGATGAACCGAGTATTCAAGGAATATTTGATCACTTTGTGGTCGCCTTTTATTGATGACATCCTTATTTATTCCAAAAGCCGTGAAGATCATGAGCAACACTTGAGGTCGACACTCCAAAAGCTTCGTGAATACAAGCTTTATGCCAAGTTGAAGAAATGCGAATTCGCTTGAGGAAGTAGCATTCCTTGGGCACGAGTATCAAGTCATGGAATATCCGCTGACCCAAAGAAAGATTGAAGCAATTCAAAGTCGAGCAACCTAAATCAAGCTGATCAAGTACGAGCTTTTCTTTGCTTAGTGGGTTATTATCGAGATTCGTGGAAGGATTTTCTCTAATCGCTACTCCATTAACTCAAATTTAACTCTGAAAGATACAAAGTTCTATTGAGCGAAGAATGTGAAGAGTTTTCAAGAACTCAAGAGGAGACTCATTTCAAAGACCTGCTCGACAATACCATCCTGCCTCTTGAGGGATTTGTCATCTACAAGATGATGCTTCTGCAAAGGGTTGGGATGTGTTCTCATGCAACATGGAAAAGTCATAGCCTATGCCTCAAGACAACTCAAAGAATATGAGAGGAATTATCCTACTCATGATCTAGAGTCAAGTAAATGTTGTCTTCGCACTAAAAATTTGGAGGCATTACTTGTATGGGGAGAAGGTGGAGATCTTTACGATCATAAAAGCCTCAAATATTTCTTTACTCAAAAGGAACTCAACATGCGACAACGACGCTGGCTTGAACTGCTGAAAGATTATGATCATACCATCCAATACCATCCTCGAAAAGCTTAACGTGGTAGCCGACGATCGAGTAGTAAGATCATATGCAAGTACGAAAAGCGATATTGTCAACGCAAAGGCCCATTTTGTGTGACTTGCAAAGGATGGAGATAGAGTTAAAGACTCTGTGACCCATGTGATGATGGCGAATATACGAGTAGAACCGACTTTTAATCGATAAAGTTAAAGTCGCCAAGTTACGCACTGAGCCGATGCGTATGAGGAAGAAAGTGCAAGAAGGTGCTATGCCGCCAAGCAAGAATCGATGAAGAAGGAATACTTCGAGTCAACTCCGCACTTTGTGTTCCTAACGACCCCGATTTAAAGTATAAAATCATGATGGAGGCGCACAACACACCGCTTGCAATCCATCTCGGGAGTACCAAAATGTATCATGATATTCGCCATACATTTTGGTGGAGCAATATGAAGAGAGAGAGAGATAGCGTTGTTTATCTCAAGGTGTCTAACTTGTCAACGAAGTTAAAGCGAGCATCAAGTACCAAAAGGTCCATTGCAACCACTTGAAATTCCGTAATGGAAGTGGGAGCACATTACCATGGATTTCAAGCACGGCCTTCCTAAGGTTTCTCAAGGCATAGATGCGATTTGGGTCATTGTTGATAGATTGACCAAGTCCGCTTTCATTTCTTACCGATACGAGAAACTTATACACTTGAACGCCTTGCTCAGATGTATATATAAACGAGATTGTAAGATCGCATGGTATGCCTAATCCATAGTTTCCGATCGAGACCCAAGATTCACTTCACGATTTTGGGTTAGTTTGCAAAAAGCTATGGGCACAGACTTCACGATTTAGCTCTCAAGATATCATCCTCGCATTTGACGGACAATGGAGAGAGACTATTCAAACTCTTGAAGATCTATTAAGACTCGTGTGTCCTTGATTTCAAGGGAAGTTGGGACAAGTTCTTACCATCGGTGGAGTTTTCCTACAACAACAGCTTATCAAGCAAGTATCGGCATGGCTCCATTCAAGCGCCAGATGGAAGAAAGTGTCGCTTCTCCAAAGATGTCGGGATGAGGTGGGTGAAGCAACGTTGTTGGGACCGAGTTGGTACGTATGACTACGGAAAAGATTCAAACGATCCGACAACGATAAAAACCTCACAAGATCGACAAAAGAGTTATGCCGATCTTCATCGAAAGGACGGGAATTCGATATAGAGATCATGTGTTGTTGCAGTGTTGCTCCATGGAAAGGAGTTACGAGATTTGGAAAGAGAGGAAAACTCAATCCTCGATTCATCTACCCATTTTTTTAATCCTCGATCGAGTAGGAACTCGTGGCCTATAGACTCGCTTTTACCGCCAAGTATGTCTCGTGTTCATAACGCTTTTCACATATCCATGTTACGTAAATATGTGAAAGACCCGAACCACATTATTGAAGTTAGAACCGATTTAAATAGCGGAAGATTTGACGATGAAGAGGTTCCCTGCTCAAATCTTGATAAGAAGGAACATATTCTACGCCCCAAGGTTATACCTCAAGTCAAAGTTTTGTGGAGAAACCACGATGTTGAGGAAATGACTGGGAGTTAGAATCAAATGAAATCAAGGTATCCTTACCTCTTCGACATACCGTAATGCACTTTCTAATTTCGAGGGCTTAAAATTTCATAAGAAGGGGAGGTCAGAAGACCCCAACTTTTATAAATAAAGATGAATTTTCTATAAATATTATTTTTGAATATTATGGAGTAAATTTGATATAATGTTATAGTTGTGGGTAATATTTATAAATTTTGCAAAGTAAGCAAGTTGTTATAAAATATTCGCTTGGTTCTGGGAATATTCTTTTTGCTCGGGGAATATTCGTGACGACTCAAGACAATCATCAGGACCCTACAACGGAATTATTGTTTGATTGATTGAAAAAACGACAAAAATACTTTTATGAAAATAACTACGAGGTGTTACCGTTAAAACCGCTGAACTACCCTAGAGTAAAAGTACAAAGAATACGCTGTGGTTGCATAAGAGTACACACTCAGATTGATTATCGATGCTTACGTGAGAAGTCACTCACCTATACTCAATTATTGCTACAAAGAATTGTCGTGATCATATCTCTTATATTATTGATTCAATTATTGTCACAAGATCATCTCAGATAATATGTTATATTATTAAATCAATAATTGAGACGACAAGTTATAAATGATTAATAATTGTTGAAAGATTAAATATGTGTTGATTAAAAATAAAATGATTTGTGGTAATATTTATTCAATCCTCGATGTATATAAAGAGTCTATTATGAGACGCTTGTGGTAAGTTTGGTTATTTTATGGGGGGCCCATGTCATCATCTAAGAGTCTCTTCATCAATAAGAATTACTTTCATTCAATAGTAATTACCTTCACAATAGTAATTACCTTCACAATAGTAATTACCTTCTTCAAATAATAATTACTACACAATAATAATTTTTCACTAGTACTACAAAAACCACTTGCCGCTTTTTACCACAAGCCGAACCAATTGTCGCTTTTTACATTACAAAGGCCAAACCAATTGTCGCTTCACATTACAAAGGCCAAACCACTTTTCTTTTCACATCACCAAATACAAGCCACTTGCCTTTTCACATTTCAAGTGCTAAGCTAGAAATCTTCTATAAATAGAGGCCTAGTGCTTCATTATTTTTCACTTAATTCATTCAAGCTATAGAGAGAGAAAGTATAGAGAGAATAAGAGAGAGAGAAGAAGAGTATTCTGTTATTACACTACCGCAGATTCAATCTACTACTAATGTAAGGGGTGTTATTCTTTCTTATTCATGAAGAGAACTGCTGTTATTCCATTGCTTATTATTCTCGTTGAATAACTCAGATACGCTGCTTTACCCTATACTTGGTGACATTCTTCTATTATTCTCGCTGAACATCCTGTCTCAGTGTTTTACACCTGACCGGGTTCCGCCTTTTTATTATTATTCTGCTGAACATCCTCGCTCAGTGTTTTTTACACCGACCGGGTTCCGCCTTTTTATTATTATTCTGTTGAACATCCTCGCTCGTGTGTTTTACACCGACCTCGTTCCGCCTTTTATTATTCTGCTTGAACATCCTCGCTTGCGCAAATTTTGCCCGACCTCCCGTTCCGTTTATTATTATTCCGCTGAATAACCCGCCTTATTATTCGCTGGAATAACTCGCATGCATGGGTGATTTCTTTTGTTATTCCATTCTTTATTATACTCAAATGGTTAAAGTTTTGACTTCTATACTCCATGAAATTAGTAGAATATCCTCGATATTTGCGCTTCATCCAAAGATCTTTTCATGGAAATATTCTTCCGATCATTCTTGAATTTTACTCTACAAAGCAAAGATTATGTCGACAATTTGACATTATTAGTTCCTCGGATAAATTAATTCTGAACTTGTTTTATTGAATTCTTATATCATTGTCATCATCCTCATGTTTATATTATGTTGAAAGTCATCTGTGGCCTCAGTAGTGCATGGATGGACTTGGTATGATTATGACCAGTGGATTATTCGGTAATCATGACCGTAATGTTACAAATGATGTGGTAAAAGTTATCATTGGCCCGTAGTGCATCGATGGACAAATTGTTGGCATGATCATGACCATTAATGAATACACGAATGTCCTCGGTCAGAAGTGCATGGATAATTTGTGGTCGTGATACTAAAGAATATCCTCGGCCGAGTGTAAGTGATTCGATGATGTGGATTATTTATTGTCGAGTCCCAAATGATAAAAGTCATGAAAACCTTTTAAATCATAAAAGATAGTAGATTTTATTCTCTACTTGACTTTTTTAATGGATTTGCTTGTTCCACCGCAGCTTAAACTTGATGTTGTTATATTTTATCGCTTAACATCATTTGAAGGCTAACGATAATTTATTCTCGCATTATCTTAGTCATAATATTTCTTACGGGCTAGTTGAGCTCACCTTTCTTTCTTTCACCGTTTCTCTCGTGAAATGAGAACATAAGCAGGACTAGTCTGGGAACTGGAGTGACGGGTCCAGAGGATAAGATTAGTAGTCCCTCACTATTCGTGTGAAATAGTGTGTTAATAATTGTAATGAGGACTCTTTTGAGTTTGTATAATCTCTAGTAGACAATAATTGTATTCAAACTCACAGCTATATGTTTTGTCGATTGTACACGTACAACAGCTGTATTAGTAAGTTGTATTTGAATTTTGTACCATGTATCCGACGCACCCAAGATGGGTGATGTATACCTAATTTCGCTTAGTACTATTTAAAAATTTTTGAGGGATTGTTATTATTTGTCTCATCTTGTTAAGCGCATACACATATATATATAAAATACGCGTCATATTATTAAACATGCGAAGCATGTTTGCATAATATATAATATATATAATACTAGCATGCATATATATAATATTATATTCTACCCGGATTGATTATGAACTTTTATTTTAGTTTAGTTCACTAGAGCCACCAAGTGAACCAAAAGGTCAAACCCTAGGGTGTAAGAATTAACATTTAAATATAACTATTACATTTAAACCCGGGCTTCATTACAAACGGCTCTTTAAGCGCTTCTTGCAGCTTGATCTCCAGTTCTTTGAGAAATTCTAAGTAATCCTATTACATAAACTATTTCATTTAAATAGAAACCTTGATCAGCAGTCAAGGTGAAGTACATGGGAGATAGATAGAATTTATATCAAGAAGAAAACCAGAAAAGACGAGGTACGCAGACCCCATTTAATAAAACTCATACATTCAAGCATCAATTCAAAATAAAATCCAATCATATTGGTCATAGTCCATAATCAATCCCATTTATTATCATACATATCAACATATTCATCAATAAATAACATTCATCTCATGAATAATAAATATATTCCATATATGCATTTAATATCAATTAGTGGGCAAAAGTTTGCTAAACTTTAGTTTTAAAACAAAATAAACTCTTTTATTTTAATCAAAAACTAAATCTAAATTAAACTCTTTAATTTTAGCAATCTAAAATCATATTTCAGATAAAATAAACACCTTTATTTTAAAATTTTATCAATTAGATTAACTATTTATTTAATTAAAGAAAAACAAAAAAAATCAGATTCTACCCAGGGGCGCAGCTGCGTCCAGAATGAACTAGGTAGCGAACCAGATGCGCTTCAAAGTCAGAAATTGATTTCCAGGTAACGGTGCAGCTGCGCCCAGAATGAACTGGGTCGCGGCATAGCTGCCATGTTCATCAAGGAAACTGAATATGGGTAACGGCGCATCTGCGCTCCAGAGTGAACTAGAGACGGTGCAGCTGCGCTCAATAGCAGAAATAGAAAACTTTTTTTGTTGCCCAAGAATCCGATCCAATCGCATATTTTACATACATAGAATCACAAAGATTGATATTTAGCACAAGATTAGCTCTGATACCACTGTTAGGTTTGTTAGAAACATGTATATGTAATCAAATCACATAAACGAAGTGGAAGCGTAATAAAAAGGATTTTAAAATTTTCTTACAAACTATAAACCAAGATCATTCTTGTGCTTGATTATCAATCTATAAAAGAGTAGGAGAATCAGAATCATACCCTTGAAGATTCGAGCTTCCTAAGGTACAAGTTTAACTCATAGTCCTTCATACTCTCCTTGAATACGCGGGATTGATTCATTCCTTTGATCAACGTTAGCCACCCAAGCGTTTGGCCTCTAGAGGTGATCCACCAAGGAAGAACAAAAATCAAGAAGAAGGGTGTTTTGGCTAAAACCCTAATTTTCTTATCTCTGTAGAAAATGGCGTACTCTCCAACAATTGGAATCACATATCTTATATCTGGCATAAGACTCCTTTTATATTTATATTAGTCAACCCTTCTAATCTAATTAGAAATAAACTTATATTTAATTAATTAAATCCTTTTAATTAATTAAGCTCCCTAATCTTATTAGGGATAATTAATTAAACTCTTTTAATTAATTTGCATCATAATCTTATTAGGAATAAATGAAAGTACTTATATTAAATTAATTTCCAAACTCCTTTAAAAATTACAATAATAATAATTGTAATAATATTAATAAGACTCCTCTTATTAATTAATATTTAATATTTCCAAAATATTAAATAATAAATATTAAGCTATTTAATTTATTCTATCACCATAGATTAAATTAAATACACTTAACATATTGTTACGATTATGTCATTAACTTCTTAAATACTTGTTCTTCCTTTTATGGTGTGACCCTTTAGGTTCTCCATATTAAATCGGTTGTGAATAAATCAATTAGAACAATTCTAATCTCATTTAAATAAATAAATTAAACTATTAATTTATTTAAATAAATAATATTTATTCTACAATAAGGATAAGCCTCCTTAGCGATTAACAACTTTCCAGATAATATAGATTTCAACCTCAATCATAAAAGAATCTTTAAATAAATAGTTACTGTGACTCCCCCAAAATAGGTATACAACACCCATTCTGAGTCCCCAAATACATGGTACAGAAACAACTACAATTTTATTAATATAATTGTCGTGCAAAATACGACAACACATAAACTGTGAGTTTAAATACAAATATTGTCATCTAGACAATATCCACACTCAAATAAGTCTTCATTACAATTATTGATACACTATTTTACAAAATAGTGAGGACTACTAAAATAACTTCTAGAACCATCATTCCACACCCCGACTAGTACTCGCTACATTCTCGCCTCCTGAGAAGAAAAATGGAACAAAAATAAAAAAGGGTGAGCTCAACTAGCCCCAGTAAAGAATATTATGACTAAGATAATATAGAATAGATTATCGTTATTCCTCAACAGGAAAAAATCTAATAGAAGACAATAGACAACCAGTTTTAAATCAATATTCACAGCGAAAATAATAATTCATTAGAAGAGTTAAGTAGAGAATGAAATCTACTATCTTCTATATATGAATTTAAAAGTTCATCGCCAATATTTTATTCCTGTAACATCAATCAATATATCTGGAATCAAATATTCATCTTTGCACTACAGGCCAAAGATATTCATCAATTGGTCATGTTCATCTAAACACATGTTCATCTTTACACTACGGGTCAAAGATATTCATCAGAAATCATTCATCTTTGCACTACAGGTCAAAGATATTCAGTAATATTATCATTTAGGACTGGGGATGATGAAAAATATTTTAAAGAAAACGAATCTAGTGAGACAAAAGAACAAATATTAGGGATTCGTATTACAGTTTTATCCAAGTTCAATAATACTCCATAATAACCAATTTTGAAGCAGAATTCAAAAATAAAGATCAAAACATGGATACAATCAAAGATAGTAACCATAATAGACATCTTGGACAAAAAGAAGAAAATTTTATTTTTCGGTGAATAGTGCCGTATTCGTGAATAGTGTTGTATACGTGAATAGTATCGTATACGTGAATAGTAACCCCGACACAAAAAGTTCCAAATTTGATAAAAAGTTCAGACCAATATTTCGGCATTATGATATTGAAAGAAATAATATCATTTACGAAGAAAATAACATCCCTTACCTCGAAAAGAATAGTACTTCTGACTGAATATCGGATATAACGCTGAAAGAAACTTGCAACGTATAGCAACACTTAAAGTATTAAAATACTCACAAAAATACGTTCGATATTATAGAGAGAGAAAACTTCATATTCTGGTGTAATTTTCAATTCTAACCTAAGCATCTTATTTATAAGAAAATGCTTAGAACACCAAAGAAGAAAATTTAATAAAATATTAATATATATTATTTTATATTCCTACGCACACCACCAATCCACAACATCAGCCACCCACCCAACAAAAATAAAAAAAATGTTTTTCTTAAATAAAATATTTTAAACTCCAAAAATCAATTATTCCAGAACTCAATAATTCATAATAAATAGCCCTTTTATCAGAAAAATTCGAATCTTATGTCCTTCCATAGGAAATTCAATTCTTTACAACTTTGTAAGTTTAAGTGTTTCCAAATTCCAAACAGAAATTGACTGAAATCCACATACGGACGATTTTATAGGCTATAATCAAATTTCAGTCAAACATTGTGTCCACCAACATGTTTAACATGTTTTTAGTATTTAATGCAACAAAAATACTCCTCCTCCTCATTTACTCATATATCCCACATTTATTGTAAAAATATCACCATTATTATATTATTATAATATAATAATATATTTAAATAAATTATTTTATCAGAAAAGATAAAATATCAATTTTCAACAATTGTCATTTTAAAATATTTCTCCATCTATATCCACATAAAATGAATATTTTTCTTATCATATAAATCAATAATTAATTATTCACAAATAATATTACAGAATCACAATAATGACAACCAGGCCATTCCCAGAAAAGAAGGGGCTTTCCAATAAGGATTTCTCCTTCTTCGGTAGCATGAATTAGGTGACCAAACCTCTCTTTAGACAGAACTTTCTAGACATTGTCAATAATGTTATCTAGTAATATTATTAAAATAATATGAATTATTGATCTGATAATGGGAAATACTGTGTAGTGATAATTATTGAAACAATAATAATATAAAATATCAACATAGCAATTATTGAATCGATAAAATAAAATATTGAACAGTAATTACTGTAACAATTATTGAGTTGTGCCTTCTTACGTAAGAATCAATAATTGGTGCAATATCGTGTGCTACTGTGCAACAACGCGTATTACTATGTTTTAATCACCAGGTATTCCAATAGTGTTAACGGTAACAACTACGCCATTATTTATAAAAAGTCATACTTGCCGTTTTCTTCATCCAATCGCTTTCTGTTATGGAGCCCACAAAAGGCTGCGTCGTCGTACGAATATTCCCCGACAGGAATAATATTCCACGACCAAACGAATATTCTCCGACAACAATGAATATTTTATAACCACTTGCTTATTTAAAATATTTGAGCATTTTACCCATAACTAATCACATTAATCAAATCAACCCTTACTATTTCAAAATAATAAACAGAGGAAATTCAATTTCATTTATAAAAAGTTGGGGTCTTACAGTTACCCTACAATTCAATCCTTCCACCATACAATGTCCCAATTAAATATAAGACATAGAATTACTATCAAGTCTTATCTTATTCAATTATATTTATTTCGATTCTAAAATGCACAACTCCGAATAAATGCAAATTAGAAACTACTTTCTAATTTTATTCCACCTTGGCCAAGGATTCCTGGGTTGTCATTTATCGAATTACATAGGATATATCTCTTCTTTTACTAGAATCGGTAGATTCTTTATTGATCATTCATTATCTCCATATATAACTCATTATACCCAATCATACCCTTTGATATACCCTAAGGGTCTTAAAAAATAAGTCAAAGTATAAATCATTATATACAAGATACTATGATGATCTCAAGTCTAAGGATCACTTATACTACTATCACTTCAAGAATTCCTATTGACAGCCAAGTAAAACTCTATTAGGTATTCCTTAGCGAGTCACGTTCAGTGAACTTATTCTCCAATAAGCACCTACATACGTGCTTTAGTGTCTCCACACAAATGATCATGAGATCAATCATCCTCATCCAATGAGCAAGCAACGTATGTACCAATCTATCTTGATTCACTAATCCCCTTTTTAGTAATCCATTGATTGGGAACATTTTAGGTTTTTTAGCTATCTAAGAATTTAGATCTCATTAGCATGATTTCATCATGATTCTAAAAATATTGTTTAACACTATGGGTTTATCACATATTATTAAAGCAACACCATGTAGATAATTAAAAGTCTTTAATAAATAATACTTTTATTAATAAATGAATAAGATTGTTTACAAAGTATATGATTTATCATCATACATGATTGGCTTGTATGCATACTACTTTCAATATCACCGCTACACTTTGAATAGGTTCTGCTGCTAGAGCGTCAATCTTCCTCGAAAGTGTATCAAATTGTGCTGACAAATCATCGTGTCCATGATTCCCTGCCTCCCTTGGCCGAGTCATTCTCGAATAAAGCCATTGGTAATCAAATTCAGCCATGGTACCGAAAAGGAATTAAACTAGAGAGAAATAAAATTAAAAAAATATTTAAATTAAGATTAATTTCATTGAAATTAATAATGATACAATATTAAAATAATTCACCGGCAACGGTGCCAAAAACTTATAAATTGATTTCACGATCAATGAATACATGCAAGTATACGTGGTCAACAAATAATACAATGATAAGAAAAAATATCGTTCCCCATGAGAAATAGATTAATACTTATCGATTACCAATTCCAATGTAAATAATCCTATTTTAAACTATGAAATAATGTTTGAGATATGAAAACTAAAATTAACAAAAACTAATTAACAAGATCAAAATTCACAATATCAACTGCAGATTTACCAGGTTGAGATTACAATATCTCTTGATATTTTATTTAAATTAATTAATTAATATGAATCATTATCCAAGAATGTTTTATAGTACTCACGCATTTCTTCCAAAGACACGTAAACAAATCCTCCTAAATCTGCTCTTTTAGACGCACAATTACAAGGAACACTTTGTCAATCAACTCACTATATTCCTGTGTGAATTAAGTTAATTAGGCTTTTATACATAAATTCTTTCAAGGATACAAAAGATACATATATATATATATATATATATATATATATATATATATTTCTATCATACACCCTAATCATATTAACCCTATTCAAATTATATGAACAGATGTTATTATATACAGATCTAAATTTATACTCCACTTTCTAATTTTATATAAATTATCACAGTAATTGTTGGCCAAACAATTAATTAATAAAGGCAAGATATAATAAATAATTCAATAAAAACAACCTTTCATTCGATGGGAAGGTTTAACTTAAACTACATACCAAGTTCTGTTGCAATCTTAATTAAAATTTGGTTCATGATAATAATAATAAGGGAAAACATCATCCAGATTAATAATCCAAACATCTCAGATAATTACAATGGATAAAAACTAGATAAGAAAAGAAGAAACTCTGAATTTGCTCCTAGACTCTATCTTTGATCTTCAGCCCCTAAAATCCTTCTTCATGTTTTCCTTCGTTGTTCTATCTGCAATTGACTTGATAAATTGATCGATGTGTCTTTTCTGAAGTCTTCTCCTATTTGTATTAGTCCAAACTCTCATCGAGATTCCTACTTGGCTTTAAAATTCAACTCAGTAGCAGAAACATCAACTATGGGCGTGCATGAGCGCTTAGGCGCTCAACCTAGTGCAATTCCAAGCGCATATGCGCTTGACTGAGACCATAGATTTACAAAAATGCCATCTAGCTTGAATTTTAATGATTTTTAATTCCTTTATTTTTCCCAAATGACTAATTTGACCCTCCAGCTCCATCTTACAAGAAATAAACACAAAAATAAAATAAATGATACTAAAAATACTTAAGGATAGCAATAATTAAGCTCAACAACACCTGATTCGTAAGTATAAAACTCACTCATCACTTTCACTAACCATACAGAAGGGTAAAAAGTGTAATGACTCCTTGGAGACAACCCCGCGGGAGGGCAAAGTGCAAATTTGCCCAAACACAGCATGGTTCGAACGATGATCGCAAAGCTGAGGATGAGATCATAAGAAGCCACCACAGCAATCCCCGAACTACAAACTACCAAATACGAGTCAGCTGACTACCACGAGAATCGGAAGATACCTTTCGGCTAATTGCTTCATCTTCCCAGACTCAGAATCAGTCAGACTCGACTTCATTTCGTAGCACTCGACAGAAGTTTCTGGGATATTTGGGTATATAGCTCAACTTTTTTCGAATTAAAAAACATGGACTACCGAAGGAACAAACTTCAATCTGAGAGGGGCCTATGAGACCAATCATAGAGTAATCATGCTTGCTAGCTGGCAGCGCGTAGTTGCACTACTACAATGTCCCTGAGCCTTACATTAGGCCATCATCAGCTCATTTAGAAAAAAAGTGTTAGAGAGAGAAAGTTAGATTTTAGAGTGAAAAAGGCTCGGGTTTAGCATTATAACACTACATTTGAGTTAAATCTATCACTTATATAGTAAAAATCATACATCTAGAGTAGTATAGCATAGATTTGAGTCCCAGGAGGCTTGTATCTTCATCCCTAAGGTGAAAAAGTGATTCTTTGGTCATTTCATTTGTAAATATTTTTAGAGCTACTAGATTTATTGCAATATAGTGTTTATTTATAGTTAGACTTGTTATTTTATACATATATTGTGTGTTGGTTGGTAGATCTATCTATTTTACCAATTATTTTGTATATATATAGTTAGAAATCTAGTCCTTTTATTAAATCTACCTAGATCTAGCCGGATCTAGCCTTTAATCGGCTTTGGAGCTTCAAAGCTCGAACCTCCATGCTAGATCGGCTTAGATCTAGTCGTTTTTCAATATTTTTGACCGATTTCGGTCACTCCGTAGATCCCTAGTACTATATCTAGTAGTGTGGGGGTTCTAACTATTCACGCTAGGGATTCCGATCAATGAATCACCTGATAGAGGGTTTAGGATAAATTACATTTATACATTCAAGCATGTAAATGTGAGCTTACGAATCCCAAGGTTGAGATCCACTAATCGGATCTCGACTAGATTCTTATGATGGACTTTTTATTTTAAAATGTACTATTAAATCGCGTAAGTCATTGTATATGTAATATCGGGCCTTAAAACGACTTCAAGGGCCTCGTCCCGAGAGATCGGATTTAAAGCCTCGTGCTAGTGAAAAGATGGTGATTGTGGGTGCTCGAGTTTGTCAAGATGACTTTCATGCCCAGAGATGGCCCGACCCTTTTTGATGTTTTCCTTCAGGCATTATCACTCAAAACGATTTTGAAATAAAAAACCGCAAAGAGCTTGCATAAAAAAATAAAGCGCTTCGGGGATAGACAAATTTAAGGTTAATAATCAGAAGTAACAAAAGATCTCGATTCCTATTTGACAAAGAATTTGAAAACCTTATTTTCCAAAACATAATTTCATTATGCTTTATCTAAAAATAATTTTTTTTCAAATCAAATCCTTCGTGCATAGGTCCAAAGAGGTTCAATACTACTTTCAAAATAATGTCGTTCATAGGTTAGGACAAGGCTTAGAACAAACCTTTAAAATCAAGGCACTTAACATAAGTTAAATTAAGGCTTTCTCAAAAATCACACACACACACATACACTTCATGCTTAAGAAATCAACAATATGTGGTAACCTATTTTCACGGAAGTCGGGGGCGCCTAACGCCTTCCCCTCGCTTAAGGAAGCCCCCGAACTCTATGAATCTTAGGTTTCAGACCAATTTTACGAAGTCACATATTGGGCCATATTGCGAAAACCTCCAAAATCTGGATGAGTTGGTACGTTCATTGAAAACTATACCAACTGGCGACTCTGTCTAATTCGGCTCAATCATCAAAATCAATCTTTTCAAATAGTCGGCATTTTTGTCAATCCTGTCGTAAAATCTCACCATTGAAATAACTTAATCGACATAGCAAAATAGAAAATGGTAGAAACACCGAAAAAAATATTTAGGAACAGAATTCCCGACGTCGAGAGTAATTCAATCTCTTCTATTTTTAGAACTCAAATATGATTTTGATCTCCCTTCCTTTTAATTTAGTAATTTTATAATTAACGTGGGCAAGCATAAATTATGAAAATTTAAGGATTAACTATAACCCATCAAAACTTCTTTCGAGCAAGCATGGATTATGAAAAATCTCATATATTAACAATAATCTATCAAAACCTCTTAATTAATTTAAAATCACATAAGGACTATAAAATGAAGGTATTTTAATAACGAAACATAAAGGTGAAATCAATTAAACATAGAAGCATAAATAATAGAAGAGATAAAAAATATTATCATGAATAATTATTTAATTTCATCTTCATCCTAGATTAAAGAAATTAGTTAGACATGAAAAATAAATAAACTAATTAAAATAAAGAAGAAGTAGAACATTAAAAATAAATAAGAAAACTCCATTTATTAACGATCCTCCAATAAGCGCACAATGAATAAGTAATTTAATCTACTCCTACTCCTAACATAAACTAATACAATACCTCCCTCTCTAAAATAAAAGACCTATTTATAGGAAAAATAATTTTGTGCCCTAATTTAGATATATTGAACTTTGTCTCTTTGTTCCCTTTTTTTCTCTTCTTTCCTTCTTGACTTCAATCTCTAGTCCTTTTCAATGTAGGTTTCAACTTCCTAGTGGAAATCAACTTCTCAAAGATATCTTCTAGATAGATTTTTCTTTCTCTTGCTGGATTTAACTTGCACACCAAGATTGTTCCACATATTTCTTTCTCGTTGCAAAATTCTTCTTGGATATTTCCTTACATGAATAAAAGTATTAAATATCGCTTAATCACCAAGATTTTGATTTTATTGTAACAAAAGATAAATAGTACAAAATCAAATAAAATATATTATTTAAATAAAATAATAAATATAAGAATATTAAAATGTATAACACATGTGTATATCAAATACCCTCATACCTATCTTTTGTTCTTCCTAGAGTAAAAAAAAATAAAATAAAAATAAAAATAAAAACCAAAACTACCCCATTTTCATAGGAAACACGATTATACTTAGCATCTACAACAAACCTTTAAACCCCAAGGTTACCCTAAGTGGACGAGTTGTGTCTCATAAGGGTTTGCAGTGAATATACCCACAAAATTTAAAAATATTTTTGGGTTCGACAATTTATGAAATTAAAAGAAAATTTCTAAATATTCATGGGCATTATACATAAGCAAGATTAAATTCAAAATCACACTTTCACCTTATCAAACATATTCTATCTTCATTCTAGACACTATCTTTCATAAAATTAATTCCATGTGATGCATGCATAGGTATATGATGTAACTCTTAGTCGGGATTTTTACCATGAAAATCAAGCAAACTCAATTTTCTTTTTTGTCTTTTTTTCCATATTTTTTGAATTTTCTTGACTTGTGTAATGTCTCGCTTTCTTAGGCTTTTCAGAATTACCCATGTAGCGAGTGTTGGGCCAATGACTACCAAATCTGTTGGCTTTAGGGCACTAGTAGGAGTGTGCAGTTCGGTTATAACGAACCGAATAAGCTATTCGTTATAACCGAAAATCGAACTTAACACATTCTTACTATCCGAACTGTTAACCAAATTAGCTGATACCCGAAATATCGAATTACCAAATTTATAATTCGATTATTCGGTAAATAACTGAAATTAAAGGCTTCCATACTTAATGTAATGACCGTGAATTTTAAACTCTTTATTTAATTAAATATGTGATTTAATTTTTATTGAGTTAGTTTTGTGAATTTATTTAAACCTTATGTGGTTATGTGAAGTTATGAATTGATTAAAGGGAGTCACTAATAGTTTATTTAAATTAGTGAACTAACCCTAAGATTTTAATATCAAAGAATTGATAGGATTATTAATATTTAAATATTCAATGTATTTGAATATAGTAGCAAGATTTGAACATATTGAATAATTTCAATTATGAGTAATTAATTGATAATGTGTTAATTAATAATTATTATGAATAAATAATAATTAATAAATAAGAGATTAATAATATATAAAATGATTTATATATTTACTTGATAAATTTGTGCAATATAGTAAACCTTTATTATATGGTAGTTAGCTATATATTTTATATAGTACAAGGTGGCACATTAATATGTCTATATATTATATATATAGACTATATAGTAAGAGTTATTTGCATTCATGTGAGTTGCATAATAATATTGTTATATGATATGAAGTGTGTGGGTAAACATTCATGTATACCCTATTGACATATAATAATATCAATTGTTAAATTAATAAAGATATCATTAAGTTGTTATGGTAATAAATAATAAGCAATGCACAATTGTATTGTAGTAATAGAAAATGTACATGGATTATATGTGTGTGCACTACTTGAGACCTTGTAATTAGGAAATACATTGTATGCCCTTTATATCATTATAACCTATGTTATATGAAATGAATTGTGTATACGTATTTTATAACCAAAGTTTATATTATGTGTATATAAGGTATTAGCCAATTGTTGCATTTCATTTTGTGCAAATGCTGAGAATTATTCTCTTGTCCCATAATAAGAGCCCATTCCTTTCTTCCCACGTGAACAAGCTAGCAAGCCTAGCCTACCGTCATCTCAAATTCATCAAACCTAGAGCAATTAGTGGATGGGGAGTGGGATTCATGAGTGAATCACCAACTCTCACCAAACTCTCTTAATCCAATGAATTCTTGTGACACCCCCAAATTTGGGTTACCTGACCCCCGAGTTTGGTGCTCACGATCCACAATATAATAACATCTAACTACCCATTCATATAGAAATAGTAATACATAAGTCATTAACATATATTGTTAATACATTAGTCACAGGTCTGCTAACCTTAACATTACAAACATACCCCTTAGATATACACAAAGGGTTTACAATACAACATAATAATAATAATGTTCATTATACTACTCCAGCATCTTGCCTTTGCCTTTGTTCTTCTTCGATCCGCTGGCCTCTTCGATCCTAACTGAAATGTTTTATATATAGCAAGGGTGAGCAACAAGTTTGCCCCGCAAGTTAAGACATACAATAAATGTATACGATTCAATAAGAACAGACTATCTATTTTGATAGAATGAAACCAAAGTTCGGGGAACTTTTAAAATAGCTGAACAAATCATTATACAATAACAAGTCTTTTCGTATTCTAAGCAACGCAATAATCTGATAATGAAATAGTATAACGCTTTCAAAGTTTCTATGATATTCTATTGAATAAACAAGAATCAATTCTACGCAATAACAAAGTGGAATGTTTTCCAGATTTATGCTGAGTGATCACACAAGATCTAGAACTTCTCTTCTCGGGTATCTATCAAAGATTTACTTTGATACATACGCAGTGTCGAGATAACCATAAAGATTAAATCATACCCCTCTGCAAGTACTTAGAGCCACCAACTCCTTGTACCTATATTATGCATAATACTTAATGAATCTTGAACGGGCTAATATATACGACCTAAAATGTTCCCTTTATATAAAAGGTTGTTCTTCTCAGTCTTTGAATCAGAATTTGATTTAACAACGAAATGCAATGATTTCAATATCTAATCACTCCTCTTCTCTTCTCTTCTTAAACCTATCAAGTTTTCTTTTTCGATCTAGCCAATACAACTGGCATTGATCTATCAATAATAATTAAATTCTCTTCTCTTCTCTTCTCGAACCTATCAAGTTCTAACAAATATTCGTCTAGCCATAATTATTAGCTAAGACATTTCTCAACATAATTCGACAATAAACAGAAATTATTTGTACTATCAATATTAGCTTCTACGAATTTAAATATTCAACAACAGTTATTCTACGAATATATTTTCAGAATCAGTAATTCAGTTTGAATTAATAAATATGCACTAACTGCGACTAATCAACAATAAATTCTCAGACGTGGTATAATTTACAATAATTAACCACTATAATAAGTGAATGAATATAACTCAAGGTTGAGTTAGGAAACTTGCCTTCCGCGTTGATTACAGCTACATAATAAACTTATCTGTGTTCGTAAGACCTATAACCAATAATATCGGTCTCACAATTAGCACAATATTTTATAACACGTAACACTGTATTCTACAGTCAAACTTCTCCTAGACACATTACCACATATTCACATCAATGTTTATAACATATATAAACACTTAACAAGCCTAACTATTTCGGTCTGGTTGGACTTCGGTCCATTCTCAGTGTTCTGGTCACCCTATCCGACAATTAACACAGTTATTGTCAATTAAATTCAATTTCAAAGCTTAAATATTATATTAGATAAGTCATAGATCATTTATAATATTTTTTGGATGCTTTTAATAATTTATAAACAATTATTATAATTTATAATAATTTTTCAAACACTTAAATTATTTTTAAATGATTTAATTATCAAATAATCTTATCATTATTAATATTTAATAATATAAAAATATTAATAACATACTTGTCAAAATATTAAAGTTATTTTTAATAACTTAAAATATTTTAAATCATCAATATTCTACTTAAATAATTTTAAAATAATTAAAATCATTTTCAAATCATCACCATTAATATCTAAATATTAATGAAATTATTATCCAAATATTAAAAGTCATTAATTATAACTTAAAATATTTTTAAATCATTTTTCTCATTTTTAAATGATTTTTAAATCAATAAAATCATTTTTAATTCATGTATTTAATATAATAATTAAATAAATCTAATATCATTAATATTAATTTATTAATGATAATTCTCCAAAATATTGAAAATTATATTTTATAATTCAAAATATTTTCTAACACTTTATTCTTATTTAAAATGATTTTTAAATCAATAAAATTATTTTTATCTTATTTATTTAATTTAATAATTAAATAAATCTAATATCATTAATATTAATTTATTAATGAAAATTCTTCAAAAATATTAAAAGTTACATTTTATAACTCAAAATATTTTTAAATACATTATTCTTATTTAAAATAATTTTTCATAATATTAAATCATTTTCCTCTAATTTATTTAATATACTAATTAAATAAATTAAATACCTTTAATATTTAAATAATTATAAATATTAAAGAAAAAGATTTCAATTGGTCAAAAATTATTTTTTATAATTTAAAATAATTTTTAAAACTATTTTTAATAATTTATTTCTATTTTTTAAATAATTTCCAGAAATTCAAAAAATAATTATATTAAAAATTGTCGTTATAGGGCTTTAGCGACACAAAGCGTCGATATTGGTGTTCTTGAGCTCAAGAACATTGATAGCTTCGTGTTCGAGGTGCCCTGTTTGACCGAATTTTAATCTTATCTCGAAATATTTCTGGGTCATGTTTAAACGTTGATCTTGTAGTATGTATACACCACTACAACTATCAACCAACAGATAGGTCATACATCAACACAACAACGAGATTCGAGCTTCGAAAAATCTTGTCAGACATTACTTGGGTTTCCCCAAAAACCCAGAGGTCACTTTCATGCCCATTTTAAGTTAGGTTCTAGTCCTTAGATAGGTGGTTTCTTGGTTCATAGATCTAGTACTCATAACATATAACATATATACTATAACAAATCAGTCCAACAATAATAAATTCTGCAGATACAGCTCGGTCAAACGCTGTCAGAAATTGTGTTCTTAATGTTTCTTGAAATTCCAGAAAATGACTTTGTGATCAGATGGGCATCTTTGACCATCTATTTCGTCCAACTGATTTGTTGTTTACGAGATCCAGAGATATGGATCTATAGTCCATCTAGCAGGGTACAACATATATACAACATTAACAACAAACAACACAACACCTGACATAAATCGAGTTTCAAAAATCTTGTCAGACGTTACTTTGAACTTTCTGAGTTACCCAGATTTCTCATGGTCATACCCGGTCAACGGGTTTTGACCAAGAATAACACATGATCTAGACATCTAATGATACTGCTTCCACTTGTAGATTAAAGATCATATACCAGGCTACTAATTACAACTTTAAAACATCAAAAATAACAAACGAACAAGAATATGTGGTGCCTGACATTAGCTTGTCAGACCACAAAATTTGTTCTTGGACGAATTTTGAAAAACACCATTTTAAAGCCATTTGATGTTATGGATCCATCATGGATCATCATAGATCAACTAAAAACACCTTTTAACACAAACATAAACACAAAAACACAAAATTTGTCTTAGCAACTTGGATCAAAATAGGTTTTACACTACACCAAAAATGGCTTCTAGTGAAGGACAAATCCTTCACTAGAGGCCTTTTATCTCTCACAAGTGATTTATTGCGAAGAAATATTTCTTTCACACGAGTGCTCGCATTAGATCTCCTCGCAATTGGGTATCCTTCGCTAAGTAGTAACTAAATGTTTTTTGTGAAGGATATATTGTGAATAACTTATTCCTTCACAAATTGTATTTAGTAATGGAATATTGTTATTTAGTGAAAGATTGATTTCCTTCACAAATAATATTTTAAGAAGGACTATTTGAAATTAGTGAATAACTTTATTCCCTCACAAATAATATATTGTGAAGAACAAATTTATTTAATGAGAGAAAAGTTTCCTTCACTAATTATAAATTGAGAATGTATCTTCAAATTAGTGAGGGAAATAATCCTTCATTGATAACTAACTAATTATCTAGAAAATATTTAGTGAGGAAAATAATCCTTCATTAAAATCCATTTCTCAAGTAAAATCCTTCACAAATTATAAATTTGTTAAAAAAAATTAATTGATAAATAATCAAAATTCATTGCAAATTATAATTAATTTTTAAATCACTAATTTCATATTTATTATTATTATTATTATTAAATGCTAAAAATATTTTTTGTCGTTTTCTCATTTCGAAACAATAATTCCGTTTAATAGGGTCTACTAATGATTGTATATGTAGTCAAATGCGGATATTCCCAACAAAAAGAATATTCCTCGACCAATCGAATATTATACAACAACTTGCATACTTTGCAAAATTTATAAATACTACCCACAACTATAACATTATATCAAATCCACACCATAATATTCAAAAAATTATTTCGAGAAAATTAAATCTTTATTCATAAAATCTGGGGTCTCACAATCTCCCCTCCTTATGAAATTTCGCACTCGAAATTTACGTACGTACGTGATATTCGAAGAGATGAGAATACCTTGCTTTCTTTTCGGATTGTACCTTCCCGGTTATTTCCTCTCTATCATGATTTTCCATTTCTCATATCCTGTATTTCAAATATCATTCTAGAATATAGTTTCAAAATAAGGGTTATTGACATACCACATAATACCCCTATATTCTGACCGACCAATTAAATAACAAATAAACTTAGGTAGGTCATACTAGCTGTGACGCCCCCAAAATAGGTCCATTCCATCCAACCCATTCTGAGTCGCCAAATACATGGTACAGAAATAACTACAACTTTATTATTACAACATATAAACTGTGAGTTTAAATACAGATATTTCCATCTAGACAATATCCACACGCAAATAAATCCCCATCATAATTATTGTTACATTATTTTACAAAAATGGTGAGGACTACTAAACAACTCTCTAGAACCTTCATTCCATACCCCGACTAGTAATCGCTACATTCTCGTCTCCTGAGAAGAAAAATGGAACAAAAAGGAAAAGGGTGAGCTCAACTAGCCCAGTAAAGAATATTATAACTAAGATAATACAGAACAAATTATCGTTAGTCTTCAACAGGGAAAAATCTAATAGAATACAATAGACAACAAGTTTTAAATCAATACTCACAATGAAAATATTAATTCATAGAAGAGTTACGTAGAGGATGAAATCTACTAATATCTATGAATTTAACGATCCATCATCAATATTTTTATCCTCAGTAACATCAATCAATATATATACGGAATCATATATTCATCCTTGCACTTTCTGAGGCCAAGGACATTCACCGATTAATTCATGTTCATCTAAACACTGTTCATCTTTGCACTACGGTCCAAAGATATTCATCAAATCATTCATCTTTGCTGACTCAAAGCCCAAAGATATTCCATAATATCATCATTTAAGGCCGAGGATGATAAAAATATATTTTTTTTAAAAGACGAATCCAAAGGAAACAAAATGACAAGGATTGAGGATTAAGGATTCGTACTTTGTTTTATCCACGTCCAAAAATACCTCAAATATAATCATAGTGGTGTAAAATTCAAGAATGATCAAAACATGGATACAATCAAAGCTAGTATCCACAATAGATATTTTAGACGAAAAGAAAAATTTTCATTTTTAGATGAATAGTCTTGTATTATTCGTGAATAAGATCAGTATCGTGAATAGTGCTCAGTATCGTGAATAGTAACTCAAACACCAAAAGTTCCAAATTTGATAAAAACTTTAGATCAATATTTCAACATAATGATATTGAAGAAATAATATCATTACGAAAACAAATAATATCCCTTACCTCGAAAAGACGGTACTTACAGTTGAAACAGGATATATAGGCTATGACTTGAACTTGCACCGAGTATAGCAATACTCAAAGTATACTCAAAATACTCACAAGAATAAACTCGATAATATAGAGAGAAAACTTGAGTTTACGGTGTGATTTTCAATTCTAACCTAAGCACCTATTTATAGGAAAATGCTTAGAACACCAAAGCGAAAATTTAATAAATTAATAATATATATATTAAGTTTTCTCGCCAACCTTCCTAGATCTGAATTCAAAGACAACATGACACATTTATAACATGTGTAACACTCACCAAAAACATTTTTATTATTTAAAATAATTAAAACTTCCAAAAATCAATTATTTTGGAACTCCGAAACTTCAATAATTCATAATAAATAGCTCTTTTGCCAGAAAATTAGAATCTCGCTAATTTTTATAGGAAATTCAATTCTCTACAACTTTGCAGAAGAAAGTTTTTCTAAATTCCAAACAAAAATTGGCCGAAATCCACAAACGGACGATTTTACAGGCTATAATCAAATTTCAGTCAATAAATGGGGTCCACCGACATGTTTAACATGTTTTAAACATTTATTGCAACAAAAATACTCTTCCTCCTCGTATACTCATATATCCCACATTCGTTGTAAAAATATCACCATTATTATATTATTAAAATATAATAATATATATATATATATAAATGAATTATTTCATCAGAAAAAGATAAAATTTCAATTTTCAACAATTGTCACATTAAAAATTTTCTCCATCTATATCCACATAAAATCAATATTTTCCTCATCATATGAATCAATAATTAATTATTCACAAATAATATTACAGAATCACAATATTGACACGAGCGGTTCGTGGAAAGAGGGGCTTTCCAATAAAGATTTCTCCTTCTTGGCGGCGCAATTAGGTGACCAAACCTCTCCTTAGATGAACTTTCTAGACATTGCCAATAATGTTATCTAATAATATTATTCGAGATAATATGAATTATTGCTTCGATAATGCAAAATCTTTGTGTAATGACAATTATTGAAACAACAATAATATAAAATATCAATGCGAGCATTATTGACTCAATAAAATCTTTGAGCGATAATTCTCGTAACCATTATTGAGTAGTTTCTTCTTACGTAAGAATCAATAATTGGTGCAATACCGTATCTTCTTGTTCAACAACGCGTATTAGTGTGTTTTAACCCTTTGGGGTATTCCAACAAGATTAATTGATAACAAGCTACGGCAGTTATTTATAAACAACTTATTCTTGTCGTTTTCTTCCTCCAATCGCTTTCCGTTATGGGGCCCACATGGTTGTGCCGTCGTCTGAATATTCCCAAGCGATCTGAATATTCCACGACCAAACGAATATTCCCCGACAATAATGAAAATTATATCACCACTTGCTTATTTAAAATATTTGCGCATTTTACCCATAACTAACCACATTAATCAAATCCACCCTTATTATTTCAAAATAATAAATAAAGGAAATTCCTTTTTATTTAAAAAAATTTCGGGGTCTTACAACCTCCCCTTCTTATGAAATTTCGTCCTCGAAATTGACGTATGTACCTGGTGTTTCGAAAAGATGAAGATACCTCGCTTTCATTTCTGTTTCCAACTCTTAGGTCATTTCCTCTATAGCATGGTTTCTCCACAAAACTTTAACATGTGGTATGACCTTGGTACATAGGACATGTTCTTTCCTATCCAAGATCCTGATAGGTACCTCCTCGTATGTTAAGTCTTCGGCTATCTCGTCCGGTTCTAACTCCAATGACGTGGTTCGGGTTGTCCACATATTTACGTAACATCGATCGTGAAAAACGCGTTATGAACACGCGTCATACTTGGCGATAAAAGCGAGTCTATAGGCCACATTTCCTATTCGATCGAGAATTTTAAATGGATTAATAAATCGAAGGTTTGAGCTTTCCTCACCTCACCGATTCTCGCTTTTGAAATAACAACTTCTTGCACCTCCTTCTTCAAATTCATCATTCCGGTGTGTGTAGCTTGAATAACTTTAACTTTATCAATTAAAATCGATTATACACGTATATCATCACGTGGGTACCTAAAGTTTTCATCTCCATCTCTATTATTTGTAAATTATCTGAAATGAGTCTTTGACAATATCATACTTTCGTGCTTGTATCGATCTTCTACTCAACACGTCGGCTACCACGTTAGTTTTTCCGGGATGGCATGGTCGAACATGTCTTTGAAATGAGTCTCCTCTTGAGTTCTTCGAAGCTCTTCCCACATTCCTTGCTCCATTCAAATTTTGTATCTCTACAAGTCAATTTGCGTTAATGGAATAGCGATTCGAGAATATCCTTCATGAATCTCCGATAATAACCAACTAAGCTGAAAGCTACATATTTGATTACAAGCTTAGGTTGTTCTCAATTGTGACTCATATCCCAACCTTGGATAGCACATTACAATGACACCTATCAGTTTACTATCGCATGAATATGGTGTCCCCTACGGAGAGTCTGGCTTCGGTGCATTCCATAAAGGAAGTCACCGGATAAAGGCTCGGTACCAAATTCTATAGTTGAATTTTTAACTCCACGAAGTTCAATAGGAGCCATTCGATATGAGATTTTAGAAATGAGTTTTGTCTGGGGTTCAAAGTCGATACAAAATTTAATATCGAGCTTTGGGAGTAAACCAAGAAATTCTTGAGAAATACGTCGGAAAAAATCAATAACAACAGAATATTATTCAAATCGGCGTGTCTTTATTTAAATCCATAACATGGACTAAGAAAACTTGACATCCGTAATAAACGAATGACTTCATGGCTTGATATGAAAATGTTTGACTACAATGGTTTGATTGCTTGAATTCTAATAACAGGTTGCTCAGAAATATGAAAACTAACAACCTTACGAAAGTAATCAATTTCGGCATGATGAGTAGTTAACCTTAAAATCACATCAAAAGCAAGTATCTCTATAGAAATAAGGTTAACAGGTAATGTGATAGTGCCAACCTGAATCAAGCAAGATTTCTAAACAACGGATGTAATGAAAGTTTCTCCTAATAGAGTCTCCATAGATAGGTTAAAGTCTAATTTCTCCATAGTCAAGTTCAAACGTTGAGCGCAAGCAAGAGAGATAAAAGAATGGGTAGAACCGGTATCTAGTAAGGTATAAACTTCGAAAGAATTTATAATTAACTAACCCGTGCTAACTTCGTTCGGGTTCCTCGTATTTTTGATGAGGTCACGACAAACGCTCTTCCGAGCTGTTGACTTTGACTTTTACGGGACATCCTTTTGAGTCACCATTCATTGGATTTGGTTTCGATCTGCGTAATCTCGGCGATATGTCCTTCTTTTCCACAATTATAGCATACCTTAAACTGTTGTGTGGCGGTTTGAATGATATGTCCCTCTTCCGCATTTGTAACATCTGACCAGGTGGTCTTTCTCCTCCCTTGGAACCCGATTTACTCTTTGGTTGCCGACGTCTTCACATGGTGGTTGTTGAATCTCCTCTTTTAAAATCTCCTCCCATTTCGCTTCTTCTATTTTTATGGCCACGATTACCACCGGAGTGGTTCTGCCTTTGTCCATATTTTTCTTTCTCTGCTTTGGTTATCGTTATTACGATGATTGCTATCTTTAGTATGATCCTGGTTATGGTCCCTCGGTTGAGCGTACTTCGTTATCTCGCTCTAACAATGAGCCTGTTTGACAACATCTCGATAGAGAGAAAATTTATGAGAAATGAGATCTTGGCGTATGTTTGGGTTTCAAACCTCTCAAAACATCCGCGTCATACGTTCCTCATTCTTCACCAAATGAGGTGCAAACACGATAACTCCGTGAACTTCGCCTTATCTTTGGGACACCGTCATGTTATTCTCGCTCGATCCTAATAAACTCCACTTCCTTCATATAGCGAATACTTTCGGGGAAGTACTTGTCATTGAACTATTTCTGAAACGTCTCCCATGACATCTTTGAGTGCGGTGGATGGAGTGTGCAACCATAGATTCCCACCATTGTCGCCTCGTTCTGGAACATAAAAGTAGCGAATGGAACTTTCTGTTCCTCCGTGCATCCCAAGACATCGAATATCTTGGTAATTTATTTGACCCACGTCTCGCATTAATCGGATCCGGCTTTCCCGAGTTACGTGGTCCCAACTCTTTGAATTGCTTGGTTGTGACCACGGTGAATTACTATCATTTCCTCCTGTATGTTGAACACGAGTCTCCTAAATGCGATTTTGCATGAATGCAAAAAGCTTCTAAACATCCCGTCGTTCATCGTCGCTTTTCGGTGGTGTTGTTGTTCACGGGGAGGTACATTGCCCGACTGTTGCATGTTCTCCTCGTTGGTAAATCTGAGGCATCTCCACGGTCTCATTCACTCCACTTTGTTAATATTCTCGATCGACATTCTCAAATCTTGTCATAAAACAAGGGTTAATTAAGAAATCAATATATCACATAATATCCCTATATCTTAACTAACTAACAAAATAAGCTTAGGTAGGACACCTTAGCGAAGGATTTACTCGTCTCTCCCTCTAGTTCTATTCCCCGATCTCATGCCAGAGATCATATCCTAAACTACGATACCAAGCTGTGGCGCCCCAAAATAGGTCCATTCCATCCACCCATTCTGAGTGCGCCAAATACATGATGCGAAATAACTACAACTTTATTATTACAACATATAAAGCGTGAGTTTAAATACGAGATATTGCCATCTAGATAATATCCACACATGAAATAAATCCCCATCATAATTATTGATACATTATTTTACAAAATGGTGAGGACTACTAAACAACTCTCTAGAACCTTCATTCCATACCTCGACTAGTAATCATTACATTCTCGTCTCTGAGAAGAAAAATGGAACAAAAAGGAAAGGGTGAGCTCAACTAGCCTAGTAAAGAATATTATGACTAAGATAATATACAACAAATTATCGTTAGTCTTGACGAGGAAAAATCTAATAGAATACAATAGATAACAAGTTTTAAATCATATACTCGCGGCGGAAAATATTAATTCATAGAAGAGTTAAGTAGAGGATGAAATCTACTAATATCTATGAATTTAACGATCCATCATCAATATTTTTATCCTGTAACATCAATCGATATATATACGGAATCATATATTCATCCTTGCACTTCTGAGCCGAGGACATTCACGATTAGTCATGTTCATCTAAACACTTGTTCATCTTTGCACTACTGGGCCAAAGATATTCATCGAAAATCATTCATCTTTTGCACTCTGGGCCAAAGATATTCATCGAAAATCATTCATCTTTTGCTCTGAGGCCAAAGATATTCCATAATATCATCATTTAAGGCGAGGATGATGAAAAATATTTTTTTAAAAGCGAATCGGTGAAACAAAATGACAAGGATTGAGGATTAAGGATTAGGTACTTTGTTTTATCCACGTCCAAAATACCTCAAAAATAATCATAGTGGTGTAAAATTCAAGAATGATCAAAACATGGATACAATCAAAGCTAGTATCCACAATAGATATTTTGAGACGAAAAGAAAAAATTTCATTTTTAGATGAATAGTCTTAGTATTAAGTGAATAATCTTAAGTATCGTGAATAGTCTTGTATCGTGAATAGTAACTCAGAACACCAAAAGTTCCAAATTTGATAAAAACTTTAGATCAATATTTGACATAATGATATTGAAGAAATAATATCATTACGAAAAAAATAATATCCACTTACCTCGAAAGGCGATGCTTCTAGTTGAAACAGGATATAGGCTATGACTTGAACTTGCATAGTATAGCAATACTCAAAGTATACTCAAAATACTCACAAGAATAAACTCGATAATATAGAGAGAAAACTTGATTTACGGTGTGATTTTCAATTCTAACCTAAGCACCTATTTATAGGAAAATGCTTAGAACACCAAAGCGAAAATTTAATAAATTAATAATATATATATATATATAAGTTTTCATGACAACCTTCCTAGATCTGAATTGACAACATGACACATTTATAACATGTGTAACACTCACCAAAAACGTTTTTATTATTTAAAATAATTAAAACTTCCAAAAATCAATTATTTTGGAACTCAAAACTTCAATAATTCATAATAAATAGCCCTTTTGCGGAAAATTAGAATCTCTTGCGAATTTTTATAGGAAATTCAATTCTCTACAACTTTGCGAAAGAAAGTTTTCCAAATTCCAAACAAAATTTGGTGAAATCCACAAGCGAGACGATTTTACAGTTTATAATCAAATTTGATCGATAAATGGGGTCCATGACATGTTTAACATGTTTTAAACATTTATTGCAACAAAATACTCTTCTTCCTCGTATACTCATATATCCCACATTAGTTGTAAAAATATCACCATTATTATATTATTAAAATATAATATATATATATATATATATATATATATATTTAAAATGAATTATTTCATCGAGAAAAAGATAAAATTTCAATTTTCAACAATTGTCACATTAAAATTTTCTCCATCTATATCCATAAAATCAATATTTTCCTCATCATATGAATCAATAATTAATTATTCACAAATAATATTCTGAAATCACAATATTGTGACGAGGGTAGTTTCCGAGGAAGGGGGCTTTCCGATAAAATTTCTCCTTCTTGGCGGCAATTTAGGTGACCAAACCTCTCCTTGAGCGCGAACTTTCTAGACATTGCCAATAATGTTATCTAATAATATTATTGAGATAATATGAATTATTGCCGATAATGAAAAATCTTGTGTAATGACAATTATTGAAACAACGGTAATATAAAATATCAATGCGGCAATTATTGAATCAATAAAATAAAATCTTTGAGCGATAATTCTGTAACCATTATTGAGTAGTTCCTTCTTACGTAAGAAATCGATAATTGGTGCAATCTGGTGTCTTCTTTGTGCGACAGCGTATTATAAGTGTGTTTTAACCCTTTGGGTATTCAAACGATATTACTTGGTAACAAGCTGCGCAGATTATTTATAAACAACTTATTCTTGTCGTTTTCTTCCTCGATAAACTTTCCGTTATGGGGCCCACACATGGGCTTAACTTGTGTCGTCTGAATATTCACAAGCGATCTGAATATTCCACGACCAACGAATATTCCCGAAACAATGATGAATATTTTATAACCACTTGCTTATTTAAAATATTTAGCGCATTTTACCCATAACTAACCACATTAATCAAATCCACCCTTACTATTTCAAAATAATAAATAAAGGAAATTCCTTTTTTTCCTTTATTTATTATTTTGAAAATTAATAGGTGAAAATGAAAATTATTGACTAATTATGAGATAATGATGTGTAATGATTCAATGTTATTGAAAATAATTACACTTATGAAATATTATATTTAATAATCAATTTAAATATTATTATTTGAATGATATTGCGAAATTTTTAAATATATATATGGAAGTAGTGATTTGAAATTTGATGTTTAAAGGTTATAAAATAAATGTTGTTCGACATTCTGTTGGAATTTGGAAAAACATACAGAAAGATAATGAAATTAATTTCTATAAAAATTTCGAAGATTAATTAAAAGGGCTATTATGAATTATTGAGATTCACTGGCTCGATAATTGATTTTTAGAAGTTTAAATTTTTTCATTGAAAGTCATTTTTAACATGTGGGTTTGAGTTTGGACCAGATTTGTGCGTAGAAATTTTGATTATATATATTATTATGTATATTTAAAAGCGTTTTTATTATTTTAAATTCAAATTTTAACATGTGTGGTGAAGTTTGGACAGATTTGTGTGTAAATATTTTCATTTTGATTATATGATGGACGAATATGCAATGTGGATGTATTAAATCTAATTTTGTGATGTAAGATGATGTTGATGATGTTAAAACATGAAAATTTTAGAATATTGATGGACCCCAATGAAGCGTCTGACTTGACCCAAAAATTTGGTTGGTCTTACACTGGCGAAGGAATTCCCGTCTCTCCCTCCTGGTTCTTGTCTCACACCTCAATGCATGGATCATAACCTAAGCTCATTACCCAGCTGTGGCGCCCCAAATTAGGTATACATCACTCATTACAGTGTCTTGAGATACATGGTACATAATACAAATACAAACTAATTATACAACAGTTGTGTAGAATACGACAAAACATATGTTGTGAGTTTTAATACAAATATTGTCATCTAGACAATATCTACATTCAATGGAGTCCTCATTACATTTATTGTCACACTATTTAACAAAATAGTGAGGACTACTAATGTTATCATCTGGACCATCACTCCGTTCCCCGACTAGTCCCAGCTACGTTCTCATTTCCTGAAGAGAACAGTGAAAGAAAAGGATGAACTCAACTAGCCCAGTAAGAAATATTATGACTATGATAATGCAGAATAATTTATCGTTAGCCTTCAACAGTGTTAAACTGATAAAATATAACAGACATCAAGTTTAACTGCAGCGGAACAAGAAATCCATTAGAAGAGTCAAGTAGAACATAATATCTACTATCTCTTCTAGATTAAAAGTCCATCGATGATATTTTATTCCTGTACTACTCATCAACAGTTCTTTGTTATACTCAAGACAAATAGAACTTTCATCACTTGTCTTCACCTGAACCACCAAAGATGTAAGACCCCGAATTTTTTTAAAATAAAAATGGAATTTCCTCTATTTATTATTTTGAAATAGTAAGGGTTGATTTGATTCATGTGGATATTTATGGATAAAATACGCAAATATTTCGAATAAGCAAGTGGTTATAAAATATTCTTTATTATTAGGGGAATATTCGTTTGGTGGTGGAATATTAAATCTTTGTCGGGAATATTAAATGCGACCGCAATAGCGACCGTGTGTGGGCCCCATAACGGAAAGCGATTGGAGGAAGAAAACGACAAGAATAAGTTGTTTATAAATAACGGTATGATTATTCTGAATATCTTGTTAGAATACCCGATGGTTAAAAACACACTAATACGTCTGCGTTGTTGAGCGATGGCACGGTATTGCACCAATTATTGATTCTTACGTGAAGGCACTACTCGATAATTATTACGGTAATTCTTTATTCGATATTTTATTTTATTGATTCAATAATTGTTGCATTGATATTTTATATTCTTTGTTGTTTCAATAAATTGTCATTACGATATTTTTCCATTATCGAACAATAATTCATATTATCTGAATAATATTATTGGATAACATTATTGGCAATGTCTAGAAAGTTACATCTAAGGAGAGGTTTGGTCACCTAATTGCACGCCTTTGATGAGAGAAATTCTTATTGGAAAGCCCCTCTTTCACAGGAGGCTGCACAGTTGTCGATATTGTGATTACGTAATATTATTTGTGAATAATTAATTATTGATTCATATGATGAGGAAAATATTGATTTTATGTGGATATAGATGGAGAAAATTTTTAATGTGACAATTGTTGAAAATTGAAATTTTATCTTTTTACGATAAAATAATTCATTTAAATATATATATTATTATATTTTAATAATATAATAATGGTGATATTTTACAACGAATGTGGGATATATGAGTATCTGAGGAGGAAGAGTATTTTTGTAGCAATAAATGTTTAAAACATGTTAAACATGTCGGTGGACCCCATTTCTTGGTTGAAATTTGATTATAGCACCGTAAAATCACTGGTTTGTGGATTTGGCCAATTTACATTTGGAATTTGGAAAAACTTTCTTACGGAAAGTTGTAGAGAATTAATTTCCTATAAAAACTAGAGATTGAATTTTCTTGTAAAAGGGCTATTTATTATGAATTATTGAAGTTACAAGCTCAAAATAATTGATTTTGGAAGTTTAAAATATTTTTAATTACAAAAACATTTTTTCATTTTATATAAGTCATTTAACATGTGTGGCTGAAGTTTGGACCAGATTTGTGTGCGTGAAATTTTGATTATATATTATTATTATATTAAATTTTACCTTTTGGTGTTCTAGCAATTTCTTATAAATAGGGTGCTGAGGTTAGAATTGAAAATCACACGAAACTAAAGTTTTCTCTCTCTATATTATCGGCGTATTCTTGTGAGTATTTTGAGTATACTTTGAGTATTGCTATACGGTGCAAGTTCAAGTCATAGCCTATATCCGGTGTTTTCAACTAGAAGTCATTGTCTATCGAGGTAAGGAGTGTTATTTTCTTCTCAAATGATATTATTTCTTCAAATATCATTATCTTTGAAATATTAGTTTGGAACTTTTTATCAAATTTGGAACTTTTTTCATGTCAAGTTACTTATTCATGAGTTACTATTCACGAGTTACTATTCATGAGTACTATTCACGAAGCGTGAAGATGTTTTTTATGAAATTTCTATCTTTTGGTGTAGAGTTACTTATTCACGTTATACGGCACTATTCACGTATCTGACCTATTCACGAATCGACACTATTCATCGAAAAATGAAATTTTTCCTTTTAAGTCAAAATATCTATTATGGATACTAGCTTTGATTGTATCCATGTTTTGATCATTCTTGAATTTTACAACACTATGATTATTTTTGAGGTATTTTTGGACGTGGATAAAACAAAGTACGAATCCTTAATCCTTGTCATTTTGTTTCCCTGGATTCATTTCTTTAAAAATATTTTTCATCATTCTCGGTTTTAAATGATGATATTATTGAATATCTTTGGCTTTGGTGCGAAGATGAATGATTTCGATGAATATCTTTGGCCTGTAGTGCAAAGATGAATGATTTCTAATGAATATCTTTGGCCTGTAGTGCAAAGATGAATATTTGATTCCAGATATATATTGATTGATGTTACAGGGATAAAAGATAGACGATGAACTTTAAAATTCATACATAGAAGATAGTAGTTTGCATTCTCTACTTAACTCTTCTAATGAATTATTATTTCATTACGAATATTGATCTAAAACTTGTTGTTTAATGTATTCTCTCAGATTTTTTCCTGTTGAAGACTAACAATAATTTGTTGTATATTATCTTAGTCATAATATTCTTTACTAGGCTAGTTGAGCTCACCCTTTTCCTTGTTGTTCCATTTTTCTTCTCAGGAGGCGAGAATGTAGCGAAATGCTGAGTCGAGGTGTGGAATGATGGTTTTAGAAAGAGTTGTTTAGTAGTCCTCACCATTTTGTAAAATAATGTATTAATAATTGTGATGAGGATTTAGTTGGGTATGGATATTGTCCAGATGATAATAATTGTATTTAAACTCACAGTTGTTATGTTGTATTAATAAAGTTGTAGTTGTTTCTGTACCATGTTATTGATGACTCAAAATGGGTTGGATGGAATGGACCTATTTTGGGGGCGTCACAAAAGATGTCAGTTAAATTCACAATTCATATTTATAATAATGTGAATTAACAGTTCCTTCTTGCCACAGAGGCTTAATAGAACGTTTACTCAATATCCTTACCCCAAAGGTGAAGATATTCAAATGTAATAACAATGATCATACCAATCGATTGTCTATCTTTGCACTTCGGGCCAAAGATATTCAACTATAAAACCAATGGTCATGATCATACCAATCAATTGCATGTCGATTGCACTACTGACCAAAGACATTCAATGTTAACTAATGGTCATGATCTTGCCAATCACATCATTGAATTATCCATGCACTACTGCCAAGGATATTCGTTAGTATCACTAGTGGTCATGATCATGTCATACACCGTCCATCTTTCACACTACGAATCAAAGCTATCAAACAATGAGATCATCTTTGCACTCTGAGGCCAAAGATATTCAACAACATATCATCTTTGCACTCTGAGGGCCAAAGACATACAATTGTAAAACCAATAACCAACAGTATAATAAAGAATAGAATAATAAAAGAATTTCACCATGTATGCAGTACTTCGCATAGACAGGTTATTCCAACATAATAATAAAGAAAGGAATAATAAAAGAATTTCACCATGTATCAGATTGTACTTGCATAGGCGAGGTTATTCCAACATAATAATAAAGAATGGAATAACGAAGAATTTCACCATCGTCGTAATCACGCATGAGACGGAGTTATTCAAACAAAATAATAAATAATGGAACCAAGTCATGCGTAATCGCACGCAGAGCGAGATATTCAACGAAATAATAAAGAATGGAATAACAACGAAATCACCATGCATGTGATAGACCACACAAGCAAAAGTTATTCCAACGAATAATAAATAATGGAACCGGTCAAAGCGTAATCGCTTGCCAAGCGGGATATTAGATAGAATAATAAAGAATGGAATAATAGAAGAATTTCACCATGTATGCGGTGCTTAGCATGAGGCAAGTTATTCAACATAATAATAAAGAATGGAATAACGGAAGAATTTCACCAAGTATAGGATAGTCCAACATATCTGAGTTATTCCAATAGAATAATAAAGAATGGAATAATGAAGTTCTCTTCATGAATACAAAAAAAAATAACACCCTTACGAATTACAACAAATAATATCCCTTACGAGTACAACAAATAATATCCCTTACGAGTACAACAAATAATATCCCCTACGAGTACAATAAATAATATCCCTTACGCGTACAATAAATAATATCCCTTACGAGTACAACAAATAATATTCCCTACCTTAGAAAGAAAATCTTTGGATATAGAAGTAGTGAAGTAGCGAGCGAGCACTTTTCTTACGTCTCTCATAGTTTATCTCTCTATAGTTTAGGTGAATTAAGTAAAAAATAATGAATGAATGAGCTTCTATTTATAGAAAAATGGATTGCATAGTAACTAACTCATGAACTATCCAGTTGATTTACTTTAATCGACAGTCCATATTTAAAGCCAAATTTTTAAATAAAATATAATATATTCTATTTATAATCTAATAAAAGCGAATAACTTTATAAAAAATTTACTATACAAACACTATCGCAGCAGCACTATGCAAATACTATGCATAATAAAATATAATATATTCTATTTATAGAATAACTTTATAAAAATATTCTTTTTATATAAAAAGATTTTACTATGCAACACTATCACGGACACTATATGCAACACTATGCATAATAGAATATAATATATTCTATTTATAGAATAACTTTATAAAAGTATTACATTTTATTACATTAATAATACCAATAAAATAAAAGCGAGTGACTTATCACGTAAGCATTAATAATCAATACTGGTGTCTTACTTATGCAACCATGCGTATTCTTCGTACTTTTACTACCGAATAGTTCAGCGGTATTAACAGTAAAAACTTCCATAGTTATTTTCATAAAAATATTTTTGTCGTTTTCTCATTCCGATAATAATTTTAGTTGTAGGGGTCCACTAATGATTGTCTGCGTCGTCACGGATATTCCCCAAACAAAAAGAATATTCCCCGACCAATCGAATATTATACAACAACTTACATACTTTGCAAAATTTATAAATACTACCCACAACTATAACATTATATCAAATCCACACCATAATATTCAAAAAATTATTTCGAGAAAATTAAATCTTTATTCATAAAATCTGGGGTCTCACAACGCGTATTACTGTACTTTTACTACCGGGTAGTTCAACAGTTTAACGGTAAAACTTTCACCGTTATTTATAAAAAGATAATTATGTTGTTTTCTAAATACTACAATACTTCCGTTATGGGGTCCACCAATGATTGTCTTCTGTAAATACGAATATTCCTGTTAAAAGCGAATATTCCCAAGCATAACTTGAATATTTTATAACAACTTGCTTACTTTGCAAAATTTTCAAATATCATCCTTAACTTTAAACTTTTATCAATTTAACTATTTACCAAAATAAAAAATTGAATACTTTTATTTCATAAAATTTGGGATCTCACAAATCGAGCATGTACCGCAAACCGAGGCACTATCCAGTCCTCAGTTCCTTGAATTTCAACATCAAATGGATGCCCACAACAAGGCAGCACGTCAGGAGATGCGGCGACTCGAATTGAGGCAAGACCACATGTTTGATGCTATGAACGCGTCGTTCGCTTCACTCAACACGACATTTTAGAGTTTCAATCCATCAGCCCAATTTCCATATCAGCAGCCAATGCCACTGCCGAGGTTTCCCCCTACTAACTCAGATGAAGAAGATCAACCACCACCTCCCCAGACTTTAGGCGATTGCAGGGAAGTCTGCATGCACTTAATTTTGATTATTTATCCAATGAGGACATTGTATTCCTTACGTTTGGGGGATTTAAATACTTGTTTGCATGCATATGTAGTAGTTAGGGTTATTTTTGTTTGCATTCTAGTTGCATGGTAGCTTAGGTTATTGCATAGTAGTTTAGGTTATTTTTTTGTTATTGCATTGTTTTCATTTCTGTTATTATCACATTTTGTTATTTTAAAAATTAAAAAATTAAAAAATTAAAAAAATTAGTTAAATATTGTGTTTGCATATGTCCAACAGTGTTGCGTTTCATATTATTTGTGGGCCAATGATGAGATTGTGAATAAGTTAACCAATACAATATTGATTATTAGAACTGTGATATAATTCATGTTATAAATCGAATCTTGCACTTGTTTGAAACTGTTATAAAATGGTTAGCACCTAATAACATCTTTGTTGACTGGTCAGTTCAAATTGATACATAAATAGTTTCTAAAGGATAATGCTTGGGTAAATGAGAGAACGACAAGGATAGGCAGTTAAGGCGAAGATTAGGCAAGATCCTAAGTTTGGGGGATTATATGTGGGTATATAAGCTTTTTATAAAAAATTAAAAAAAAGAAAAAAATGAAACAAGTTGAGTCTTGTGGTGGGTTGAGGAGAAATACTCCCCATAAACACAAGTGTGAGATGGAGCGTAAAACGCACTCACCACACCAACCATATATCTAAAAGAAAATGGGAAAAGAGCAAAAAGCCCCCGTGAAAAAAAATGAGATAAAAGAAGTATAAGTACCCTACATGAACCCTTGAATTTGGTATTGTTTAGTTTTAGTTGGAATGTGCCTATATATGGAATTTTTAAGTTTGCATTGTATGATTCCTTCTAAGAAATTGAGTATGTATTGAATTTGAGTCTGTATCAGTTATCATAGATGTTGAACACACACACACATTATACCAGTGATGACGGTTTAAGATTTGAGAATTAATACGGATTGTGGATTGGTTTTGGTAATTCATATTGTAGAGTTGCTTGTTTTCTCTAAGGCCGATGGGATAATATTAATTATGCGGTACTGTCGGATTAGAAGGCATATAGATTATATTCATTCCATCTCATTGCATTGCATAGCGTGTAGTTTATTTTGTGCTCAAGGACTAGCACGGTTTAAGTTTAGGGGATTTTGATAAGTGGATTTTATATCCACGAATCGATGTTCATTTCAAGCTTAATTCGTTGTTACTTCCTTGTTTTCGTGTTCGTTTTCACTCGTTTCATGTTCTTTTATATGCAAGGTGGTTATCATGGCAAGTGGTGAAGAAAGGAGGTCTTTTGGAGCAAGTTTGGAAAAATACATGAAATAAGCAAACTCAACTTACGACTAGACTAGCCAGCTTGACGGGCATGCTTGTTTTGTACCCCATGTAGGAATGAGGGTCTTGAGATCTGAGTCTCGACTTTATTGGAACTTCACCGGGGACATGGATTTGAGAGTTGGTTTGGCGCATGGACTCTAATAAGCGAGGGACTTCGGCCATAACATGAGGGGATATATATATTGCACTAGAAACAACGAATCAAGGATCACGCAAAGCATATTACAGAGATTAATTTCCAGAATTTGATAGCAAGCTTTGGAGGAGTATTTTGAAGAGAATTTCCTGACGATTGCAAATTAAGGCTACGTGAAGGGTGGTTTTGCATTATTCTTCATCTTAGTTTTATATTTGTAATTGGAAGGATGTTTCCTTGGAATTATTCAGTTTTTATTTCATTCATTATGAACTAATTTACTTTTTAGGCTTATGATGGATCCTTAAGTGAAACGATGATTTTATAACTTTGATTTCCAGTTTAATAAACTATTTCCCAGTTTATCTATATTAGTTTGAGCATGAATTTGTGAATTGCCTGATCAACGATTCGTTGTGGACTTGTATAAACTCGAGAGATGAAATACAATCTAGACTTAGTTAATATAGCATGTGTTCTTGAATTTTGTGAATAGCAGAATCTTGATGAATGTTAAAGTAGAGATATGCTTGACATCGCATGTAATCGGATAGAGAACTTAATCTTAACCCTTCTTTAATTGTAATTCACATAGAGATATAGTGAGTTAGTTAATTAAGGTGTATAACTTGTTTCTATCTAAATTGTGGATTTAAGTTAATACGATATTAGTTCATCGAGAGGTGGCTAGTACTACATTCGTGTTCTTGATTAATAGACTGGGAGACTAATTTGAATTGGAATAGAAGTGTAAAAATCAGAGTGAACTTAGGGTGAAATCATAGGTCTAATTCTCCATTAATTATTTGAAAATTCAGTTTTATTATTTGCATTTGTTTTGTGATAGAACATTTATTAATAATTTAGTTTTTATAATCTTAATCGTTGAATTTGATAGTTTGATAAAATTAGGATTAATAGGAAATTGGTAATTGTGAGGTTTAAATTCTTACTAAGTCTCTGAGGGAACGATACTCTATTTATTACTATATTACTTGTTGACCACGTATACTTGCGTGTTGTGCGTATATAGATTTTACCCAACAGAAAGCAATCTAGGAATCCAAATCCATTAAGTAATAAATATAACATATAATTCAATCGCTTCTATTTTTATAACTAAACTATAATTTTGATTTCCCTTTCCTTTAATTTAGAATTTAGTAATTTTACAATTATCGTGGGCAAATATAAAATATGAAAATTTAATAATTAACTATAACACATCAAATTTTTTTCGAGCAAGCATGAATTATGAAAAACTCATATCTTAACAATAATCTATCAAAACCTCTTAATTAATTTAAAATCACATAAGAACTATAAAACGAATGTATTTCAATAACGAAATATGAAGGCGAAACCAATTAAACATAAAAGCATAAAAAAATAGAAGAGATGAAAAAATATTATCATGCATAATTATTTAATTTCATATTCATTCTAGATTAAAAAAATTAGCTAGACATAAAAAATAAATAAACTAACTAAAATAAAGAAGACGTAGAAGATTAAAAATAAATAAGAAAACTCATTTATTAACGATCCTCCAACAAGCGTACAATTAATAAGTAATTTAATCGACTCATACTCTTAACCTAAACTAATACAATACCTCACACTCTCTAAAACATAAAACAAAAGACTTATTTATAGGGAAAATAATAGTGTTCCCTAATTTATATACATTGAAATTGGTCTCTTTTTTTTCTTTTTTTTCCTCTTCTTTCCTTCTTGACTTCAATTACTTTTCAATGTAGATTTTAACTTCCTAGTGACAATTAACTTCTCAAAGAGAAATTCGGATCTTATTGTAAAATGATTTTATTAAATTAAATAATAATAAAATCATATTCCATATGTTATCAAGATGGTTGTCATTGTATAACCTATTGATGTTAGAATATATAAGTATATTTGAGCTACGTGGATGAATTAAAGTGTTTGAATTTCCAAGCGAAAATAAAAAAGTTTTTAGAAATTTTTGAAAAAAATACTATTCATCGGTATTTGCTTTCTAGGATATAATTTTGAGTTTAGAAATACGTAATGATGGAATAACAAGGTAAGATGGATTATGTAATAAAAATCTAGTTATGGAAAATGTAATAATTAAACATGGACTTAATTTATAAACTTTAAGTAAAAGCGAAGTAGTAAGGAATAAGTAATAATTGTATGATACTTGGTATTGTACAAAGTAATGAAAAGCAGTATAATCTGAGTATTATTATACGAGTTTATATGAAGGATGAAATATTGTATATATATTTATATATGAATTAGAATACAAAAAATAATACATAAACTATATGTATATGTATTAAGTAATGTTAATGGACTTGGAAGATTGGTTAACAATTATATACAAGTCCAAGTGAATTAAAGGAGAGGCCCAATCATTAATGAATGAACAAACTAGTGTTTATTAATGCAAAGCCCAAAGGATGATTTAATGTAAGCCCAAGATAGAATCCATGAGTTGTTGACCCATGGGGCAAAACCATATTAATATGGTTATTGTGGTGACCAAGTTAATGTGGTGACCAAGACCAAGTAATGTGGTGACCAAGACTTTGAAGTAATGACCAAGACTTTGAGTAATGGCCAAGTAAAGGATAAATAGGTTTTGTGTGTTAGCAAGTAATGAATAGTAAGGAGGTGGCTTAAGGAGGTGGGATGATTTAATGACCAAACTACCTAGCTTTGCAAATTTCTATAAATAGAGAAGGCTTACAAGCCATTTAACACTTGTTCAAATAATCCAACATTTCAAAAGTGCTTAAGTGTTAGAGAATAAAGCTACATATAAGTCATTCCATAAGTAAGTAAAGAAGAAGAAAAGCTACTTACCAAGACTACAAAAAAGTAAGACTTCTTCTCTAATTATCTTCTATCTCTACTACCATGATAGGTTGATAAGAAAAGTTGGATTAAGAAACATGAATGATAAGAAGCAAGAAGAATGAGTAAGTCATGAACTTAAGCCACATAAGTTGGCAATAAGTCATTTGAACTTATAAAAGTTATAAACTTATTATAAGTTAACCTTGAATATTAAGTATGAAAATATGAACTTGTAATGAGTTTATTAAGAGAAATAAGTGAATTAAGAACTTATATGATTATATGTATCATATATACCTAAGTAAAGTTATATGTGAAGAACATGTAAAGTATGATGATTAAGAAACTTTAATTGTCATAAGTCATGAATAATCAAATCTTAAGTAGTTTATAATTTGACAAGTTATAAGCTCATGAAGAATAAGTCAAAATCAACAATGAATATAAGTTGTTGTATTAAGTATGTTAAGATGTTCACATGATGAATGAAGTTCATTTGTAATGTTGAACAAATCATAAGAATGAAGAATTATTAGAAATTTGCGATTGGACGATAAGCGTCGAATTAAGTAAAATTCTCGGAATGGAAGTCAAATTTTGTGTTTGATCACGAAACCATTGTTTTCAAATAGAGACAAGTCATATTTGGCATTTAAGAGTTGCGGACTCAAAAATGGCCGGGATTAAACTTAGAAACGAAGAAAGCAGCGTTGAGCGTTCACGAGCGTTTATCGTTTTCGTTAAAAAAATGAACCAATAGGTGAATTTTTAGCAAACAAAGTCAAATAGATAAAATTCTTGCATGATCATGTAGATTACGTAATTTGTGAACCGTAGGCTTTTGAGCGAGCCAATTCGGACTTATAACGAAGAAGTTATCGTCAGGAAGTTCACAAAATTCCTGGCCTGAAATTTTTTTTTACGGTGCACGAGTTGGTATGGCATGGCTAACCCCAAACAAAAAGTAGTCATGTGTGTAGCGAAAATAGATGTTGAAGCCTCTTTGCAAGAGTTTCCACTGTATGCGAACCATAATAATCTACAATATGTGGCATGCGCATTTATATATACTGATACAAAAATCCTCTGGAGAGTAGTGCGCGCATTGCCCACCCATAAAGTAAGGACTTCATGTGCATGATGCCAGTCAGGACAATGATATATAAGCTCATGCAGCGGCGAGAGATATAAGTATAAAAATTGGCGCCATGATGACAGATCTCGAAACAAAAGGATAGTAATGAAAGTTTCTAAGTACAAAGAAAGAAAAGCTAATTGATTTAAAAGTAAACATAACTTAAGGAATGTAATGTAACATTGTTTAAACTTTGTTAAACCTTAAGGATGTTGTATAAAGGTTGAGATAACCTAGTCGAATATAAATGCAAGGATAATGATAAAAGCGGAATGAATAATAAGCTGAATCTAATACACAATTAGATTGAAATGAAGGGTATGATATAGTCATATACATACTTGATTATATGTGACCTAATGTAAGGCATTATGTGATCATGTATTGTAGAGAGACTTGAAAGACTTGAACATAAAGTTAATATCTTAGTAGCGAGGACGCTAAAGGCAAGTATTCTAACTCTTGTCTCGATTCAATCTGAACAAGTTTTTGAGGTTCATGTATTCTTTTCGCATGAATTGAGGTATGTTGAAGTTAAAGCCAATTCCTTTGGCTAGACTTGATGTATTGATAATCTATTCATGTATTATCAAATGTTGCTATCTTTTATCAACTACTTGATATGGTTTTCAAAAGAAAATGAAATGTTAAACAAATGTTTTGTCGGTAAAAGCAGCGAGACCGCGTGAGGTTGCCAAATGCTTAAGCGTGCATCGTTTAATGGATGTAGTGTTGATCAACATAGAGTACAATAGGTTGATCACCTAGAAGTGCTCGTAAGTAAGTATATCGAGACTTCGGACTTGCTTTTGGGGTTGTCCTTTTCAATAAAGAATGAATACTCGAGGTCTTTGGCCAGGAGTGAATGTTTTACTAAATATTGTTATTATTGTAAAACATTTTGAAAGAAAAAAAGATGAAGTGCTATTTTGAATTATCAATAGTACTTCATAACTATTATTCGATTATTGAAGATATCTGATTTGTATGTGTCAAGCATGTTGTTATTAAATTGTTATACTTGTTGAGCTAGTTATGCTCACTCTTGCTTGAACCATATGAATGCATTAAAATTGAGCGTCCAGAAGGATCGAAAAAAGATATAAAGGGAAAAGCTAAAATGATTACTAAAATTTGTCTTGTAATAGTATAGAGTCTATTGTTGTAATGTAAGCGATATTATGACAAAGAACCTTTGTAATGGGTATAGAACACAGGAAATGTAAATATTACTTTAAATATATAGAAGTTATGTTAGTTCTTTGAGACTTTTCAATTGAATGAATGTATGAATGTTATGCTGATATAGCACCATCATGTCGGGTTGGAAGATACCGGTTTGAGGCGCTACTGAGTTTAGTATCAAAGCCTAGGTTATAAAACTTAAGGGGAAAGTAGAACCTTAAGTCATAACCTTAAAAAAATAAAAAGTAAAAAGATGGAAAGTAACCTTATAAAAATGCATTATATTATGTTATGTATTTCTATTATTTTCTTGGCGTGTACTAATCAAACTATATTGTTTTATTGTAGATGTCGGGGAGAAAATGATATGTATAGAGATATACATGTAGTGGCGAGATTGATTAATCGGGTAGAGATACTACCAAATCCGTGGCGATGAACGAGTTGGTGACAATCGAGTGCGGAGACTCGGACGATTTAGACTACATGTCTATATTTGATGGCATGCTAGAAGAGGAGGTGGTGGTGATGTCCCTTTGACCGGTTCCACCTACTGAGAGGACCGAGTTCCACTACGGAGAAAATGTCTGGGGGGAATCAATGAAGGCATTGTTTATGTCGGTATTGGATAGGAATGTCCATTCTTGCCAAGAGGTTAAGGAGTTGAAAGAGGAACTCCAAGTGTCAAGTGAGGGACAAGGCTAGCATGGAGGAATGTGGGAAGAGGAGCATGATGATAGAGTTCTAGCTAAGGACAAGGTCAGGAAGGCTGAAATGTGAAGTCTTTGAGCTCAGCGGGGCTAAAGACTAAAAAGAGAAGTTGGAGAGGATGTCCTATATACATAGGAGTTCTCATGTAGATTTCAATGGCGGTGGTAGTTGGGTGTCGAGATAGAAGCGAGGCGGACCCACACACTTGTCGGTAGAGATGTTATTCTTGGAATGCGGCGGACAAAAATTTGAGAATGCCCTACGTCGAGATGATGTAGTCTAGCAATAGCTAGAGTAGAATAGATATGTAAATATTATGTATCTAGTAGTGACGTAAAACCCTCTTTTTTGTATAACAAAGGGTAGTCTTTTGTAAATCCCAATTTTTGAAAGTAATTGCGGGATGGTAATGTAATCGACTAAAAAAATTGAGTAATGTAAACAATGTAGTGTTAAACTACAAGTTATGAATCAATATAAGTCTTTTTATGGAATATGTTGAGTAATGAGTATGAGTTGTTGTTTTATTACAAATAATAACAAACCAACAAGAATAAAGTAATAATGATGTGTTGTTTTCTTAACGACAAAATGCATGAAGAAGAGACAAGCGAAATCGAGTATTAATGTTAACCAATAGGAGGGTGGTCAGATTAATCAATGCGAGGAGTTCGTTAATCTTTTAGCAGGCTGCATTTAATAGAACGAGGGGCTAATGTACCCGTGATTCACAGAATAATCTGAGCTACTACTTTTAAGGACTTTAAAAGTGTAGGTCATGGGAGTTCAAAGGAACTACGGACCTATAAAGCCAGACTTGGGTAAAAGAAATTGAAAAAGCATTTGTAATAGCAAATGTTGAGGAGGTCAAAAGGTTGCCTTTGCAACCTATTTGATGAAAGGAGGCCAACTTACGGTGGGAGGCAAACCGGGCTAGAAGTAGATATAGGAAACCTAACGTGGGAGAGGTTCGAGGAGATTTTCTTGAGAACTATTTTTTCCACAGTATCTGAGGAGGATGGAGATGAGGTTTCTTGAATTGAGACAAGGGGATATGGCGGTTCCCGATTATCTTTGCCAAGTTTAATGAAGCCTGCGATTTGCTCCACATCAAGTGGACCTTTGAAGTGAGAAAATTTAGAAGATTGACGGGGCTTGAAACCACAGGCTCTATAAGCCAATCTCTGTGTTCAAAGTACTTCCTTTGGAACCATACTAGAAAAAGGCAATAATTGCGAAGGTGGGAATGAGGCTCTCGGCCGATTACCACAAAGATAAGAAAAAACAAGGGCAAGGTTGATGGAGGAACCAAGGCCAGGGGGCGATGGAAGTGGCAGCGGTCGAGAAGAGGAAGGGCTTTAACTGCAGGAATCTGGGAGTAAAACAAGGGGACTCTAAGAGGAGGATGGAGGCACATAAAACTGCTGGGAAGACTCACTTAGGAGTCATCTCAAAGGAAAGAAGCGGTATGTTATAATTGTGGACGGGAAGGGCACATTTAAGCTAAGCTGTCCCAATCAGAAGAAAAAAATCACGGATGCTTTGTATGTGGATCAATGACCACATAGCAAAGAAGCTGCCGAAGAAGGGATAGAAGGAAAATAAAGGGAACTAATAGCGGTAAGTTAGCTATTAGTGGTCCATTCAATAGGGAAATCAATGGCCCGCACTTTTAATATGATGGTCCAAATCGGTGGCATCGGGGATGTAGTTCTTGGTATTATTCCGATCAACAATATAAATGCATACGTCTTTATTTGATTAAGGTGTGCTACTTGTTAGTTTATAGCATGTGATTTTGCTAGATGACTAGAATTATTTCCCAAAAATTGCTATACCTTTGAACATTAAGGTAGCAAATGAAGAGATAATTCATGTTGAAGATATTCATAGGAGTTGTTGCGTAGATGTGCGTGGTTGTAAGTTATCGGTAGATTTAATCTGGAAATAAAGTTAGGAGAATTGACGTAATTCTCGGAATGGATTGGTTGATTAACCATGGAGCAATTATAGATTGCCAAAAAGAAATGTGTGAGCATCGGGGCGTTGAAGCAACCTCTGTAGTATTTTCTGGTAGTAAATTGTCGGAGACGTCCGTGTTGCCTTACGATGACACAAACTAGAAAACTTTTAAGGAAGGGTTGTGTAGGTTACCTATGCCATGTTGTTGATACCCGGAGTGGGAGCAACCATGGAACAAATACCTATAGTAAATGAATTTCATGGATGTATTTCCAAGTGAGTTCTGGGTTTCTGCATGGGATAGGGAGATCAATTTGTGATAGACATTGTGCGGGGCGGCACCGAGTCTCGAAGGCCTTGCGTCTATAGTATGGCGCTGTGGAAATGAAAGAACTAATGGTTCGATTCTGAGGAACTATTGGACAAAAAAGTACATTCAACCAAGTGTTTCATAGTAGGGAGAACATGGTGTTGTTTGTCGAAGAAGAAAAGGCGGATCGTTAAGGCTTTGTATCGACTATCGGGAGTTGAACAAGTTAACGATAAAGAATAAATACCCATTGCCGGGATCGATGATCTCTTTGATCGAATTGAAAGGGGCAAAAGTATTTTTCTAAAATAGATTTGCGGACGGGGTATCATCGGTTGAAGGTTAGGAAGGAAGATGTACCAAAAGGCGCATTGGGACTCGTTATGGTCATTCTGAGTTTACGGTGATGTCATTTGGGTTGTGAATGCACTTCTTGCATTTATGGATATGATGAGCAGTGTTCAAATTATATTTGGACAAGTTAAATGTGGTGTTTATCGATGATATTCTAGTCTATTCTAAGGCGCGAAAGATCATGTTGAACACTTAAGATTAGTGTTGGAGACACTTTAAGAAGGAGAAGTTATATCTGAAATTCACCAAATGTGAATTTTGGCTTTGGAAAAAGTCTGCGATTTTTTAGGTCATGTCATTGACGAGAGGGGATTCGATGGATCGGTGAAGGTGGAAGCGATAATGAATTGGGAACAACCAAAAAAAGCATGCGGTGAGGTGCGGAGTTTCCTAGGGTTAGCGAGGTCTTATCGAAGATTTATCCAAGATTTTTTGAAGATAGCTACCTCGTTGACTAATTTAACAAGGAAGGCGGTGAAATACGTATGGACGGATAAATGTGAAAGGCGATTTTCAGAAGCGAAGAAAAAAAATTAAGTGAAGCTCTGTTTTGTCATTGCGGATGACACGGGAAATTTTGTAGTGTATAGTGATGCTTCGCATAGAGGACTTGGTTGTGTGCTTATGCGGCATGGCAAAAGTCATTAACGTATGCATCTCGGCGATTGAAGGATTATGAGAAAGTTTATCCTACTCATGATGCAGGCTGGCTGGCATGATAGTGTTTACCCTAAAGATATGGAGACATTATCTTTATGGGGAAAAATGTGAGATATATCTGGACCATAAAAAGTCTAAAGTATATCTTCACTTTCGAGAAGGAGTTGAATATGAGGCAGAGAAGATGGCTAGAGTTGATAAAGGATTATGATTGTGAAATCTGTATCACCACCTGAAAAAACCAATGTAGTTCTTGAAGCGCCTTAAGTAGGAAGGGTTAGGAAAAAGTTGTCTATGTTAACGACTCAAAATGAGTTAATAACGAGAGATGGCTAGGATGGAAATAGAAGTGAAGATCTTAGAGTGATTGAGGCGATTACTCTTTCTTGACGGAGATGCAATCTACCATCGTAGAAAGAGTCGAGGAGAGTCTGACTCAAGGCGGATGAGTGTAACCAAATGAAGAAGCGGTTATCAGAGAAGGAAGATGTTAAGTATAGTCTTGATAATGAGGGATTATTAAGATTTGAGGGAAGAATTTGGGTTAGAATGAGGCGGAATTAAAGGAGCAAGTGTTACAAAAAGCTCATAGTTAGAGTTACTCGATACATCTGGTAGCACTAAGATGTATCAAGACCTTGACGAGTTTTTTGGTGGCCAAACATGAAGAGAAAATAGCGAGTATGTGAGTAGGTGCTTAACTTGTCAAAAAGTTAAGTAGAACATCAACGACCAGATGGCTTATTACGGTCATTGGAGATTCGAGAATGGAAGTGGGAGCATATCACGATGGACTTATTGGTGGGACTTAAACGGCGCGCATAAAAGTGCGATTCGATTTGGGTAATAGTGGACCGGTTGGCGAAGTCGGCTCACTTTTGCCAATTAGGGTCAAGTATAACTTAGACCGATTAGCTAAACTTTATGTTAAGAAATCATTTCGGACATGGAGTACCGGTATCGATTGTGTCGGATCGTGATCCACGATTCACATCGAACTTTGGAGGAGTTTGCAAGAAGCGATTTGGGAACACGGTGAGGTTAAGCACGACTTATCATCCACAAACCGATGGGCGAGCGAGAGAGAACAATTGAGGCGTTAGAAGACATGTTGAGGTCTTGCGTCATGGATTTCAAGGGTAGTTGGGATGATCACCTACCACTAGTAGAGTTTGCATATAACAATAGTTATCATGCAAGCATAGGTATCTTATATATATGATGAAGCTTTGTATGGGAGAAAGTGCGAGAACACCTTTGTGTTGGGATGAGGTGGGAGAAGCAGGGATGCTAGGACGAGTTGGTGCGGCGAGGGCGGCGGATGTGGTAAAGTTAATTCGGATGCGTCTCGTCACGGCTCGGAGACGGAGACGAAAAGAAGTATCTTGGACTCACATAGACTAAGTCGAGAGTTTGAGGTGGGCTCGTATGTGTTTTTAAAGGTATCTCCACAGAAAGGAAAGATATCGCTTTGGAAAGAAAGGAAAGAGTTAAGTCCAAGGTTTATAGGACCTTTTGAGGTGTTAAAAGCGGGTGGGAGAGGTAGCTTATATGATAGCATTACCTCCGGACCTAGAACGAATACATAACGTGTTTCACGTATATCGTATTACGTCCATATAAAGCGGGACTATAAGCATGTAATCGGTATGAGCGATTCATATCGAGAAAAAGACTTAACATATGAAGAGTCGTGCGTCACGGATCATTGATAGAAAGGAACAAGTTACGAGGAACAAGGTAATACCATCGATAAAGGTATTATGGAAGAACCACGATCTTTGAAGAAGCGGCGTGGGAACTAGAAAAAGAAAAGATGAAGAAAAATTTCCTCTCATATTTGATTAAAAAAATAAAGAGCGAGATTACGGGGACAAAATCTTTATAAGGGGGAAGAATGTAACGGCCAGAAATTCGGATCTTATTGTAAAATGATTTTATTAAATTAAATAATAATAAAATCATATTATATGTGTTATCAAGATGGTTGTCATTGTATAACCTATTGATGTTAGAATGTAAGTAGTATTTGAGCTACGTGGATGAATTAAAGTGTTTGAATTTCCAAGGCGAAAAAAAAAAAGTTTTTTAGAATTTTCCAAAAAACACTATTCATTCGGTATTTGCTAGGGATATAATTTTGAGTTTAGAAATACGTAATGATGGAATAACAAGGTAAGATGGATTATGTAATAAAAATCTAGTTATGGAAAATGTAATAATTAAACATGGGACTTAATTTATAAACTTTAAGTAAAGCGCGAAATAGTAATGAATAAGTAATAATTGTATGATACTTGGTATTGTGCAAAAGTAATGAAAAGCAGTATATATACTGAGTATTATATGAGAGTTTATATGAAAGGATGAAATATAATATATAAATTCTATATGAATTAGAATACGAAAATAATACATAAACTATATGTATATGTATTAAGTAATGTTAATGGACTTGGAAGATTGATTAACAATTATATACAAGTCAAGTGAATTAAAATATTAGGCCCAATCATTAATTAATGAACAAATTAGTGTTTATTAATGCAAAAAAGCCCAAAGGATTGATTTAATTGGTCCAAGCCCAGACTAGAATCCATGAATTGTATGACCCCATGGGGCAAACCATATTAATATGGTTATTGTGGTGACCAAGTTAATGGTGACCAAGTAAGTTAATGACCCAAGACTTAAGAGTAATGACCAAGACTTATGATGACCAAGACTTATGAGTAATGACCAAGTATAGGATAAGTTTGTGTTAGCAAGTAATGAATAGTAAGGAGGTGGCTTAAGGAGGTGGGATGATTTAATGACCAAACTACCTAAGCTTTGCAATTTCTATAAATATAGGAGGCTTACAAGCCATTTAACACTGTTCAAATAATCCAACATTTCAAAAGTGCTTAAGTGTTAGAGAGAATAAGCTACATAAAGTCGTTCCATAAGTAAGAAGAAGAAGAAAAGCTACTACTTACCAAGACTACAAAAAAGTAAGACTTCTTCTCTCCATTATCTTCTATCTCTACTACCATGATAGGTTGATAAGAAAAGATGGATTAAGAAACATGAATGATAAAAGCAAGAAGAATGAATAAGTAAAGTCATGAACTTAAGCCACATAAGTTGGCAATAAGTCATTTGAACTTATAAAAGTTATAAACTTATTATAAGTTAACCTTGAATATTAAGTATGAAAATATGAACTTGTAATGAGTTTATTAAGAGAAGTAATTAAGAACTTATATGATTATATGATCATCATGATATACATAAGTAAAGTTATATGTGAAGAACATATAAAAATATGATGATTAAGAAACTTTAATTGTCATAAGTCATGAATAATCAAATCTTAAGTAGTTTATAATTTGACAAGTTATAAGCTCATGAAGAATAAGTCAAAATCAACAATGAATATAAGTTGTTGTATAAGTAGTATGTTAAGATGTTCACATGATGAATGAAGTTCATTTGTAATGTTGAACAAATCATAAGAATGAAGAATTTGCGAGAATTTGCGATTGGACGATAATAAGCGTCGAATTAAGTAAAATTCTCGGAATGGAAGTCAAATTTTGTGTTTGATCTTCACGAAACCATTGTTTTCCAATAGAGACAAGTCATATTTGGCATTTAAGAGTTGCGGACTCAAAAATGGCCAGGATTAAACTTAGAACGAAGAAAGCGGCGTTGAGCGTTCCACGAGCGTTTATCGTTTTAGTTAAAATGAACCAATAGGTGAATTTTTAGCAAACGAAAGTCAAATAGATAAAATTCTTGCATGAACATGTAGATTACGTAATTTGTGAACCGTGAGGCTTTTGAGCGAGCCAATTCGGACTTATAACGAAGAAGTTATGCGTCAGGAAGTTCACAAAATTCCTGGCCCGAATTGTTTTACGGTGCCTGAGTTGGCGCGCAGCGGCTGACCAACCTAAAAAAAATAACTCATGCATGTGCATAAATGTCGATGTTGAACCTGCTGCAAGAGTTCATGCATGTGTGAACCATAGTACAATATGTGGCGTAGCATGGCATCATATATGATCTGATAAAAATCTCTACGGTGTGTGGCCGCGTGCATGATTATTAAAATGAGGACTTCATGCCATGATGTATTAAGTCAGGAACAATGATATATATATAAGCTCATACGCCATGCGTACGAGATGTAAAAATATAAAAATGGCGTATTGACATGATCTCGAAACAAGGATAGTAATGAATGTTTCTAAAAGTACAAAAGAAAAAAAAAAAATTGATTTAAAAAAAAACACAACTTAAGAATGTAATGTAACATTGTTTAAACTTTGTTAAACCTTAAGGATGTTGTATAAAGGTTGAGATAACCTAGTCGAATATAAATGCAAGGATAATGATAAAACTAGAAATGAATAATAAGCTGAATCTAATACACAATTAGATTGAAATGAAGGGTATGATATAGTCATATATACATACTTGATTATATGTGACCTAATGTAAGGCATTATGTGATCATGTATTGTAGAGACTTGAAAGACTTGAACATAAAGTTAATATCTTAGTAGCGAGGCCTTAAAAGGCAAGTATTCTAACTCTTGTCTCGATTCAATCTGAACAAGTTTTTGAGGTTCATGTATTCTTTTCGCATGAATTGAGGTATGTTGAAGTTAAAGCCAATTCCTTTGGCTAGACTTGATGTATTGATAATCTATTCATGTATTATCAAATGTTGCTATCTTTTGTCAACTACTTGATATATGGTTTCAAAAAAGAAATGAAAATGTTAAACAAATGTTTTGTCGGTAAAAAAGCAGCGAACGCGTGAGGTTGCCAAATGCTTAAGCGTGCATCGTTTAATGGATGTAGTGTTGATCAACATAGAGTACAATAGGTTGATCACTAGAAGTGCTTTCGTAAGTAATATCGAGACTTCTGGACTTGCTTTGGGTTGTCCTTTTCAATAAAGAATGAATACTCGAGGTCTTTGGCCAGGAGTGAATGTTTTACTAAATATTGTTATTATTGTAAAACATTTTGAAAGAAAAAGATGAAGTGCTATTTTGAATTATCAATAGTACTTCATAACTATTATTCGATTATCGAAGATATCGATTTGTATGTGTCGAGCATGTTGTTATTAAATTGTTATACTTGTTGAGAGCTAGTTATGCTCACTCTTGCTTGAACCATATATGATGCGACTAAAATTGAGCGTCCAGAAGGATCGAAAAGGATAAAGGGAAAAGCTAAAGCGGATTACTAAAATTTCTTTGTAATAGTATAGGTCTATTGTTGTAATGTAAGCGATATTATGACAAAGAACCTTTGTAATGGGTATAGAACACAGGAAATGTAAATATTACTTTAAATATATAGAAGTTATGTTAGTTCTTTGAGACTTTTCAATTGAATGAATGTATGAATGTTATGCATATAGCACCATACATCGGGTTTGAAGATACGGGATTTGGGGGCTTCTACAAGTTGGTATCAAAGCCTAGGTTATAAAACTTAAGGGAAAGTAGAACCTTAAGTCATAACCTTAAGAAAGAATAAAAGTAAAAGATGGAAAGTAACCTTATAAAAATGCATTATATTATGTTATGTATTTCTATTATTTTCTTGGCGTGTACTAATCAAACTATATTGTTTTATTGTAGATGTCGGGAAGAAAATGATATGTATAGAGATATACATGTAGTGAGCGAGATTGATTAATTAGGGTAGAATACTACCAAATCCATGTGATGGAACCGAGAGTTGGTGACAATCGAGTGCGGAGACTCGAGACGATTTGGACTTACATGTCTATATTTGATGGCATGCTAGAAGAGGAGGTGGGCGTGATGTCCTTTGACGAGTTCCACCTCTGAGAGGACCGAGTTCCACTACTCTGAGGAAATGTCTATGGGGGAATCAATGAAGGCACTGTTTATGTCGGTATTGGATAGGAATGTCCATTACTGCCAAGAGGTTAAGGAGTTGAAAGAAGAACTCCAAGCTGTCCGTGAGGACAAGGCTAGCATGGAGGGAATGTGGGAAGAGGAGCATGATGATAGAGTTCTAGCTAAGGACAAGGTCAGGAAATGAAATGTGAAGTCTTTGAGCTCAGCGGGGCTAAAGACTAAAAGCGAGGAAGTTGGAGAGGATGTCCTATATACATAGGAGTTCTCATGTAGATTTCGATGGCGGTGGTTGGATGTCGGATAGAAGCGAGAGACGAGACATACACTTTTATCGAGTAGAGATGTTATTATTGATGCAGCGACAAAAGATTTTGAGAATGCCCTATGACGGATGTAATCTAGCAATAGCTAGAATAGATTAGATATGTAAATATTATGTATCTAGTAGTGACGTAAAACCCTCTTTTGTATAACAAAGGGTAGTCTTTTGTAAATCCCAATTTTTGGAAAGTAATTGCGGGATGGTAATGTAATCGGCTAAAAATTGAGTAATGTAAACAATGTAGTGTTAAACTAAAAGTTATGAATCAATATAAAGTCTTTTATGGAATATGTTGAGTAATGAGTATGAGTTGTTGTTTTATTACAAATAATAACAAACCAACAAGAATAAAGTAATAATGATGTGTTGTTTTCTTAACGACAAAATGCATGAAGAAGAGACAACGAAATCGAGTATTAATGTTAACTAGCTTAGGAGGGTGGTCCGATTAATCAATCACGGGGAGTTCGTTAATCTTTTAGCAGTTTGCATTTAATAAACGAGGGCTAATGTACCCGTGATTCACAGGAATAATCTGAGCTACTACTTTTAAGGACTTTAAAAGTGTAGGTCATGGGAGTTCAAAGGAACTACGGACCTATATAAAGCAAACTTGGGTAAAAGAAATTGAGAAAGCATTTGTAATAGCAAATGTTGAGGAGGTCAAAAGGTTGCCTTTGCAACCTATTTGATGAAAGGAGAGGCCAACTTACGGTGGGAGGCAAACCCGGGCTAGGGGGCGATATAGGAAACCTAACGTGGGAGGGTTCGAGGAGATTTTCTTGAGAACTATTTTCCCACAGTATCTGAGGAGGATGGAATGAGGTTTCTTGAATTAAGACAAGGGGATATGCCAGTTCCCGAGTATCTTTGCAAGTTTAATGAAGCCTTGCGATTAAACTCCACATCAAGTGGACCTTTGAAGTGAGAAAGGCTAGAAGATTGACGGGGGGCTTGAAACCACAGGCTCTATAAGCCAGAATCTCTGTGTTCCAAAGTACTTCCTTTGGAACCATACTAGAAAAAGGCAATAATTGCGAAGGTGGGAATGAGGCTCTCGGCCCGATTACCACAAGGATAAGAAAAAAAAGGGCAAGGTTGATGGAGGAACCAAGGCAGGGGGCCGATGGGAAGTGGCAGCAGTCGAGAAGAAGAGGAAGGGCTTTAACTCTAGGAATACTGGGAGTAAAACAAGGGACTCTAAGAGGAGGATGGAGGCACATAAAACTGCGGGAAAGACTCACTTAGGAGTGCATCTCAAAAGGAAAGGCGCGGTATGTTATAATTGTGGACGGGGAAGGGCACATTTAAGCTAAGCTTCCCCAATCAGAAAAAAAAAATCACGGATGCTTTGTATGTGGATCAATGACCACATAGCGAAGAATTGCCCGAAAGAAGGGGATAGAAGGAAATAAAGGAAACTAATAGCGGTAAGTTAGCTATTAGTGGTCCAACTTCAATAGGGAAATCAATGGCCCTTACTTTTAATATATATGGGTCCAAGATCACGGTGGCATCGGGGGATGTAGTTCTTGTATTATTCCGATCAACAATATAAATGCATCGTCTTTATTTGATTAAGTGCTACTTGTTCGTTTATAGCATGTGATTTTGCTGAGCGACTAGAATTATTTCTAGAAAAATTGCCTATACCTTTGAACATTAAGGTAGCAAGCGAAGAGATAATTCATGTTGAAGATATTCATAGGAGTTGTTGCGTAGATGTGCGTGGTTTGTAAGTTATCGGTAGATTTAATCTGATAAAGTTAGGAGAATTGACGTAATTCTCGGAATGGATTAGTTAATTAACCATGGAGCAATTATAGATTGCCAAAAGAAATGTGTGAGCATCGGGGCGTTGAAGCAACCTCCTATAGTATTTTGACGGTAGTAAATTGTCGGAGACGTCCGTGTTGCCTTACGATGACACAAACTAGAAAACTTTTAAGGAAGGGTTGTGTGAGGTTACCTATGCCATGTTGTTGATACCCGAGAGTGGGAGCAACCATGGAACAAATACCTATAGTAAACAAATTCATGGATGTATTTCCAAGTGAGTTCTGGGGTTTCTGCATGGGATAGGGAGATCGAATTTGTGATGAACATTGTGCGGGGCGGCACCGGTCTCGAAGACACCGTGTATGTATGGCGCGCTATGGAAATGAAAGAACTAATGGTTCGATTCTGAGAACTATTGGACAAAAGTACATTCAACCAAGTGTTTCACCGTAGTAGAGACACCGGTGTTGTTTGTCGAAAGAAAGAGCGGATCGTTAAGGCTTTGTATATCGACTATCGGGAGTTGAACAAGTTAACGATAAAGAATAAATACCCATTGCCGGGATCGATGATCTCTTTGATCAATTGAAAGGGCAAAGTATTTTTCTAAAATAGATTTCTTGGACGGGGTATCATCGGTTGAAGGTTAGGAAGGAAGATGTACCAAAGGCGCATTCGGGACTCGTTATGGTCATTCTGAGTTTACGGTGATGTCATTTGGGTTGTGAATGCACCATTTGCATTTATGGATATGATGAGCAGTGTTCAAACTATATTTGGACAAGTTAAATAATTGGTGTTTATCGATGATATTCTAGTCTATTCTAAGATGCGAAAGATCATCTTAGAACACTTAAGATTAGTGTTGGAGACACTTGAGGAAGGAGAAGTTATATCTGAAATTCACCAAATGTGAATTTTGGGTTTTGGAAAAAGTCTTGATTTTAGGTCATGTCATTGACGAGAGAGGGATTCGATGGATCCGGCGAAGGTGGAAGCGATAATGAATTGGGAACAACCAAAAATGCCGGTAAGGTCTGCGAGTTTCTAGGGTTAGCGAGGTACTATCGAAGATTTATCCAAGATTTTTGAAGATAGCTACCTCGTTGACTAATTTAACAAGGAAGGCGGTGAAATACGTATGGACGGATAAATGTGAAGGCGATTTTCAAGAAGCGAAAGAAAAGATTAAGTGAAGCTCTGTTTTTGTCATTGCCGGATGACACAGAAAATTTTGTAGTGTATAGTGATGCTTCGCATAGAGGACTTGGTTGTGTGCTTATGCAGCATGGCAAAGTCATTGCGTATGCATCTCGGCAGTTGAAGGATTATGAGAAAGTTTATCCTACTCATGATCTGGAACTGGCCGCGGTAGTGTTTGCCCTAAAGATATGGAGACATTATCTTTATGGGGAAAAATGTGAGATATATCTGGACCATAAAAAAGTCTAAAGTATATCTTCACTCGAGAAGGAGTTGAATATGAGAGCAAAGAAGATGGTGGAGTTGATAAAGGATTATGATTGTGAAATCTGTATCACCTGGAAAAGCCCGATGTAGTTCTTGAAGCGCCTTAAGTAGGAAGAATTAGGAAAAGTTGTCTATGTTAACGGCTCAAAATGAGTTAATAACAGAGATGGCTAGAATGGAAATAGAAGTTAAGATGTTAGAGTGATTGAGGCGATTACTCTTTAAACGGAGATGCAATCTACCATCGTGAAAAAGTCGAGGAGAGTCTGACAACTCAAGGCGGATGAGTGTAACCAAATGAAGAAGCGGTTATCAAGAGAAGGAAGATGTTAAGTATAGTCTTGATAATGAGGGATTATTAAGATTTGAGGGAAGAATTTGGGTTAGAATGAGGCGGAAATTAAAGGAGCAAGTGTTACAAGAAGCTCATAGTTAAAGGTACTCGATACATCTGGTAGCACTAAGATGTATCAAGACCTTGACGAGTTTTTGGTGGCCAAACATGAAGAGAAATAGCGAGTATGTGGTAGGTGCTTAACTTGTCAAAAAGTTAAGTAGAACATCAACGACCAGATGGTTTATTACGGTCATTGGAGATTCGAGAATGGAAGTGGGAGCATATCACGATGGACTTCGTGGTGGGACTTCAAACGACGCAAAAAGAATGCGATTCGATTTGGGTAATAGTGGACGGTTGGCGAAGTCGGCTCACTTTTTGCCAATTAGGGTCAAGTATAACTTAGACCGATTAGCTAAACTTTATGTTAAGAAATCATTTCCGGACATGGAGTACCGGTATCGATTGTGTCGGATCGTGATCCACGATTCACATCGAACTTTGGAGGAGTTTGCAAAAGCGATTGGGAACACAAGTGAGGTTAAGCACGACTTATCATCCACAAACAGATGGGCGAGCGAGAGAACAATTGAGACGTTAGAAGACATGTTGAGGTCTTGCGTCATGGATTTCAAGGGTAGTTGGGATGATCACCTACCACTAGTAGAGTTTGCATATAACAACGGTTATCATGCAAGCATAGGCATCTTGCCATATGAAGCTTTGTATGGGAGAAAGTGCGAGAACACCTTTATGTTGGGATGAGGTGGGAGAAGCAGCAGGATGCTAGGACGAAATTGGTGCGGCGAGGGCGGCGGATGTGATAAAGTTAATTCGGATCGTCTCGTCACATTTCGGGATGAGACGAAGAAGAAGTATCTGCGGACTCACATAGACTAAGTCGAGAGTTTGAGGTGGGCTCGTATGTGTTTCTAAAGGTATCTCCACGGAAAGGAAAGATACGCTTTGGAAAGAAAGGAAAGTTAAGTCCAAGGTTTATAGGACCTTTTGAGGTGTTAAAAGCGGGTGGGAGAGGTAGCTTATATGATAGCATTACCTCCGGACCTAGAAACGAATACATAACGTGTTTCACGTATCGTATTACGTCCATATAAAAGCGGACTATAAGCATGTAATCGGTATGAGTAGATTCATATCGAGAAAGACTTAACATATGAAGAGTCGTAGATGCGGATCATTGATAGAAAGGAACAAGTTACGAGGAACAAGGTAATACCATCGATAAAAGGTATTATGGAAGAACCACGATCTTTGAAGAAGCGATGTGGGAACTAGAAGAAAAAGATGAAGAAAAATTTTCCTCATCTATTTGATTAAAGTAAAGGCGAGATTACGAGGGACAAAATCTTTATAAGGGGAAGAATGTAACGTAGAAAATTGGGATCTTATTGTAAAATGATTTTATTAAATTAAATAATAATAAAATCATATTCCATGTGTTATCAAGATGGTTGTCATTGTATAACCTATTGATGTTAGAATGTAATAGTATTTGAGCTACGTGGATGAATTAAAGTGTTTGAATTTCCAAGGCGAAAATAAAAGTTTTTAGAAATTTTTGAAAAACACTATTCATCGGTATTTGCTCGGGATATAATTTTGAGTTTTAGAAATACGTAATGATGGAATAACAAGGTAAGATGGATTATGTAATAAAAATCTAGTTATGGAAAAAGTAATAATTAAACATGGACTTAATTTATAAACTTTAAGTAAAGCGAAATAGTAAGGAATAAGTAATAATTGTATGATACTTGGTATTGTACAAAGTAATGAAAAGCAGTATAATCTGAAGTATTATACGAGTTTATATGAAGAATGAAATATAAGTATATATTTTCTATATGAATTAGAATACAAAATAATACATAAACTATATGTATATATTAAGAAATGTTAATGGACTTGGAAAAGATTGGTTGAATTATATACAAGTCCAAGTGAATTAAAGGAGAGGCCCAATCATTAATGAATGAACAAACTAGTGTTTATTAATGCAAAGCCCAAAGGATTGATTTAATGAAAGCCCAAGATGGAATCCATGAGTTGTATGACCCATGGGGCAAACCATATTGATATGGTTATTGTGGTGACCAAGTAATGTGTATGACCAAGTAATGTGTGATGACCAAGTTAGAGTAATGACCAAGACTTTGAAGTAATGACCAAGTGTAGGATAAAAGTTGTGCTAGCCAAGTAATGAATAGTAAGGAGGTGGCTTGAGGAGGTGGGATGATTTAATGACCAAACTACCTAGCTTTGCAAGTTCTATAAATAGAGGAAACTTACAAGCCATTTAACAGTTGTTCAAATAATCTAACATCTCAAAAGTGCTTAAGTGTTAGAGAGAATAAGCTACATAAGTCATTCCATAAGTAAGAAGAAGAAGAAAGCTACTACTTTACAAGACTACAAAAAGTAAGACTTCTTCTCTAAATTATCTTCTATCTCTACCATGATAGGTTGATAAGAAAAGTTGGATTAAGGAACATGGATGGTAAGAAGCAAGAAGAATGAGTAAGTCATGAACTTAAGCCACATAAGTTGGCAATAAGTCATTTGAACTTATAAAAGTTATCAACTTATTATAAGTTAACCTTGAATGTTAAGTATGAAAATATGAACTTGTAATGAGTTTATTAAGAGAAATGATAAGATGAAAAGAACTTATATGATTATATGTATCATATATACCTAAGTAAAGTTATATGTGAAGAACATGTAAAGTATGATGATTAAGAAACTCTAATTGTCATAAGTCATGAATAAATCAAATCTTAAGTAGTTTATAATTTGACAAGTTATAAGCTCATGAAGAATAAGTCAAAATCCAACAATGAATATAAGTTGTTGTATTAAGTATGTTAAGATGTTCACATGATGAATGAAGTTCATTTGTAATGTTGAACAAATCATAAGAATGAAGATTTGCGAAATTTGCGATTGGGCGATAAGCGTCGAATTAAGTAAAATTCTCGGAATGGAAGTCAAATTTTGTGTTTGATCACGAAACCATTGTTTTCCAATAGAGACAAGTCATATTTGGCATTTAAGAGTTGCGGACTCGAAAATGGCCAGGATTAAACTTAGAAACGAAGAAAGCAAGCGTTGAGCGTTCACGAGCGTTTATCGTTTTAGTTAAAAATGAACCAATAGGTGAATTTTTAGCAAACAAAGTCAAATAGATAAAATTCTTGCATGATCATGTAGATTCGTAATTTGTGAACCGTAGGCTTTTGAACAAGCCAATTCGGACTTATAACGAAGAAGTTATCGTCAGGAAAGTTCACAAAATTCAAAAGCTGAAATTGTTTTACGGTGCCTGAGTTGGTATGGCTGAACCCTAGGAAAAATGACTTTCATGCATGCATGACGTGAAATAGTGTTCGAACCTCTTTGCAAGAGTTCACCGCAAGCGAACTATAGTACAATATGTGGCCTGCACATATCATATCTGATACAAAATCCTCTAGAGTGTGGCGCCCGTGCATGACAATCATTAAATAAGGACTTCATGCATGTGCCAAGTCAAGTCAGGACAATGATATATAAGCTCACGCCGCATGCTTGAGATATAAGTATAAAATTTGTAGCCCATGACTGATCTCTCGAAACAAGGATAGTAATGAAGGTTTCTAAGTACAAAGAAAAGAAAAAAAGCTAATTATTTAAAAAGTAAACATAACTTAAGGAATGTAATGTAACATTGTTTAAACTTTGTTAAACCTTAAGGATGTTGTATAAAGGTTGAGATAACCTAGTCGAATATAAATGCAAGGATAATGATAAACCGGAATGAATAGTAACTGAATCTAATACACAATTAGATTGAAATGAAGGGTATGATATAGTCATATACATACTTGATTATATGTGACCTAATGTAAGGCATTATGTGATCATGTATTGTAGAGACTTGAGCGACTTGAACATAAAGTTAATATCTTAGTAGCGAGGCATACTAAAGGCAAAGTATTCTAACTCTTGTCTCGATTCAATCTGAACAAGTTTTTGAAGTTCATGTATTCTTTTCGCATGAATTGAAGTATGTTGAAGTTTAAGCCAATTCCTTTGGCTAGACTTGATGTATTGATAATCTATTCATATATTATCAAATGTTGCTATCTTTTGTCAACTACTTGATATAGTTTTTCAAAAGAAATTGAAAATGTTAAACAAATGTTTTGTCGGTAAAGCAGCGAGCACGTGAGGTTGCCAAATGCTTAAGCGTGCATCGTTTAATGGATGTAGTGTTGATCAACATAGAGTACAATAGGTTGATCACCTAGAAGTGCTTTCGTAAGTGATATCGGACTTACGGACTTGTTTTGGGTTGTCCTTTTCAATAAAGAATGAATACTCGAGGTCTTTGGCCAGGAGTGAATGTTTTACTAAATATTGTTTTTATTGTAAAACATTTTGAAAGAAAAGATGAAGTGCTATTTTGAATTATCAATAGTACTTCATAACTATTATTCGATTATTGAAGATATCTGATTTGTATGTGTCGAAGCATGTTGTTATTAAATTGTTATACTTGTTGAGCTAGTTATGCTCACTCTTGCTTGAACCATATGAATGCGACTAAGGCTGAGCGTCCGAAGGATCGAAAAAGGATAAAGGAAAAGCTAAAGGCGATTACTAAACTATCTTGTAATAGTATAGATCTCTATTGTTGTAATATAAGCGATATTATGACAAAGAACCTTTGTAATGGGTATAGAACTTGGGAAATGTAAATATTACTTTAAATATATAGAAGTTATATTAGTTCTTTGAGACTTTTCAATTGAATGAATGTATGAATGTTTATGCAGTATAGCACCATCATCGGGTTGAAGATACCCGGATTTGGGGTTTATACTACATGTCTATATTTGATGGCATGCTAGAAGAGGAGGTGGATGTGATGTCCTTTGACCAGGTTCCACCTACAGAGGACCAGGTTCCACCTACAGAGGAAATGTCTACGGGGGAATCAATGAAGGCATTGTTTATGTCGGTATTGGATAGGAATGTCCATTACTGCTAAGAGGTTAAGGAGTTGAAAGAGGAACTCCAAGCTGTCCGTGAGGATAAGGCTAGCATGGAGGGAATATGGGAAGAGGAGCATGATGATAGAGTTTTAGCTAAGGACAAGGTCCGAGAGCTGAAATGTGAAGTCTTTGAGCTCAAGCAGGAGCTAAAGACTAAAAAGAGGAAGTTGGAGAGGATGTCCTATATACATAGGAGTTCTCATGTAGATTTCCGGCGACGGTGTAGCTTGATATCGAGATAGAAGCGAGGCGGACCAGGCACTATCGATGAGATGTTATTGCTTGGGTCGGCGGCGTGAGGATTTCGAGAATGCCCTACGACAGATGTAGTTTAGCAATAGCTAGAGTAGAATAGATATGTAAATATTATGTATCTAGTAATGACGTAAAACCCTCTTTTGTATAACAAAGGGTAGTCTTTTGTAAATCCTAATTTTTGGAAAGTAATTACGGGATAGTAATGTAATCAGCTAAGGCTGGGTAATGTAAACAATGTAGTGTTAAATTACAAGTTATGAATCAATATAAGTCTTTTTATGGAATATGTTGAGTAATGAGTATGAGTTGTTGTTTTATTACAAATAATAACAAACCAACAAGAATAAAGTAATAATGATGTGTTATTTTCTTAACAGCAAAATGCCGCCAAGAAGGAGACAACGAAATCAGGGCACGAATGTTAACCAACCGGAGGGTGGTCCGGTTAATCCAATGCAGGAGTTCTTTAATCTTTTAACGGCTGCATTTAATAGAACGGGGGCTAATGTACAAGCTACTACTTTTAAGGACTTTAAAAGTGTAGGTCCGCCGGAGTTCAAAGGACTACGGACCTTATAGAAGCCCAGACATAGGTAAAAGAAATTGAGAGAGCATTTGTAATAGCAAATGTTGAGGAGGGTCAAAAGGTTGCCTTTGCAACCTATTTAATGAAAGGAGAGACCAACTTCTGGTGGGAGGCAAACCAGGCTAGGGCCGATATAGAAAACCTAACGTGAGAGAGGTTCAAGGAGATTTTCTTCGAGAACTATTTTCCCACGAGTATGCAAGGGAGGATGGAGATGAGGTTTCTTGAATTAAGACAAGGGGATATGACAGTTCCCCAGTATGCTTCCAAGTTTAAATGAACTGACACGATTCGCTCCACATCAAGTGGACCTTTGAAGTGAGAAAATTTAGAAGATTGACGGGGCTTGAAACCACAGCTCTATAGTAGAATCTTTGTGTTCCAAAGTACTTCCTTTGGAACCATACTAGAAAAAGGCAATAATTAGAAGGGTGGGAATGAGGCTCTCGGCCGATTACCACAAGGATAAGAAAAACAAGGGTGAAATAGTAAGGGTTGATTTGATTAATGTGGTTAGTTATGGGTAAAATCATAAATATTTTAAATAAGCAAGTGGTTATAAAATATTCATTGTTGTTAGGAGAATATTCTTTTGGTCGTGGAATATTCTTCTTTGTCGGGGAATATTAAATGCGAGTAGCGACCTGATCTTAATGTGAGCCCATAACGGAAAGCGATTGGATGAAGAAAGCGACAAGTATAAGTTGTTTATAAATAACTTGGCGTAGTTATTCACAGATTATCTTGTTGGAATACCGGTGGTTAAAACACACGATGTCTGTGTTGTTGCAGATGATGCACACGATATTGCACCAATTATTGATTCTTACGTAGAAGACACTTTACTCGATAATTATTACGATAATTCTTGTTCGATATTTTTATTTTATTGATTCAATAATTGTTTGCGTTGATTTTTATATTCTTGTTGTTGTTTCAATAATTGTCACTACGATATTTTCCATTATCGAAGCAATAATTCATATTATCGAAATAATATTATTAGATAACATTATTGGCAATGTCTAGAAAGTTACATCTAAGGAGAGGTTTGTTCACCTAATTGCGCCATGATGAGGAGAAATTCTTATTGAAAAGCCCCTCTTTCACAGGAGCGGCACAGTTGCGATCTTTGTGATTACATAATATTATTTGTGAATAATTAATTATTGATTTATATGATGAAGAAAATATTGATTTTATGTGGATATAGATGGAGAAAATTTTTAAAGTGACAATTGTTAAAAATTGATATTTTATCTTTTCTGATAAAATAATATTTTATTATATTATTATAATAGAATAATGATGATATTTTTATAATGAATGTGGGATATATGAGTATATGAGGAGGAAGAGTATTTTTGTTGCATTAAATGATTAACACATGTTTTGTGTGTCGGTGGACCCCATTTCTTGACTGAAATTTGATTATAGCCTGTAAAATCGTCCGTATGTGGATTTCGGTCAATTTCTGTTTGGAATTTGGAAAACTTTCTTACGCAAAGTTGTAGAAATTGAATTTCCTATAAAAAAGTCGCGAGATTAGAATTTTCTGATAAAAGGGCTATTTATTATGAATTATTGAAGTTAAAGCTCTGAAAATAATTAATTTTGAAGTTTTAAATATTTTTTAATAAAAAACATTTTTTATATGTTGTGAGCCTCATTAATCACATGCTAAGTTGCTTGAATTGAAAGTCTAAGGTTGGCGTAGAAAATTTTATTTATATAATATTATTATATTAAATTTTACTTGCTTTGATGTTCTAAGCAATTTCTATAAATAGGGTGCTTAGGTTAGAATTGAAAATCACACGAAACTAAAATCTTCTCTCTCTCTCTCTATATATATCGGCGTATTTTGTGAGTATTTTAGTACTTTGAGTATTGCTATCTGATTGCAAGTTCTTTCGACCTTATATCCGATATTCGATCGAAATCTATTATTTTTACGAAGTAAGGGATGTTATTTTCTTCAAAAATGATATTATTTCTTCAATATCATTATGCCAAAATATTGGTTGGAATTTTTATCAAATTTGGAACTTTTTCATGTTCATGGTTAGTATTCATGAGTTCACGAGTTACTATTCACGAGTCTTATTCACGAGTTCTATTCACGAAGCATGATGATGTTTTTTGTGAAATTTCTATCTTTTGGTGTCGAGATTCTTATTCACGTATCGACGACCTTATTCACGTATCTCTGACACTTTATTCACGAATCGACCTTTATTCACGAAAAAATAAAATTTTCATTTTTATGTCCAAAATATCTATTATGGATCTATAGCTTTGATTGTATCCATGTTTTGATCATTCTTGAATTTTACTCCACTCTGATTATTTATGAAGTATTTTTGAACTTGGATTGTTTAAAGTACTGAATCCTTAATATTTATTCTTTTGTTTCCTTTGGATTCGTTTTCTTTAAAATATTTTTCATCATCCTCCTCGGTCCTAAATGATGATATAATTGAATATCTTTGGCCGTGGTAGTGCAAGATGAATGATTTTTATGATGAATATCTTTGGCCGTAGTGCAAAGATGAGCAGTGTTTAGATGAACATGACCCATTGGTGAATATCTTTGGCACAGTGTTTAGATGCAAAGATGAATATTTGATTTATGATGTATATTGATTGATGTTATTGATTGAGGATAAAATATCGATGATGGACTTTTAAATTCATAGATGATAGTAGATTTCATTCTCTACTTAACTCTTACAATGAATTGTTGTTTCCATTGCGATTGTTGATCTAAAACTTGTTGTCTATTGTATTTTATCGAGATTTTCCTGTTGAAGACTAAGGATAATTTGTTGTACATTATCTTAGTCATAATATTCTTCTTGGGGCTAGTTGAGCTCACCCTTTTCCTTTTTGTTCCATTTTTCTTCTCGGAGGCGAGAATATAAGCGGGAACTAGTCGGGGTGTGGAGTAATGGTTCAAGAGCGATTGTTTTAGTAGTCCTCACTATTTTTGTAAAATAGTGTATCAATAATTGTAATGAGGACTTATTTGAGTGTGGATATTGTCTAGAGACAATATTTGTATTTAAACTAGTTTATGTATTTAAACTCACAATTTTTGCCGACAATTGTATTAATGAAGTTGTAGTTGTTTACATACCATGTATTTGGCGACTTCGAGAATGGGTGATGTATACCTATTTTGGGGGCGTCACGGTTGATATCGAGCTTAGGGATATGATCTCTGGCGGAGATCGGGAAATAGAACTAGGAGGGAGAGGCGAGTAAATCATTATTTAGTGTGTCTACCTAAGCTTATTTGTTGGTCGATCATAATATAGGGGTATTATGTGATTTGTTAATTTGTTTAATTAACCCTTGTTTTATGGAAGTATTTTAAGAATGTCAATTGAGAATGTTAACGATGGAGTAAATGAGGCCAGTGGAGACACCTGCTCACCAACGGAGAGAACGTGCAGTGGTGGCAATGTTCCTCTGTGAACAACACCATTTGAAAGCGGATGATGAGCGATGGTATGTTTAGGAACTTTCTAGAATTCATGCAAAACCAAGCGAGAGAGAGACTCTTTGTTCAAAATGCGGTGGAAACATTGGTAACTCACGGATGGTCACCATTAGCGATTCGAGGATTTAGGACCACCAGTTTTTGGGAAAGCGAACTACTTACTGGCGAGAGAGCGTGGATAAAGCAAATCACTAAAATATTTGATGTCTTGGGATGCTCGGAGGAGGAAAAGGTTCATTTCGCCACCTTCATGTTATTACGAGGAGAGGCGATTATTGGTGGGAATCAAGTAAAAGCGTACTCGACTACTACTTTTGAAGATGTCTTGGGAGAAGTTCGAAGAATTGTTCAACGACAAGTACTTTCCGAAAGTATTAAATCACATGAAGGAGGTAGAGTTCATCAAGTTGGGAGCAAAACAATATGAGCGTGTCGCGATGATCTGAAGCTAAGTTTGCCGAGTTGTCCCGATTTGCATCCCATTTGGTTGATAATGAGGAGAGAATGGCGTGAATGTTTACTGCGAGGTTTGAAACCCAAAATCGTCGATACCTCATTTCTCACAAACTTTGTTTATATTCAGATGTTGTGAATAGGGCTCGATTATTGGGCGCGATAATGAGTCGGCTCAATGAAGAATAATGACCAACAACTTCGATGATAATCGTCTGCATTAATTAGTATGAGTCATCGAACAATGATAACAATCGTGGAAGAAATTATCATGCGAAAAATGGTAACCACTTGGTGGTAATCATGGCCAAGATAATAGAAGAAATAACTCAAGTGGAAATTTCAAGAAGAAGATTTAACAATGACGGGAAAGGCGTCGGCACCAACACCGACAATGAATTTTAGAGGAGGAGAAAAGACCGCCGATTAGATCTACTGAATCACGGAGAAGAGGACACATAAGTCCAAGCTGTTCACAACCTTCCAAGGTATGTTATAATTGTGGAAAAAAGGGTCATATCGCTCGAGATTATGCGATAGCGAAACCCGATCCAGTGGGATGGTGACTCAAAAGGTATCCCGGACAAGTCAAAGTCAGCGGTTCTGGAAGAAGCGTTTTTCGTGACTGGTCGAATCACGAGGAACGACGAAGTTAGCACGCAGGTTAGTTAATTATAAATTCTTCTGAAGTTTATACCTTATTGAATCTGGGTTCTACCCATTCATTTATCTCTCTGCTTTATACTCAGCGTTTAAACTTGACTCAGGAGAAAATTAGACTTTGACTTATCTGTTGAAACTCCGTTATGAAAAACTTTCGTTACATCCACTTGTTTATAAATCTTGTTTGATCCAGTTGGCACCATCACACACCTGTTGACCTTATTTCTTTAAAGATACTTGCTTTTGATGTGATTTTAGAGATTGATTGATTGATTAACTACTCATCATGCCAAAATTGATTGCTTTAAATAAGGTTGTTAGTTTTTATATTCCTAAGCAACCTGTTATTCGAATTCAAGCAACCAAACCATTGAAGTCAAACACTTTCATATCAAGCCATAAAGTCATTCGTTTATTGAAAAATGGATGTCAAGTTTTCTTAGCCCATGTTATGGACTTGAACAAAAATACGTCAGATTTGAATGATATTTCTATTGTTAGTAAATTTCCTGATATATTTCCTGAAAAATTTCTTGGCTTACTCCCAAAGTGTGATATTGAATTTTGTATCGACTTTGAACCCGGTACAAAACCCATTTCTAAAATCTCATGGCTCCTATTGAACTTCAGGAGTTAAAAATTCAACTGTAGAAGTTTGTACCCGAGCCTTTATCTGGTGACTTCCTTTGTGGAATGCACCGAGCCCCGAGACTCTCTCCGTGGGGGCGCCCATATTGTGTGATAGTAAAGCGATAGGTATCATTGTGACGTCTTATCCAAGGTTGGGATATGAGTCACGAGTTGAGAGCAACCTAAGTCGATAATCGAAATACGTAGCTTTCTAGGCTTAGTTGGTTATTATCGGAGATTCGTTGAAGGATATTCTCGAATCGCTATTCCATTAACGTAACGTGACTCGTAGAGATACAAAAATTCGAATGGAGCGAGGAATGTGGGAAGAGCTTGAAGAACTCGAGAGAGACTCATTTGAGGCACATGTTACGACCATACCATCCTGGAAAAGCGAGCGTGGTAGGCGCGTTGAAGCGAAAGATCGTATCGTTTACAAAGATGCGAATATCTGAACCTACGTGAAGATAGTAAATATCGATTAGAATCGACTTTAATCGATAAATTTAAAGATGCTCAAGCTACTGAGACTTGGAGTTGATGAATATGAAGAAGAAGATCACGAAAAGTCGTTATTCAAAAAGCGAGAATCGACGATGTGAGGAAAGCTCAAACCTTCGATTTATTAGTCCATTTGAAATCCTCGATCGAATAGGAACTGTGGCCTATAGACTCGTTTTACCGCCAAGTATGACGCGTGTTCATAACATTTTTTCGCGTATCGATGTTACGTAAATATGTGGACGACCCGAACCACATTATTGAGTTAGAACCAGACGAGATAGCAGAAGATTTAACGTACGAGGAGGTACCAGTCAAGATCTTGGATGGGAAGGAGCATATCCTACGCATGTCAATTTCGAGGACGAAATTTCATAAGGAGGGGAGGTTGTAAGGCCCCAACTTTTTATAAATGAAGATTTAATTTTCTCTATTTATTATAGTAAGGGGTTGATTTGATTAATGTGGTTAGTTATGGGTAAAATCATAAATATTTTTAAATAAGCAGTGGTTATAAAATATTCATTGTTGTCGGAGAATATTAGTTTGGTGGTGGAATATTCTTCTTTGTCGGGGAATATTAAATGCGACCAGCCGCGATCTTGTGTGGGCCCCATAACGAAAGCGATTGGATGAAGAAACGACAAGTATAAGTTGTTTATAAATAACGGTAGGTTATTCTGATTAATCTTTGTTGGAATACCGGTGGTTTAAAACACGATGTCTGGCGTTGTTGCCGATAGCACCGCGGTATTGCACCACAATTATTGATTCTTACGTGAAGGCCTTTTCTCGATAATTATTCTGATAATTCTTTATTTAGTATTTTATTTTATTGATTCATAATTGTTGCGTTGATTTTTTATATTCTTTATTGTTTTTATAATTGTCATAATGCGATATTTTCCATTATCGAAGCAATAATTCATATTATCTGAATAATATTATTAGAAAACATTATTGGCAATGTCTAGAAAGTTACATCTAAGGAGAGGTTTGGTCACCTAATTGCGGCGCCCGATGAGAGAAATTCTTATTGAAAGCCCCTCTCACTGAGGAGCGGCACAGTTGCCCGATCTTGTGATTACATAATATTATTTGTGAATAATTAATTATTGATTTATATGATGAGGAAAATATTGATTTTATGTGGATATAGATGGAAAAATTTTTAAAGTGACAATTGTTAAAATTGATATTTTATCTTTTACGATAAAATAATATTTTATTATATTATTATAATAGAATAATGATGATATTTTTACAATGAATGTGGGATATATGAGTATATGAGGAGGAAGAGTATTTTTGTTGCATTAAATGATTAACACATGTTTTGTGTGTTAAATGGACCCCATTTCTTGGTGAAATTTGATTATAGCACATAAAATCGTCCAGTATGTGATTTGGTCAATTTACATTTGGAATTTGGAAAAACTTTCTTACGCAAAGTTGTAGAAATTGAATTTCCTATAAAAAGTCATAAGATTTGAATTTTTTACGATAAAAGGGCTATTTATTATGAATTATTGAAGTTTCAAAGATCCGAAATAATTAATTTTGAAGTTTTAAATATTTTTTTTAAAAAAAAGCGTTTTTTATATGTTGTGAGCCTCATTAATCACATGCTAAGTTCTTTGAATTCGAGAAGTCTAAGGTTGGTGTAGAAAATTTTATTTATATAATATTATTATATTAAATTTTACGCTTTGATGTTCTAGCAATTTCTATAAATAGGGTGCTTAGGTTAGAATTGAAAATCACACCAGAAACTGAAATCTTCTCTCTCTTTCTCTCTCTATAATATCGAGCGTATTTTGTGAGTATTTTAGTACTTTGAGTATTGCTATCTGGTCTGAAGTTCTTTCGACCTTATATATCGATATTCGATCGAAAATCTTATTTTTTACGAGGTAAGGGATGTTATTTTCTTCAAAAATGATATTATTTCTTCAATATCATTATCTTGAAATATTGGTTGGAAATTTTATCAAATTTGGAACTTTTTTCATGTCGGGGTTACTATTCATGAGTTCTTATTCACGAGTTACTATTCATTCGATTCATTCTTATTCACGATGATGATGATTTTTTTGTGAAATTTCTATCTTTTAGTGTCGAGATTCTTATTCACGTATCGATCTTATTCACGTATCTGACCTTTATTCACGAATCGACACTATTCACGAGAAAAATTAAATTTTCATTTTTTTATGTCAAAATATATATATTATGGATACTAGCTTTGATTGTATCCATGTTTTGATCATTCTTGAATTTTACTCCACTCGATTATTTATGAAGTATTTTTGAACTTGGATTGTTTAAAATACGAATCCTTAATATTTATTCTTTTGTTTCTTTGGATTCGTTTTCTTTAAAATATTTTCATCATCCTCGGTCCTAAATGATGATATATAATATCTTTGGCACATGTGGTGCAAAGATGAATGATTTTATAATATCTTTGGCTTTGTAGTGTGCAAAGATGAATGATTTTATGATGAATATCTTTGGCGTAGTGCAAAGATGAGCAGTGTTTAGATGAACATGACCAATTGGTGAATATCTTTGGCTTATAGTGCAAAGATGAATATTTGATTTATGATGTATATTGATTGATTTTACTGGGATAAAATATCGATGATGGACTTTTAAATTCATAGATGATAGTAGATTTCATTCTCTCTTAACTCTTACAATGAATTGTTGTTTCATTGCGATTGTTGATCTAAAACTTGTTGTCTATTGTATTACTATCAGTTTTTCCTGTTGAAGACTAAGGATAATTTATTGTACATTATCTTAGTCATAATATTCTTCTTTGGGCTAGTTGAGCTCACCCTTTTCCTTTTGTTCCATTTTTCTTCTCGAGGAGGCGAGAATATAAGCGGGAACTAGTCGGGGTGTGGAGTAATGGTTCAAGACAGTTGTTTTAGTAGTCCTCACTATTTTGTAAAATAGTGTATCAATAATTATAATGAGGACTTATTTGAGTGTGGATATTGTCTAGATGACAATATTTGTATTTAAACTCATAATTTTGTGTGTTGTATTACAATTGTAGTTAATAGTTGTTTGTTTACGTACCATGTATTTGGCGACTCGAGAATGGGTGATGTATACCTATTTTGGGGCGTCGGTTGCCAAATGCTTAAACGCGTGCATCGTTTAATGGATGTAGTGTTGATCAACATAGAAAGTACAATAGGTGATCACCTAGAAGTGCTCGTAAGTGATATCAAGACTTCTGGACTTGTTTCCGGTTGTCCTTTTCAATAAAGAATGAATACTCAAGGTCTTTGGCCGGAGTGAATGTTTTACTAAATATTGTTATTATTGTAAAACATTTTGAAAGAAAAGATGAAGTGCTATTTTGAATTATCAATAGTACTTCATAACTATTGTTCGATTATTGAAGATATGCGATTTGTATGTATCAAGCATGTTGTTATTAAATTGTTATACTTATTTGAGCTAGTTATGCTCACTCTTGCTTGAACCATATGAATGCATTAAGACCTAACGTCCAGAAGGATCGAAAAGGATAAAGAAAAAAAGCTAAAGGCGATTACTAAAAGCTGTCTTGTAATAGTATAGGTCTATTGTTGTAATGTAAGCGATATTATGACAAAGAACCTTTATAACAGTATAGAACACAGGAAATGTAAATATTACTTTAAATATATAGAAGTTATATTAGTTCTTTGAGACTTTCAATTGAATGAATGTATGAATGTTGTACAGTATAGCACCATCTGTCGGGTTGGAAGATACCCGGATTTGAGGGCGTTACATGCCCTACACAATTATATAATAATACACATCAACTATTAGTCACATAACAACATATAGTAATTATAATGTAAACTCTACTCCACATCTCATAATCTTTCCTATTAATTAGCACATAATGTTCAACTTAAATTGTGTTAACTTTTCGACTTATATCTCACTGTATTTCATATTCGAAGTTCATTCAAGTGCTTAAGTCTTGCTATAACTACTTATTGATTTTATATTAAATCCATTCCATATCTTATAATATTCATTTCAATTGAATTGAAACACTTTTTAAGTTCATTAACACTTGGCACAGCGTTTGACGTTCGATAAATCATACCTTGGATTTACATCTCTTGTGTATGCTTACTATGCTTCTATAACTTATCTAATACATTATTTATTAATGTTAAGCATCATTATATTTACTAATATTCAAGTTTTATAACTTAGAATAACATCTTTTATCGTCGGAGAACCTTTGCACATGCATATGTCTGAAGCTCGATTCTCTCTGATGCCCCAAAAACACAATGGTCCTAAAGATGACCATTACGACTCTGTTACAGACCTCAAATTGAAAAACTTAAAGAACGAAAGTTGTAGGTCTACTAAATCCTCGTTAGGATCATCTTGAATCACCTCAATCGAAGTCTGTATGAGAAAGTTATGACCATTTTACTACAAGAGGTCAAAACTGTTTGACTGAACTTACATTAGGTCTGCCTTGTGGCGAGAGAACTAAGTCATCTGATGGTATTGCGATATGACATTAGTATTTGAAGCGCAATTTCAAATGCGTCGGTAGCAATTTCAAATGATGGGGCTCCATTTTTTGGTATTTGAAGCGCAATTTATTGTTGAAGCGCCAGAATCTTCTGAGAACCAACCATCGAGAAACAGAACAACTAATTTACATCTATTTAACAACATAACATCTAAACTAACATGCTTATTACTTATATAAATTACTCATGAATGTTAGCAATCATCCATATACCAATTACCAACAACTAAACAACCATTTTAGAAAATTTAATTCTTTGAAACACTGTTTTTAAAACAAAACTCCATTATTGACAGTTGATAAACACAGTGAATACTGTAAATCCTACTAACCACCAATTTGATTACTTTCAAACTACAATTCTCTGTAGTTCATATCCAATTAACATACCCGACTTTCAATTTCACAACTAGCATACAATTGTATCTATAACCTTTGATTTTATACTGACTCGAGTTCATACACGTTTTCAACGTAAAACCAATTCTTCTTTCTCTTTGAACATAATTTAGCATACAACACATATATACATATATACATGTTAGTTATAACAATTACAATTATAATTACATGTAATATCATAACCAATTCTAAAACATGGTTTACAGACACTTTTTGTAAAAACCTTATACACAGTGAATGGATTTCAAGAACACATAGACTAAGTAATTATACTATAAAACATATCTGTTAAGAGTATAAAACATACCTTTAATTTGCTCAGACAACACTTGTTAATCAAATAGTTTCGACGAACTCAGAACTTGTTTTGAGAATCACAGCCCTTTCACTCTCAAACTCTCTCTAAACTTTTCTCAGACAAACTTCTATTTTCCTTAGGCTTAAGCCAAAAACAATATACGTAAGCTAAAAACCAACGCACTTTTCAAACGTTTAAAACCTAAATGTAACTGCCATATACTAATGACCCTATTAAACTATCAGTTACCAAATATATTATATATTATTTATATTTTGTTTAATTTAATTTATATTACTAATAAATCAAATTTAAAAATTCAAAAGCCATAGGGCTTTGTTTGACAAAATTATTTAAAATTAAAAACTTAATATATTTAAGCCTTGTTTGGCAAAATAAATTAAAACTACTTTAATTTATTTTAATAACCACTTATAATATAGCTATTTGTCACACTTCTAATTAATTAAGTTTTCATACTTAATTTAATTAATTCTAATAACAATTCATTGCATAATATAATAATTTATTTAATCATTATAAACTCTCTAACTTAATTATTAAATTAAATTAGATTACTATTTCAAAATAATTACTTTCCTTAACTCATTAATTATTTATTAAACAAATAAATAATCAAATCACATCAAATCAATTAAACAAATACTTATTCAACGATAAACACATCCATTAAATATTTATATAATTCAATAAATATTTAAATATTTAATTAAAAATCTGGATTGTTACAATTGTTCCATCTATTTTCTTCTCATCGTAAATTCTTCTTGAATAATTCCTTACATGAATAAGAGTATTAAATATCGCTTGATCACTATTCCCTCCGTTCCTAAAAAATTATCGTTTAAGGTTTTGGCACATAAATTAAAAAAGTATCATTTACCAAATAAAATTTGTTTGAAATTTCATCACTATATGGGAAGTTGAAAACTATTAATACAAGAGAGATAATTTCTTGGGACAATGAGAGAAAGTAAGAGTAATATAGGAAAATAAATAATTTATTCTCCTCGAAAGTTATAAACGACAAATTTTTTGGAATAATTTTTTTTTTCTAAAACGACAATCTTTTAGGAACGGAGGGAGTAATATTTTGTCTTTATTGTAACAAAATATTAAATCATACAAAACAAAATATATTAATTAAATAAACTAATATAATTAAAACAACAAAATTAAAAATAATAAAATATACTCTCTCCGTCCCAGAATAAAAGTCCTGGTTAAAAAGATGAATGAAATGACAAAATTACCTATAATAATGTCATTAAATATGAAGAGAGAATTAGAATAAGAAAAGTATAATATATTTAATGCTACGGGTATAATAAGAAAATATGTGTAAAAGTTTGGTTATTAAAAAAAAATTTAAAATAGTAGTAAAGACTTTTATCATGGGATGGAGGGAGTATAAATTATATGTTTGTCAATATACTTAGCTGAGGGTAATTAAACATAGTATACCAAGTAGCCAATTAATTTGCCATCGTTTTCTCTTTGAATCGGGTGCAGAAAGGGGTGACCAAGAAGTTTGTGACTATCGCGAGGGAGACGAAAGCAAAAAAACTGTTATGATGGAGGCGAATTGGAATAAAGCTGAGACTTATAACATTAAATTCGCTAAAATGAAATTCAAAACAGAAATCAAAACATATTACATTAAATCTATTGAGACAAAACCCAAAACAAATCAATTTGGACAAAATCTTGTTGCGGCTTTAGATGTTTTAATTGATGATTCCACTACTTTTTGAAAGTGCTGAATTATATCTCTCTCTTCAAATTGGTAAATAAATAAAGTATATGGAGTGATGTGCAAAAACATAAACATATAGGACTATGATCTGAAATGTATAAAGCATAAAGGATTGGACTGTAGTTTTGTTAATTGATAAATAGGGTACAAATCTCAGATCACCTTCAGCGAAGAGAGGAATAGTTTCACCAAAAAAAAGAGAGAAGGATACGAGAAAGAAGAAAAGCCGACACATCGAAGAGAAGAGAGAGAGAGAAAGAGACGGCGACTCAACGGCGACGACGCTTAACCATATCCGATTTTCCTTCTTGCGGTCAGTCTTTATTGTCCGATCTTCTTCTCTCTTCTTCCCCTCTTCTCAGTCTGTAACCCTAATCTGCAGGGATACGTCACTTTCTGAACGGGGTACGTATCCGGGCGCAACTCGGGCGCAGTGCGTGCCCTTCTTAAGCTTGTAACATGGATGCCATTTTTTCCTTTTTATTGAATTTAGTTTATTCTTGTTAACTGTTATATTTTTTTTATTTTAAAGATTGATATAGCGGCGTTTGTATATATTTCTTGCTTTTCAGGAGTTTTACTACATTGCCTCATCGAGCAGAATCATAACTGGGCTTGTTAATCTAGACGTGAATCCTGTATAAAATTATATTCCCTCGGTTTCAAGTTAGTAGATCATTATTCACTTTAAACAGTCAAGTTGAAACATTTTTAATCTCAAAATTGAAATAATTTATTAAGAAACAAATAAGTAACTTTTTAGGCAGTTTACATATTCATGACTAAAATTAAAGACCTTCATGTCAGTTTTGAGTTTTAAGTTGAGGTATTACAGTTCCTGTACGCTCCAGATAATCTGTCATAATTACTACTATCCTAAGCTCTTTGTAAATGCTATACGATATTCCGTTTATTCTTATAATGCATTGCTGAATTTTACTTACTGAATACATCTTGTTTATATTAATAACACCCACTTGATCACTTACAAGTTCTGGAGACGTTGCCATCTGCTGAGCTTCTGGCATGTCATTTACCTCTTTTGCTAGAAATAAACTTTAAACTTTGAGGTGAATCTTTTTATGATATTTTGTGCAGTTTGTATGCATTTATTATGAGATGGGTTCTAAAGGAAAGCCATTATTTGATCTCAATGAGCCCCCTGCCGAAGATGATGAGGAGAATGATGGTGTCTTCTGCTTCCAGCCTCAACGGGCAGTTCCTTCATCAAGTAGCCACACTTCTGACTTATTTGCAGCATCCAGTAGTGCCCAGAAAATAGCGAATAACCATGCTTTCTCCCATGCATCCTCCGTTTCGGGCTTTCAGCCATTTACTCGGACAAAAGGTGCACAGGGAGCTGAAGTTAGTGGTGATCAGAAAAGTCTAGGGGATGTGAGCTCCAAGAGTGCTTCATCTAAGCCAAGTAATGGTGAGGATAAGAATGAAGCATCGCGACTAGAGTTGGGTTCGGGGGATTATCAACTTGTTGAAAAGGAAGAAGGGGAATGGTCTGATGCAGAGGGCTCTGCTGATTCCCACAGAAGTAATAACAGTATTCATGAAAGATTAATTACTAGAAGTAATATAGTTGAACAGGTTAAACAAGTTGCTGAGATGGCAGAGGATAGCTATCCTGGTTCGGGGGTGGAAAGTATCTCTTGCAATCCGGCTAATCATATTAATGATGGAAATAGCAATCATGCTTCTTTAGGATTGGATACTTTTTCAAATGACAGGAAAAACAGTAGTAGTCGAAATTCACAGAGCAACTGTAAAGCTGATATTTCAAAAGATGGTCATGAAGATTCTGCTTTGGTACCTAAATCGAGAGAAGCTAAAGGAGCTGAAGCAAGTCATGCACTGAAGTTTGCAAATAGTTCTGGAAAGCGGCCTAAGCTTGACCAGCATAAGGAAGCAATGCTAGGAAAGAAGCGCAGCAGGCAGACCATGTTTCTTAATTTGGAAGATGTCAAGCAAGCTGGAGCTATCAAAAGTTCTACCCCTCGAAGGCAGATCCCAGCACCTACCATGACTCATATTGTGAAAGAGATCCGTCCAACTCTTGTTCCTGCTGAGCTCAGTGGCGAAAATCAGATTCAACCGACAAACAAGGACCCAAAACAGGTTGATTTATCATGCAGTGAAGGAAACAATAGTGTGGAATCTAATGACCTTAAATCTGAATGTAATATTGACATTAATTCAGGAGCTTTTGCTCGGTCTAGGTGGCTGAATAGTGCAACAGATCTTTCTTCAGAGGCTCATTCATCCACCATTCCAAAACAGAGTTCATTGAAGCAGCCGGCAGATTTTAGAATGCACAAGAATTTGCAGGGAATTGGAAGGAAAACAGCTGTAAACAATCAAAACTTTATGGATTCAAAAATTGGAGTAAAAAAACTTCCTTCCAAGAAGCAAACTGCTAGCATTAGCCAATATCAAGACACATCAGTGGAACGTCTTCTTCGAGAGGTGACCAATGAAATTTTTTGGCATCACCCAGGTATTAAGTTACTTTACCCTATATTATGACATCTCTTTTGACGTTCCTACCAATTATGTGCGACAATGATATCTTGTAATGTATTTTCCATTTTCTTTTCCCTTCCCCTAGTTCATTGCGTCGTGTTCATTCATGTTTTTTAATGCTATATTATATGGTGGCTAAAGGAAATTTTTTAGATCACTCTTGGGTTGGGAATTGGATGATTATTGAGCGTGTGGATGTTGCCAGCTTCACCGTGAGACCAATTAATTTCTTGATCTACAACATTTTGGGCTTTTATTATTGAGTGAAAATATTCAACTTTGTCTTGAATTATTTCAACTCTAATAAACTAAATCTAACAGTGAACTCTGGAAACTGACCTATATATTTACTCATTCTAACGATGTTACTTTACTAGATGTTACAAGCTTCACAGTGAGACCACTTGATTTCCTTATCTATAACATTTGGTCTTATATCATTGATAGAAATAATTTAACTTTGGCTTGAATCAAACCCTAATGAAGTAATAAACTAAATCTGACAGGGAACTCTAGAAACTGACCTATATATTTGCTCAATCTTAGATATAATTATTGGAGGAGCTTTAATTTTCAGTGTATTGTTATTCTCTTTTTTTTTACTTGGGACCTCAATAGATTAAAAATGGGATCCCTCTTATTTGAACTTTTGGGAACTAATGTTCCATAATAACGTATGGATAACCTGCTTCGGAGGGCTAAGGTAGCTTGTGAATATTTTCATTCTACCAGAAATGATCTTTGGGTTCAGGTGTTCAATTTCTATTGTTTTCAGATCTTTGATCAGTATTAGTCTAAAATTCCCTATAATATCTTAGTCTTGTACATTGGTAGGCAGATCAACTCTTAAACTGATGCTTTGTCATCTAAGAACTTCCAGCAGTTTTAGTTAGTAGGTTGAGACCTTTATCTTCATCTTCTGTGATGATTCTCACGGTCTGTAGGAGAATTGGGGCGTTTCTGTGATGGTAATATGTTATACTTGTTCTCTTGAAACAATGTTTTCAATTTAGATTATAGGTGAAACAGGCTTGTGCTATAGTATTTTGGAACAACTGGTAATGTTTGTATTGATCAGGTCCATGCATAGCAGAATTTTATTTTTGGGTCGCGGGGTGGGGGGCGTTGTCCCTGTAGCTTCATGTGATGGACGTCCAATTTTAGGAGCCTGTTGGGTGGAATTTTTATGTTTCACTGTACATTTGTAATAAAAAGCTAATTTTTGGTTTTGTTTTTTCCCTGGGATCTCATGCTAATCATATTTGTCATATCTTACTTTCTAATCTAATTTGTAGTGGTACAGTTTATCTCATTGCTGGAGGCATAAATCTTGATGAGTATAAATTTTGCATACGGCCAATGTGCTAAATTCTAACTTTGTGAAAACTATATAGGATTTGCTTGAAATTTGTTACCTCCTTCCTTTAGGGCATATTTGGTTTTTACAGTTTTAGTTATTTACTTGTTTTCTTTTATTTTGTCATGCTTTTAGAGACATTCAATTTCTGAACCTTGTTTTCGTATTTGTTAATTGTTAAAATAACAATAAATTGTTTTGCACAATAGAAGAGGCGGAGCTTCAGTGTGTTCCTGGGCAATTTGAATCTGTTGAAGAGTATGTCCGAGTATTTGAGCCCTTGCTTTTTGAGGAATGCCGGGCACAACTTTACAGCACTTGGGAGGAATTAACTGAAACAGTTTCAAGAGATTTACATGTAATGGTCCGCATTAAAAACATTGAAAGGCGAGAAAGAGGTAACACCTTTTGTACTTTTCCTAATTTTTGTGCTGTGAGCAACACCGAGTCAAATGATTTTTTTTACAAATAAATGGTCATGTAGTTGTAAATGTCTATTTTTCCAAAGATACGTCAATTGCCACTTGTGAAACCCCATTCATTTGTTAGTTACATTTCTTTAAGTGCTGAGAGCACTTGCTGAGTGGGCCAACTGTGGTACTTGTAGCTTTTAAAAGGGGACATTATTTGGTGTGACCATACCTTTGGTGGACATTAAGTAACTTTATTTCTCAATAAGCTTTTACAAGCTTGTATGGCTACAAGATATGCGCATATCCAAAGCTTTTTAGTTCTTAAAAGATTTGTGCTTGGGATTTAATATCATGTTTTGTATGTGATTTTCTTGCTTGGTCCTTCATATATATTGTTTTAAAATACTTATGTCAGAATATTCCTACATAGTCGTTTCATTAGATTCGCTATTTTTTTCATATCTGTAATGTTTCTATACATATTCTTAGGATGGTATGATGTAATACTTCTTCCAGCAAATGAGTGCAAATGGACATTCAAGGAGGGTGATGTTGCAGTTCTTTCATCCCCAAGGCCCGGAGCAGGTTCTTTATTTATTACTCCCTCCGTCCCAGGATAAAAGTTTTGGTTGACTTTTCACGCATATTAAGAAGATGAATGAAATGACAAAATTGTCCATAATAATGTCATTAAATATGGAGAGATAATTAGAATAAGAAAAGTATGAGATATTTAATGCTACGGGTATAATAGGAAAATATGTGTAAACGTTTGGTTATTAAAGAAAAATGGACATTTAACATGGGATTACTTAAAATAGTAATAAGGACTTTTATGGACGGAGCGAGTATTATTTTTTACTATGGAGTTTTAGTTGTCCAGATATCTAATATGAATCTGACCTTTTTGACAACTCAGGTTTTGATATAGTCTCTTGTTTTATGTAAAGCAGTCAGATCTAGGAGGTCAACTACTGAAGAACATGACCCTGAGGTCAGTGGACGTTTGTCTGGTACAGTGAGACGGCATATACCTATTGATACTCGCGATCCTGCTGGAGCTATTCTTCACTTTTATGTTGGGGACTCGTATGATCCTAATAGGTCGGTTGAAGTTTGGATAATTGTTCATTTGGTGTCTAGTTTTGGAGTGTTACCTTAATTTTTAATCAAGACCCCCAATTTTAACACACTTTTGCAGCAAAGCTGATGATGATCATGTTCTAAGGAAACTACACCCCAAAGGCATCTGGTATCTCACCGTGCTTGGCTCAACGGCAACCACCCAAAGGGAATACGTTGCATTGCATGCATTTCGCCGTCTAAATCTGCAGGTAACATTTTGAAGTCGGTCATTGTCTCCATCCCATTTCAGGCAATTTAAGAAACTATAGTGTTGCATAAAATTATGCATTGATCCCATTATTTTTTGATCAATTTTTCATATTTGAACAAGTTGATGCTCCAGGGGTAACTTGGTGGGGCCCCCACCCATTTAAAGTTCAAGGGTAAAAATTTGGTGTTTTATATGTAGATACAAAGTGTAATTATTTTAGGACATTTAAAACGAGCCTGTGGGAGAATTTAATAGGATTAGTTTTTTTATCCAAAGTCATGTTTTCATGAATGGCTAATTTAATCTATTTTCTTTTTAGATGCAAACTGCTATTCTTCAGCCTAGTCCTGGGCACTTTCCAAAATATGAAGAGCAGCAGCCTGCAATGCCCGAATGTTTCACATCAAACTTTGTTGACTATCTACGAATGACATTTAATGGACCCCAGCTAGCAGCAATACAGTGGGCTGCGACACATACAGCTGCTGGTACGACTAATGCGTTGGCGAAGAGGCAAGATCCATGGCCTTTTACTCTTGTCCAAGGCCCTCCTGGGACGGGTAAGACTCATACCGTCTGGGGAATGCTGAATGTCATCCATCTCGTTCAGTATCAACACTACTATACTGCATTGCTCAAGAAACTAGCACCTGAAAGTTATAAGCAAACTAATGAGAGCAACTCTGACAATATTGCCACCGGTTCCATAGATGAAGTGCTCCAAAGCATGGATCAGAATTTATTTCGCACTCTTCCAAAACTTTGCCCAAAACCTAGAATGCTTGTTTGTGCTCCTTCAAATGCTGCAACTGATGAGCTTCTTTCACGTGTTCTTGATCGTGGGTTCATTGATGGCGAGATGAAAGTTTATAGGCCTGATGTAGCTCGAGTTGGGGTTGATTCCCAAACACGTGCTGCCCAGGCAGTGTCTGTGGAGCGTCGAACTGAACAGCTCTTGGTGAAGAATCGGGATGAAATTTATGGATGGATGCACCAGTTAAGAGCTCGGGAAGCTCAGTTGTCTCAGCAGATGACGACTTTGCAAAGAGAGCTTAATGTTGCAGCTGTTGCTGGGCGGGTTCAGGGATCTGTTGGAGTTGACCCTGATATTCTTATGGCTCGTGACCAGAATAGAGATAGTTTGCTGCAAAATCTTGCTGCGGTGGTTGAGAATAGGGATAAAGTTTTAGTGGAGATGTCCCGTCTTCTCATTTTGGAAGGCAGATTTCATGCGGGTGGCAACTTCAATTTGGAGGAGGCTCGTGCCAGTCTGGAGGCAAGTTTTGCCAATGAGGCTGAGGTCGTGTTTACTACTGTCTCGAGCAGTGGTCGTAAGTTGTTCTCTCGCCTTACTCATGGTTTTGATATGGTTGTGATCGATGAAGCAGCGCAAGCTAGCGAAGTTGCAGTGCTTCCTCCCCTTGCTCTTGGTGCAGCGCGGTGTGTTCTTGTAGGGGATCCCCAGCAGCTTCCTGCTACAGTTATCAGCAAGGCAGCCGGAACCTTATTATACAGTCGAAGCCTCTTTGAGAGGTTTCAACAAGCAGGCTGCCCAACCATGTTGCTGTCGGTGCAGTACAGGATGCATCCTCAAATTAGAGAATTTCCTTCTAGGTACTTCTATCAAGGACGGCTTACTGATAGTGAAAGTATAGCTAATAGGCCCGATGAGGTATACTACAAGGACCCTTTACTGAAACCTTACATATTCTACGATATTACGCATGGTAGGGAATCCCACCGAGGTGGTTCTGTCTCTTATCAGAATTTACATGAAGCACAGTTTTGTCTTCGCTTATACGAGCACCTTCAGAAAACCATAAAATCATTGGAATTGGGAAAAGTGTCTGTGGGCATAATTACTCCTTACAAGCTTCAACTGAGATGTATTCAACGAGAGTTTGAAGATGTTTTAAATTCAGAAGAAGGAAAGGATCTTTATATTAATACTGTTGATGCTTTCCAAGGTCAAGAACGTGATGTCATTATAATGTCTTGTGTTCGCGCATCAAATCATGGAGTTGGCTTTGTTGCAGATATCCGCCGAATGAATGTTGCCCTCACTCGTGCAAGAAGAGCTCTTTGGGTATGGTTTATATTTTCCTGCTGTCATCTCTTATAAGTTCATGATGCATATGTTTGAACGTGCACTAAAAAATGCTGTTTGATGTTTTTATATTGAGATATTTAGACATGATGTTTTGCAGGTCATGGGGAATGCCAGTGCTCTGATGAAATCTGAAGATTGGTCTGCATTGATTGCAGATGCGAAGACAAGAAACTGTTATATGGACATGGAGTCTCTCCCTAAAGACTTCCTGGTATCAAGGACACCTGCTTATGCTCCATTGCCTGCCAAGGTGCCTAACATGAGGGGTTTTAGATCTGGGCCGAGACAGAGACCATTTGATATGTACATGGAGTCTAGGTCAGGAACACCATCTGAAGATGATGAGAAATCAAACTCGACATTAATTTCTAGAAATGGGAACTACCGTCCCTTTAAGCCGCCCATGGAGAACTCCTTAGATGATTTTGATCAGTCAGGTGATAAATCCCGAGATGCCTGGCAACATGGCGTTCAGAAGAAGCAAAGTTCTGCTGGTATTACGGGGAAGAGAGACTTGTAGTCATTGGACAAGTTCAGCATTATTGGGTTGCAGACTGCGAGCTACAGAGCATTATCAACTTCAGTTGTTTGATGCTGGCTCCTGGTTTTAGAAGCTTGCAATTGCTGCTCCTAATGCTAATATCTTGAGCAGACCACAGTAAATCTGAACAAGAGTTGTGGTGATTGAAATAAAAAATGATCAGGAGAAATAGCCCAAAAGAATTGCATCAGAGTTGGTCACTAATCTTGCTGCAGTTGTCTAAGATGACTTTGGCTTAACAAAGTGCTATGATTTCTACAAGGTGCTCTTCCTTTCGGGTAGGTTGTGCCAAATCAAACCCTTAATCCATGGCCAAGTAAAAAAAGCAATTTTATAATTGCATATGTTGATATATCTCGTGGTTAACTTCGCAAGCTGAGGATCTGCACCCTTTCACTGCATCTTTCCTATAAACAATTCAGGAACTGGAAGCAGTGGCATAAACAAGCATCAGTCTCTAGAACCTTTAACCAAATCTTTACCTGAGTAGGTTTCATTCCCATGTTCACGGTTTCCATGATCTTTTTTGCCCAGGAATCGGTTAAAATGGCTTCCAACTTTTGCCCAACTTTCTCTCTTCTGAGATGCACATAGTGACTTACTGTATTGGAGTTCTGATAAAAAGGGGATTCCAGGGTAGAAACTTATTTTTGTTCGTATAGATTTATTGAGACATGCACATACCAGTTATCTTGAAACATGCTCAAAAGCCGAACAGGCATGCAGTGGGGGTACACTTGCATCGATATTCTGTATAGAAAAAAAATGGGCAGCACAGAGTTTGCAGAAAAGATAAATCCATATAGCATAGCAATGACCAAGATGTTGGTGAATTTGTCTTGTACATGTCTTTAGGTGGACAATAACTGAAACTTTTATGACATTTTGCAAATTCATTCAGTTTCGTGTTCGTGAAGGTGCATTTCGTTGTGTAGTATTATTATTTATCGGTCTTAATTTTAAATCGTTGTTATTTATTTATTTAATTTATGTTGTATCTCTTTGAACTTGTTGCACCAGTTGAATGATATAGATAATGTTTCTTGTTAAAACATATGATTTTGTAAAGTGGGTACTCAATATTTTAGCATTTACTACTTCTAGAGAAGTGCATTATTTCTCTTTGTTTAATTCGTTTATCATATGTCAAAATATGGTTATGGGTTGGTTTTGATTTTTAAAATATGGTTATGGTTCCATTTAAGAACTAAAATCATATTAATCATTTTTAATATGAGTTATGTGGGTTGGAACCATATGATTATGGTTCAAATATAGGTCGACCTATATTTTAAATTTTAAACATACTATTATTATGATCTAATTAAATAAATTATTATTTGATATATTATTTATACATAATAACTAAATATTATTTTTTTTGGGGAGGAGGGAGGGGTGTGTGTATACATAATCGCTTAATAATTATTTTTTGGGAGGGAGTGGAGGGGTGGGGTGAGGGGTGGGTGGGGTGGGGTGGGGTGGGTGGTGTATACATAATCGCTTAATATATTTTTTTTAGAAGAGAGTGTTGGGTGGGTGGGTGGGTGAGTGCGTGGATGGGGGTAGAAGGTGGGTGGTATATACATAATCGTTTAATATTAATTTTTTGGGAGGGAGTGGTGGGTAGATGGGTGGGGTAGGGTGAGTGGTGTATGCATATTATTTTTTGGGTTTGAATTTGGGTTTGGGTGGTGGGTGGTGGGTGGTGGGTGGGGTGGGGGCGGGGTGGAGGGTAAATAGTGTATACATAATCACATAATATTAATTTTTTGGGTAGAAATTAGGTGGGGGTGGGGTGGGGGTGGGGGTGGGGGGTGTATACATAATCATATAATATTATTTTTTTTTGGTTGGGTGGAGGTGGAGTGAGGGGTGGGTGGGATGGGTGGAATGGGTGGGATGGGTGGAATGGGGTGGGGTGGGGGTGAGGGGTGTATACATAATCACATAATATTATTTTTTTGGGTGGGGATCTTGGGGTGGGGGTGGGAGTGGTGGGGGTAGGGTGAGGGAGGTGAGGGATAAGGGTGTTAAAAAATGATATTTTCGGTTTTAGGAAAACTGAACCTGGATTCGAACCTATTCATTTAAGACAAAGAGAAGCAGTTCGGTTTGAACAGGCACCCAGATATACCTAGGGTTTTCGGTATCGATTTGGTGGGGTTTGGTTTGGTCGTCAGATATACCGAATCCGAACCAGAATATCTGATTTATTTAATAATATTAAAAAAATAAAAATATCTCAGTGTATAATACATTAATACTTCAGTATAGCTTAGCTTCAGCCTCATTAATAATATTAATCAGTATATCTTCAGTTTTCTTACTGTATTCTCAAACACGCCAAACCTTTCTCTCCCATATCTAAGACTCTAACAGTCGAACCCAACCCTCTCCGGCTCTCCCTCTCCATCTCGATCTCGATCTCGATCTCGAACAGTCGAACCCAGTCCATCCATCTCGAAGTCTCGAATCACCTCGACGATCCATCCATTAAATCGATTCTTGCATCTCGATTCGCGATCGCCTCTCGATCTCCAAGACTCCAACTCTAGATTCCAGAATCAAAATTTTCTTAGGTAATTTTGAGATTTAGTTAATTGATTTCTCTCTATTTATGTCGATTTGTCTATATATGGCATATGGGTGTTACACTGTTACTTTGTTAGGGCTTTTTTTTTTGCCGGTGGTTTGTTTATTTTGGTGGTCTATACTCTATATATGGCATATGGATTTTCTAGCCTTGTTCATGCATGTCTTCACTGATTTTTTAAATAATAGTGATTGCAGAGAGTATGTCTGTTTTGTTTTGGTTCTTTGGGTAATGCTTTAAAGTTGATGTCCATGGTAGCTAAATAGTATAACAAAATTCATTTGCAGCTTGGGTATGTTTGTTTTGTTTTATTGTTAATGACTGCACTGCCTACACAGTTACACTGTCTATTGTTAATGACTGCATTGCCTACACAGTTACACTGCCTATTGCTATTTCAAAGATTTGTCTCTTAAATGATTAGCTTGCTTGAATCTTGTTAATGACTGCACTGCCTACACAGTTACACTGCCTATTGAGTGATTATATTGCTTGAAGATGGATCAGTAGATTAAAATAAACTCGTGTTCTCATCATAATTCAGTGTTTTGATTCATTTAGTGTCTAAAATAATTTGTTTGTGTTTTTAACAGTTTGATGGTAAATATGGATAATGATTTACCAATAATACAAGCCAAGTCCCAAATGATGGAGGAGACAATGGAGGAGGCGAGAGATGTGAGACGCAAAATCCAAAGGAAGTTGAAGAGATCGAGCAAATAATCGGTAAGACTCGTGCTATTATATGGGAACATTATATAAGATTTAAGCAAAATGATGAAATAAAGGCAAAGTACAAGTATTGTGGTCAAGTTTTAAAAGCCAACTCGGAAAAGAAATTATGACCGAGCAAATTATGATCGAACATTATATATTTATATTATCATTATTATTCTGCTCAAAGAAATGATATCGTGAAGCACCGAGTTCGGGTTTCAAGTACCTGGATTTGGGGGCATCGCATAATTACTCGAGTAACGCATGCCACGATTCGAGACATTAGGCTGGCCATTACTTATATCCTATCTTCACATTAATTTTCATCGTTGTTGCCATAGTTTCATAGCCCACAACTAAGAGTCAGGGCAATCGCAAAGTGCAGACATGCTTATGAGGTCGAGTCTGCTCCAAAAAGCTCTTTGAATTAGGATGGCGTGCCTAATCAAAAGGTTGAATAGTCTTAAATCTCTAATTGTTCCCGTGATTCTTGATCCATAGACGCCTATCGAAATTCATAACAAGTTAAATAAAATCTTCTCTTCTAAAACCTTTTTTCTAAGATTCTAATGTAAGATTTATCTATACTTAACATGTCTATCATCGCTAATGTATGTAAATGGAGACGAAAAAAATATAAGAAGATGAAAGAGTCAAACCTCCTATGTGGATTGTTGTATTCTAAGACAAATTATGATCGAAAAAGACTAAATGATCGTATTGGATTGCTAGTGAAATGATATGAGAGAAGCTCTGATGATGGCAGACCATGCTGATGGTGATGACTGGTGTATTTTACTTTTTAAGATGGTTGAAAAAGTCCCCAGTGTCGAGTTATCGTTGTCTTCAATATTAACCCGACCTTGTTTGTTATAAGGGTCCCAATATCGGGTTGTCGTCGATTATGAAATTGTCCCAGTCTTGCTTGTCGTCTTGGGAAGTCACTTTGTTGTATGTTTGACAGATGGGTTGATAAGATGCCGAGATCGTGACAGTCTTTTACCTCCTAATCCCCATGGTGAACATGTAGTGGATATAAGCTTTGATGGTTGGGTGCCCCAATCATCATTTTTGACTTGTAGGTGTTGGCTTTTCGGCACAAAAACGCAGCGGAAATTTAAAAATAATCAAAGCAATTCCGAAACCCAAAACAGGATCCAAGCGAAACTGAAATTAATTCAGTGGGTTTAGATATTATACCGATTATGAAAAAGTTCTGAAATAGCTTCGAATCCTTTACACAATCCAATTAGAACCACGTCTCTACGGTATCCACACGAACGTCGCACGAACCGTCGAACGATTCTACAATAAGAGGGACTTGCGGTACTAGCCACCAAAGGAACGATTGTGAAACTATTTTCTCTCTAGTCTCTCTCTAAGAGCGGCTAGGGTTTTTCAATTATGATGTAACCCTAAGTAGCTGCTATATATCATATATATAGTAGTTAAAAGGAATTAATCAAATCAAAACCTAATTTCATAAAATCCGAATTTATATATATATATATATATCTCTTAATTAAGTCTTACTTAATTAATATACATATATACAAATTATCCTTTTAATTTAAATTAAATGATTTAAATACTATTAATCATATTAATATATTTAAATCCTTCAAATTTAAATTAATTCCCTTTTAAATTACGTTACATGTGTGTGACCTATAAGTTATTATTACGTTGGCAATAATTTTAAAATCATATTATAAAATTATAAACGGTGAAAGCTGACATCTAGTAATGCATCATCTGCTACCCAAGTAATAATAAGATCGATGATTCGATGCAACCTTTTTGTGACCAATGTTTCAATGTAATTTAATCCTTTTAACCTTAATATCCTAGATTAAACTCGAGTCATGGAATGCGTCATACTCTTCATAATTTAATCTGTATTTTTCTTGATCAATGAGTACACTATATGAAACAAATCACTATTTGAGCATGACCATGCATTTCATAGTCCTACTCAATCAAGAGGCCTATGGATATCACCCCTAATATACAGGAGGGTTAAATTCCATCTAGATCACTCATATTCCTCACACGATTCATGATGTACCCAATAATCATCTTTATAGTCCACCCTATTAAAGGTGACATTTGATGATATCAAAGTACATAAATTCTCGTGTAGTAATATAGTGATTTCAGGTCGGAGGACCATTACATCATTGTCACTATGAGAATCGCTAATGACAATTTGCATAATATTCCACGTAGAATTCTCATGGTGGGTCTGTCCAGTACATCGTTCTCTAACACATACCTATGCATTGACTTAATATCTCATATATTTATGACCAATGAGATTTGGTCATCGATCGATCCACATACTAGTCTCAATGCATCATTGTTGTCCTATCAACAATGGTACTTTCGATTAAGGACATGTAAGAGCAATGATACTAATTGTAATTATATAATCTCATGTTCAAGTCACATACTTAAAACTATATAAATTGTATCACTATTCTAAGGAATTTTATTATGTTAACATTTATATAACGCAGTATATAAAACCATAATAAAATCATTCATTTATTCAATCAAATATAATATCAAAATGTCAAGCAATTATATCAAATAATTGGCCTCTAGGGCATAAACTCTAACAGTAGGCGTAATTGGCTTTTATGACTTTCTTCTGATTTGACGAAGACCAGTGATTGAAGGTGTTATCTTGAATTATTGTTTCAATATTTGTTATAATATCCTTGGGTTGTATATGTAATCGCTGATGATCATGTTTGATATATCGTTGTGTTTCTCATTTCATGTTATCGCTCATGCTTTTATGATTGATGTCGGGATGCCATTGGATTCTATTGAATTGGACCTAAGAGCTCAGCTTGGTTTATGATGTGACAGTTTTAACCAGGCTTGGCTTTATCGGTAAGGCTTGATTCGTGGCTTTTATCTCGAGGAACAGGTCGTCAGGTATGAGATAAACTTCGCCTCGATTGTAATGACCCCAAAATTCATACAATTTAATTCTCAACTTTGGTCGTTAATAACACATCTACCTTCTTATTTTACGTCATTATTCGATGTTAAACTTTATAAACTGCGGAATAATTTAAACTTTTATGTCTTCTTACTTTAATTCCCTGAATCAAAACCTTTATCAATTACATGACTTTGAATCAATCTTATTTTATGATTCGCTTTATCACTGTTATCATATAAAATTTTACATTTCAATCCGATAACCTTTACATATCAGATAACTCTAACTCTAGCTTTATAACTCAATATAAAACTATACATCATAAAACATTTAATACATCTCATGAGTCTTAATCATGGTTTAAGAAAATAGCAACTTTAGCTAAAATATAAATCTTCGTATATTATTTCTGATCCACTTCATTCAAGTAGCACATAGTGTCATTTTCAATCCTTAACCTGCAAAAATGGTTATTTGCAAGGTTGATCTTGTGACACCCCCAAATCCTGGTACTTCGATTCCACGGGATTTGGTGTTCACTGTACAAATATCATCTATCTATCTACCCATAATAAATGCAAACCATGCAATGGATAGAAATAAATCTTCCCCTTATGGGGTTACAACATCTGAATAATAAACATAATCCCAGGTCATACTAACCTTAAACATCTATGCGGAAACATAAACAAATAAGTCTTAAACAACATCATTAACTTAATACATAAATTCAACATCTGAACAAATAACAAGTCTTCATCACTTGTTAACCTTGCCCTTGCCTTTACTAGTGGAAGGTTAAATTTGGTTCTTTTCGTTTCTTAAGCGCAATGTTATTATTATGCAAGAGTGAGCACTATTTCCCATAAGTAAAATAATGATATAACAATGTATAATAACATGCGAGTGAATCAAAGACTTCTGAAATAAAAGTTCAACTTTTGAATCAAGAATGAATAACAAGAATCAAAAGATTTCTGAGGGTCATAAGACCTTGAACTATGTCCTAGGTTATCAAGGGTTATACTTGAAACCTTTAACGATCGTAAGACTATGGACTCTTCTTCTCGTACTTAGGGGGATCAACCCTTAGTACCATACTGTGCACAATATCTTAACGCTAACACATAAATAATCCCTATCTGAGGTTGTTCATCTCGGTTTGACATTAGAGTCCGCACTAAAGGAAGTTTGGTTTGGATAAATCAATAAAGGTTACAAATTTAGAGCGTTCATCAACTATGGACTAGTTGAATTAAATGAGGTTCACTAGTCTAACAAGATTTAACAATAAATGGTAATTAAATTGAATAATAATCTCAAGAGGTATACAATAGGACAATTATTGTATAACAGAATCATACTTTGAAAAGATAGTAAATCTTTAACATAACAAATGAACTTGATTTATAACTTGAATAATGATAACAAGTAGGGTTAGGAAACTTGCCTTGTGCATAGATTACACGTTAATTAAACACGTTCCTTGAATTTAATCCTATATATCATTTCCATTCACAACTATAGTTAATTATAATGTAACTAGTCATCATAAGTTCATTCTCTTTGTCTAATTTTAATTATGACTATACTTAGTCAATTTATCACATTCATTGTCACATAATTTACACTTCACGAATAACAAGTTAATTATGTATTCAATAATTCAATCTACATGCAATTATGTTATTTACATGATAAGTATCTATTTTAACATCTTATTATACTTCTAAGATATTTCTATGTTCTTTAAATTAAGTTGCTATCACATTATTAGACTTGAACATTTTAAAATTTTCATTTACGAACATTACGGAGAGTGGTATTTGTGATGCCACTTTGTTATATTTGATCTTAGCGTTGCTACTGCAGTAGTCTTCATGACTTGAGACTTAGCGCTGCTGACAGCGGTGGCGCGCTGCGATGCGATACTTGATTACGGAGTTGGCCATGACAATAAACTCCAGATTATGATTCTCAGTTCGCGAAGAACACAGAGTTCAGCGAAATAACCACTATATGATCATTAATTTCATCAATTAAACATACCCACATGCTAGAATTCATATATAATCATTACCCAACAATTATAGAGTGGTTTTAACCAATTAAAACACATAATCAAAGAATTAAAATATGTAAATTTCACCGTTCTTGATGTTTTTGAAGGTTTTGAAAATAAATCATAAAAATTAACACTACGGATTCGTTATAACACCGAATCTGTTCATTTAAAGTTTGGTTTCTTCGTATTAACATGTATAATAACATACAAGTATAAATTTTTCAAAACAATTTATGTTTGACATATTAAAATCACGTATAAGGCCATATGGCCATATCCCATACTCTGTAAATTTTGAAGCAATCATATACGATGTATTTTCATGAAATTGATGACATGGTTTATACAATATATAATCAAATACGATGTGATATGTCATAACACATACACAACCCATAATCATTACTCCTATCCCAATTACAGAGGTTTAAACAAAAACTTTGAAAGTTATTTTCATAAAATCTTAATGACGTAAAAAGAGAAATTGGGTTGAAGAGATTTACCCAGAGTATAGATTAGAAGAGATGATCAACGATGATCATTTCACAAGTATTTGTTTGATTACACACTCACAATCTTCTTCACAAAATCACAATTTCTCTCTGAAAGTTTTCTATTCTCTCTGACTTGTTATGACAGACTTAGAAAAATAATAATAAGAATACGTATAAAGGAAAGGAACTGACGCGTTGTGGTTAGTTACCCAATCATGGATTAACTGCCCTCAACCTCCACTAGTGCCATGTTTGGCTAGCCTTAAAAGGCTTATTCCCATTTAATTTAATAACTCTTTTATCTTGTAGTTTAAATCATGTCACACCCAATTCAAATATCTTATTTAATTTAATTTAAATAAAATATAATAATTTATCATAAATTCACATAATCATATAATTAATTTTCTCATTAATTAATTATATCAAATTATTAAATCTCTAATTAATATTAAATTAATTAAAATAACATTAGGCTTATTAAATATTTCTTTTAATTCAATAAGCTCACATAATTACATACTTGAATAATAATTATTCTCCACATTAATTTAATTAATATAACACATATAATTAAATTAATCTATCACAATTGCATCAATTAATTATTTAATCTAATAATTAAATCATCAAAATATTTATTTACTTCAATAAATATTAAAATTAAATTACAAAAATCTTGTTAATTCACATCTTTCCCCCCTTAAAAGGATTACTCATCCCTAGAATCACGACTCAATAAATTTAACTTTGTTACATTCTCCCCCCTTAAAAGATTACATCCCTCGAAATCGCTTTACATAATTTTAAGTAAATAAATGAGGGTAATTCTTCATCATATTCTCTTTGAGTTCCCACGTAGCTTCTTCAGCGTTGTGGTTCCTCCAAATTACCTTAACAGAAGGTATAAATTTATTTCTGAGAACTTGTTCTATTCTGTCAACAATTTGAACAGGAATTTCTTTGTAAGATAAGTCTTTTCAAAATGTAGGGGTTCGTATTCAATTATATGCTTGTAATCGGCTTGTAAGACGTTGTGGACATTCTCGAGTGATGGAGGTAAGGCTACCTCATACGCAACTTCCCCGATTCATCGCAGTATTTTAAAGGGTCCAATGAATCTTGGGCTTAATTTCCCTTTCTTTCCGAACCTGATCTTCCCCTTCCAGGGAGAGACCTTCAAGAAAACATAACTACCTGATTTAAATTCGATACTTTTACGATGTGGATCAACGTATTTCTTCTGTCTATCTTGAGCTGCTACCAGTCGTGCTCGGATCACTTTGACTATTTCTGCTATCTGCTGTACCAATTCTGGCCCTAGCAATTGTCTTTCGCTAACTTCATCCCAATAAAGTGGAGTTCTGCACTTTCTGCCGTATAATGCTTCATTAGGCGGCATGCCTATACTAGCGTGGTAACTATTGTTGTAGCCGAACTCTACTAACGGTAGGAGATCATCCCAATTTTCTTTAAAGTCCATCACACAGGCTCTTAGCATATCTTCTAATGTCTGAATCGTTCTTTTGCTCTGTCCATCTGTTTGAGGGTGGTATGCTGTACTCATTCGCAATTGCGTACCAATGCATTCCTGAAGACGTTTCCAGAAATTCGATGTGAAGCGCGGATCCCTATCGAAAACAATTGACACCGACACTCCGTGCCTCGAAACAATCTCTTTTACGTATAACCTCGCTAACTGATCTAAATTGAATCTAATTTTAATCGAAAGGAAGTGTGCGGATTTCGTCAGTCGGTCAACGATAACCCTTACTGCGTCGTAGCCTTTCTGAGTCGTTGGAAGGCCAACCACGAAGTCCATTGTAATATGTTCCCATTTCCATTCTGGGATTTCCAACGGTTGAAGCAATCCACTTGGTCTCTGATGTTCTGCTTTCACTTTCTGACAGGTAAGACACTTGGCAACACATTCTGCAATATCTCGTTTTAAATTTGGCCACCAGAAATGTTGTCGAAGATCTTGGTACATTTTGGTACTACCTGGGTGAATCGAATATCGTGAACTATGAGCCTCGCTCAAAATTTCTTCCTTAATCTCTTGTATTGGCGGAACCTAAATTCTACTTTCAAATCTCAGTATTCCTTCCTTATCTATCTTAAATCTCGGTTCAGTTCCTTCAGATATCTTATTTGTCACCTTTTTACATTCTTCGTCCTGAAGCTGAACGTCCTTTACTTTATCTAGTAGAGTTATACCAGATTGCATCTGAAATAGCTTCTCATTAATCTCCGTAGGATACTTCACTTCCAACTCCAGTTTCTCCATTTCTGCAATTAGCTCCTCCTGAGCAGTCAACCTCATCAATTTCTCACGACCCTTTCTACTTAAGGCATCGGCAACCAAATTTGCTTTACCCGGATGGTATAAAATCTCACAGTCGTAATCCTTAATTAATTCCAACCATCTTCTTTGACGCATTTTAAGTCTTTCTATGTAAAAATATATTTCAGACTCTTGTGGTCTGTATATATTTCACACTTCTCCCCGTAAAGATAGTGCCTCCAAATTTTCAAAGCAAAAACAACTGCAGCTAACTCCAAGTCGTGGGTCGGATATCCCTTCTCGTAATCCTTCAATTGTCATGATGTATACGCAATGACTTTGCCGTTTTTGCATCGACACGCGACCCGAAGTCCTTTATCGATGCATCATTATAAACAACAAAATTTCTGTATCATCCGTAAGAGATAACACAGTACCAGACTACTCAACCTCTTCTTTAATTCTTGAAAGCTTTCCTCACACTTCTCCGTCCAAACAAATTTCACAGTTTTCTGAGTTAAATTCGTTAGCGGAGTTGCGATTTTGGAAAAGTCTTGAATGAATCTTCTGTAATATCCTGCTAATCCGAGAAAACTTCTTGCTAATCCCAATTAATCACGACTTCAACTTTGGATGGATCTACCAAAATTCTGTTTTTATCGTTCACGTGCCCAAGAAATTGCACTCGTTCAATCCAAAATTCGCATTTCAAAAACTTGGCATATAACTTCTCCCTTCTCAATATTTCCAACGTTAACCTCAAATGTTCTTCGTGTTCTTCTTTGGTTTTTGAATATACCAAAATGTCGTCTATAAATACAACTACGAATTTATCCAAAAATGGCTTGAACACACCATTCATTAGTCCCATAAATGCTGCAGGAGCATTTGTTAGACCAAACGACATTACTAAAAATTCGTAGTGACCATATTGTTCTTACGAGCATTTTCTTGGTACATCCTCTGGCCTCACCTTCAGTTGATGATAACCACTCCTCAAGTCTATCTTGGAAAAGTATCTCGCTCCCTTCAATTGATCAAACAGGTTGTCGATCCTCGGTAATGGATATCTATTTTTAATCGTGACCTTATTCAGTTCTCTGTAGTCAATGCAGAGCCGCATCGATCCATCCTTCTTTTTCACAAATAGCACCGACGCTCCCCACAATAATATGCTCGGTTAAATGTACTTCTTGTCCAGCAATTCTTGTAGTTGTATCATTAATTCTTTCATCTCTTCTGGTGCCATTCGGTATGGTGCCTTCGATATTGGAGCAGTTCCTGGCGCTAAATCGATCACGAAATCAACTTCTCTATCTGGCGGAAGTCCTGGTAAATCGTCTGGAAATACGTCGATGAAGTCTCTCACAATCGGTATCTCCTCTACTTTAGGATTCTCTTTACGACTGTCGACTATGTAAGCTAAATATCCTATACAGCCTTGTCTTAACAACTTCCTGGCCTGCATCATCGTCAGACAACTCGCTTGTCTAGGCGACTTGCTACCATAAAACACAACCTTTGACAGAGTCATAAGGTTAATACGCTTCTTTTGGCAATCAATTATAGCCCCATAATTGAATAACCAGTCCATTCCCAAGATAACGTCAAATTCCCCAAGTCGAATAGGGATAAGATCTACGTTCATGATATTACCCTTAATATCCACTCTACAGTTCTTATGAACGTACTTAACAGGAATTATTTCTCTATTACTAATTTCTATGTTCATGGGGTAATCCAACTCATCCTTAGGCAAATCTAAATTCTTAGCAAAGTCATCGGATATAAAGGAACAAGTAGCACCCGAATCAAATAATACATAAGCATTAACTTTATTGATCAGAATGATACCTGACACCACATCACGAGACTGAACTGCATCCTGCACCGTCATGTTGAAAGTCCTGGCGGTCGGTCGGTTAGTTGCGGTTGGTCCAGTGATAGTCAAGGCGTTTCCACTGCTATTTCACTTGTTTCTTCCTGATCCTGCCGCTCCAGATCCCTTCTTAGGACAGTCTCTTGCCAAATGATCTTTTGAACCACAAGTGAAACAAGCACCCTTATTTGGGTTAGGACAGTTAGGTGCTATGTGGCCTTCCTAACCACAATTGTAGCACACTCTTTTTCCCTTCATACAAACTCCCAGATGAGCTTTCTCGCAGGTCGGTCATGCTTCGATTCTCTTCTTCTGACTTCCTTGTTGATTCCCCGATGATGAGTTGTCATTCCACCTTTTCTTTTGATTAAAATTACCACCTCCTGTGCCACTTCCACTAGCCTTGTTATTTCCTTCACTTTTAGTCTTCTTCTTCTTCTGATCCTGATTGTACTTGGTCATCGTATCACTCCCACCTTCAGCGAGGATGGCCTTCTCCAGTACTCTAGCAAAAGTGTTTAGCTGAAACTAGGGGTGAGCATTCGGTTATTAACCAAACCGAACAAGTAATTCGGTTATAACCGATACCTGAAAATGTCCTATTTTAGCTATCTGAATGAATAACCGAAATGTCCACTAACTGAATAACCAAAAAACCGAATAACCGAATAACCTGCAGTATACTTGTGTAACATAAATGTATTCCATAATTAGTTTTAAATCTATAGTATGTGTATTGTAATAACTAATAACATGGTAGTTTAAATTACTTACATTTGCTATTGTTAAAAAATGTAGTGTAAATTTATTAAATATAAATAATTATATTAAGTAGCTCTTTGGTTAGTGCTTAAGCCTTAAAAGGACCAACAAACTAGGAGATCATTTATAAGGAAGATACCCAATATTTATGTGCTATGTTTAAACCAAGGATGAAATCACGAGTGGGAAATAAAGAAATTATCTCAATATTTCAGTCGCCAGAAAGAAGAAACTCAGGTCGTCTTCGCCAATTTCAGTTGTCGACCAAGAAACCCAAGTCAATCTTCGTCAATTTCAGTTGCCGACCAAGAATCCCATAGCCAATCGCTGACCCAACCACCAAAGAAAGAAGATGTAGTAGCTTATGAAGAAGAAAGAAGGGATGAAGTTGAGAGATTGAGAGATAGAGACTTGCTTGACTCTTGAGACTTGAGAGATTGAGAGATCGAGATTCGAGATGAAGGACCGAGGTGATGGCCGATTGGCGCCGTCGGCGTCGACCGATGATAGAAATCGAGAGCTGGGTGACTGGGTCTGGGCGTCTGGTCGTCTAGATCTGAGAGAGTTCAAGATCTGAGGACTGAGAGGGTAAAGTAGATCTGAGACTGAGAGAGTTCAAGTGTGCTTTGTTTGTTCAGAGAGGCTATGGGGTAGTAACTAGTAATTAATTTAGTAAAGTAGAGTCTTTGTTCGGTTATGTAAATACTTCATATTTACACAGTTTTGTTCGGTTATTCGGGTTAACTGAATAACCCAAAAGTAATACCAGTACAAATTAACCGAAAATCGTAATAAAATTTGGATATAATCGAAATGTTAAAAATACCCGAATTGTCAGAAAATTTCGGTTAAATTATTTCGGTTTGGTTCGGTTTTTCGGTTATACCCGTTTTTTGCTCAGTCCTAGCTGAAACATTGATACTTTACTATAAACCCAAGGCTTCAGTCCTTGTTCAAATCTTCTTGCTTTTCTCTCATCTGTGTGAACTTGATACGGGGCGAACCTCGCCAACTCGTTGAATCTAGCCACATAATCAGGTACGAACATATTCCCCTGCTTCAACTCCAAAAACTGAACCTCCATTTGGTTCTATGAGCTGGTCGGGAAATACATCTCAAAAAACATCTCTTTAAATCTCTCCCAAGTAATTACACCTTCACTTCCACAAACTTTGTTTGCTTGCCACCAATATCAAGCTTCAGACTTCAGCATAAATGTTGCAAAAGCGGCCTTCTAGTCTTCTCTAACCCTAGCAACGTCGAAAACCTTCTCCATCTCCATAACCCACGTTTAAGCCTCGATCGGGTCCATGGAACCTTTAAACTCTGGCGGTCCTTGTGACGCCCCTAAAATAGGTCCATTCCATCCAACCCATTTTGAGTCGTCAATAATATGGTACAGAAACAACTACAACTTTATTAATACAACATAACAACTGTGAGTTTAAATACAATTATTATCATCTGGACAATATCCATACCCAACTAAATCCTCATCACAATTATTAATACATTATTTTACAAAAATGGTGAGGACTACTAAACAACTCTTTCTAAAACCATCATTCCACACCCCAGGCTACAACTTCTCGCACATTCTCGCCTCCTGAGAAGAAAAATGGAACAACAAGGAAAAGAGTGAGCTCAACTAGCCCAGTAAAGAATATTATGACTAAGATAATATACAACAAATTATCGTTAGTCTTCAACAGGGAAAAATCTGAGAGAATACATTAAACAACAAGTTTTAGATCAATATTCGCAGCGGAAATAATAATTCATTAGAAGAGTTAAGTAGAGAATGCAAACTACTATCTTCTATGTATGAATTTTAAAGTTCATCGTCTATCTTTTATCCCTGTAACATCAATCAATATATATCTGGAATCAAATATTCATCTTTGCATTACAGTGCCAAAGATATTCATCGACCGGTCATGTTCATCTAAACACTGCTCATCTTTGCACTACGCACTTTTGCTCATCTTTTGCCTACGGGCCAAAGATATTCATCGAAATCATTCATCTTTGCACTACAGGCCAAAGATATTCAATAATACCATCATTTAAAACTGAGAATGATGAAAAATATTTTTAAAGAAACGAATCCAGGGAAACAAAATGACAAGGATTAAGGATTAAGAATTCGTACTTTGTTTTATCCACGTCCAAAAATACCTCAAAAATAATCATAGTGGTGTAAAATTCAAGAATGATCAAAACATGGATACAATCAAAGCTAGTATCCATAATAGATATTTTGGACGAAAAGAAAAAATTTCATTTTTCGATGAATAGTGTCGTATCGTGAATAGTCTTAGTATCGTGAATAGTAACTCAAACACCAAAATATAGAAATTTCACAAAAAACATCATCGAAAGCTTCGTGAATAGTACTCGTGAATAGTAACTCGTGAATAGTAACTCATGAATAGTAACTCGTGAATAGTAACTCATGAATAAGAACTCATGAATAAGAACCCCAAGCATGAAAAAGTTCCAAATTTGATAAAAGTTTCAACCAATATTTCAAAGATAATGATATTGAAGAAATAATATCATTTGAGAAGAAAATAACATCCCTTACCTCGAAAGACAGTACTTCTAGTTGAAACACGAGATATAGGCTATGCTTAGAACACCAAAGTAGAAAATTTAATATAATAATAATATATATAATCAAAATTCTCTACGCATACAAATCTGGTCCAAACTTCAGCCACACATGTTAAATGAGGCCACCTAAACATTCCAAAAACGTTTTTCCTATTTTAAATATTTTAAACTTTCAAAAATCAATTATTTGAACTTGAACTTCAATAATTCATAATAAATTGTCCTTTTATCGAAAAATTTGAATCTCGCAACTTTTTATAGGAAATTCAATTCTCTACAACTTTGCGAAAGAAAGTTTTTCCAAATTCCAAGCAGAGATATTGACCAAAATCCATAAGCAAAGCGATTTTACAGTGCTATAATCAAATTTCTAATAATAATTGTGTCTACCAACACACAAAATATGTGTTAAACATTTAATGCCACAAAAATACTTCCTCCTCATATACTCACATATCCCACATTCATTATAAAAATATCACAGTTAATATATTATTAAAATAATATATTTAAATGAATTATTTTATCGAAAAAAAGATAAAATATTAATTTTCAACAATTGTCACATTAAAATTTTTTACATCTATATCCACATAAAATCAATATTTTCCTCATCATATAAATCAATAATTAATTATTCACAAATAATATTACGAATCACAATGATTTAACAACCGGTAGCCTCTCGGGAAGAGGGGCTTTCAATAAAGATTTCTCCTTCTTTGGCGCAATTAGGTGACCAAACCTCTCCTTAGACGTAACTTTCAAGACATTGCCAATAATGTTTTCTAATAATATTATTCAGATAATATGAATTATTGCTTCGATAATGGAAAATCTTGTAAATGACAATTTATTGAAACAACGGTAATATAAAATATCAATGCAAAGCAATTATTGAATCAATAAAATAAAATCTTTGAATAAGAAATTCTTTGTAACAATTATTGAGTAGTGCCTTCTTACGTAAGAATCAATAATTGGTGCAATCTGACCGTGCTTCTTGTGTTTTAACCACCAAGTATTTTTAACAGTATTAACGGTAACAACTACGCCGTTATTTTTAAACAACTTATATTTGTCGTTTTCTTCATTCAATCGCTTTCCGTTATGGGGCCCACAAAAGACTGCGCCGTCGTACGAATATTCCCCAACAACAAGAATATTCCACGAACAAACGAATATTCCCCGACAACAATGAATATTTTATCACCACTTGTTTATTTAAAATATTTGCGCATTTCACCCATAACTAACCACATTAATCAAATCCACCCTTACTATTTCAAAATAATAAATAAAGGAAATTCCTTTTTATTTAAAAAAAAATTCGGGGTCTTACAACCTCCCCTCCTTATGAAATTTCGTTCTCGAAATTGACATACGTAACTGGTGTTTCGAAAAGATGAAAATACCTCGCTTTCATTTCCGTTTCCAACTCCCAGGTCATTTCATCAATAGCATGGTTTCTCCACAAAACTTTAACTTGTGGTATAACCTTGGTACATAGGACATGTTCTTTCTTATCCAAGATCTTGACAGGTACCTCCTCGTACGTTAAGTCTTTGGCTATCTCGTACGGTTCTAACTCAATGACGTGGTTCGGGTCGTCCACATATTTACGTAACATCGATACGTGAAAAACTTTATGAACACGCGTTATACTTGGCGGTAAAACGAGTCTATAGGCCACAGTTCCTATTCGATCGAGAATTTCAAATGGATTAATAAATCGAAGGTTTGAGCTTTCCTCACCTCACCGATTCTCGCTTTTGAAATAACAACTTCTTGTACCTCCTTCTTTAAATTCATCAGCTCCGGTGTGTAGCTTGAACAGTTTTAACTTTATCGATTAAAGTCGATTATACTAGTATATCATCACGTGGGTACCTAGAGTTTTCATCTCCATCTCTATTATTTGTAAATTATACTGAAATTAGTCTTTGACAATATCGTACTCATTTTTAATATCACGATCTTCTACTCAACACGTCGACTACCACGTTCGCTTTTCCGGATGGCATGGTCGAACATGTCTTTGAAATGAGTCTCCTCTTAAGTTCTTGAAGCTCTTCCCACATTCCTTGCTCCATTCGAATTTTGTATCTCTGACGAAGTCACCACGTTAATGGAATAGCGATTCGAGAATATCCTTCAACGAATCTCCGATAATAACCAACTAAGCCTAAAAAGCTACATATTTCGATTCTGAAGCTTAGGTTGTTCTCAATCGTGACTCATATCCCAACCTTGGATAAATGCGTTACAATGACACCTATCAGTTTACTATTGCACGAATATGGTGTCCCCTACGGAGAGTCTGGCTTCGGTGCATTCCACAAAGGAAGTCACCAGATAAAGGCTCAGGTACCAAATTCTATAGTTGAATTTTTAACTCCTGAAGTTCAATAGGAGCCATTCGATATGAGATTTTAGAAATGAGTTTTGTATCGGGTTCAAAGTCGATACAAAATTTTAATATCGAACTTTGGGAGTAAACCAAGAAATTCTTCAGGAAATACGTCAGGAAAAATCAATAACAACAGGAATATTATTCAAATCTGACGTGTCTTTATTCAAATCCATAACATGGACTAAGAAAACTTGACATCCGTAATAAACGAATGACTTCATGGCTTGATATGAAAATGTTTGACTACAATGGTTTGATTGCTTGAATTCGAATAAAAGGTTGCTTAGAAATATGAAAACTAACAACCTTACGAAAGTAATCAATTTTGGCATGATGAGTAGTTAACCTTAAAATCACATCAAAAGCAAGTATCTCTATAGAAATAAGGTTAACAGGTAATGTGATAGTGCCAACCTGAATCAAGCAAGATTTCTAAACAACGGATGTAATGAAAGTTTCTCCTAACAGAGTCTCCATAGATAGGTCAAAGTCTAATTTCTCCATAGTCAAGTTCAAACGTTGGCATGAAGCAAGAGATAAAAGAATGGGTAGAACCCAGATCTAATAAGGTATAAACTTCGCAAGAATTTATAATTAACTAACCGATGCTAACCGTTCGGGTTCCTCGCATTTTGAATGGAGTCACGACAAACGCTCTTCCAGAACCGTTGACTTTGACTTTTTCTCGGACATCCTTTTGAGTCACCATTCTCATTGGATTGGTTTTCGATACTGCATAATCTCGGCGATATGTCCTTCTTTTCTACAATTATAGCATACCTTAAACTGTTGTGGGCGGGTTGAATGATATGTCCCTCTCTCCCGCATTTATGTAACATACGAATCGGTGGTCTTTCTCCTCCTTGGAACCAGCATCTTTGGCGACGTCTTCACATGGTCGTTGTTGAATATCTTCTTTTTAAAATCTCCTCCCGACTCGCTTCTTCTATTTTCATGGCCACGGTTACCACCAGAAGTGGTTACTAGCCTTTCCGTATTCTTCTTTCTCCGTTGGTTATCGTTATTACGATGATCGCTATCTTGATATGATGATCCACGTTATGGTCCCTCGATTGAGCGTACTCGTTATCTCGCTTCTAACAACCGAGAGCCTTGTTGACAACATCCTAATAGAGAGAAAATTTATGAGAAATGAGATCTTGACGTATGCCGGGTTTCAAACCTCTCGTAAACATCCGCGTCATACGTTCCTCATTCTCCACCAAATGAGGTGCAAACTGGATAACTCCGCGCGAATTACGCCTCGCATTGGGGACACCGCGTTGTTATTCTCGCTTTATCTAATAAACTCCACTTCCTTCGTATTATGGCGAATACTTTCGAAGTACTTGTCATTGAACTGCTTTCAAATGTCTCCCATGACATCTTTGATACATTTGGATGGAGTACGCTTCACAGATTCCCACCAGTAATCTGCCTCGTTACGGAACATAAAAGTAGCGAATGGAACTTTCTGTTCCTCCATGCATCCCAAGACATCGAATATCTTGGTAATTTGTTTGACCCACGTCTCCGCCTTAATCGGATCCGTCTTTCCCCAGAATTCTGGTGGTCCCAACTCTTTGAACTGCTTGGCTGTGACCACCCGTGAATTGCTATCATTTCCTCATGTATTTTGAACACGAGTCTCCCTCGTCTGATTTTGCATGAACTGCAAAAAGCTTCTAAACATCCCCTCGTTCATCATCTGCTCAGTGGTGTTGTTCACAGGAGGTACATTGCCAGCCTGTTGCACGTTCTCCTCATTGGTAAGTCATGAGACATCTCCACGGTCTCATTTACTCCAATCATTAATATTCTCGATTGACATTCTCAAATCTTGTCATAAAATAAGGGTTAATTAAGCAAATCAATATATCACATAATATCCCTATATCTTGACCAACTAACAAATAAGCTTAGGTAGGACACACTAGCGAAGGATTTACTCGCTCTCCTCCTCCTAGTTCTATTCCCCATCTCCGCCAGAGATCATATCCCTAAGCTCGATACCAACTATGATGCCCCAAAATAGGTCCATTCCATCCAACCCATTTTGAGTCGTCAATAACATGGTACAGAAACAACTACAACTTTATTAATACAACATAACAACTGTGAGTTTAAATACAATTATTATCATCTGGACAATATCCATACCCAACTAAATCCTCATCACAATTATTAATACATTATTTTACAAAATGGTGAGGACTACTAAACAACTCTTTCTAAAACCATCATTCCACACCCCAGGCTGCATTTCATACATTCTCGCCTCACGAGAAGAAAAAAATGGAACAACAAGGAAAAGGGTGAGCTCAACTAGCCCAAGAAAGAATATTATGACTAAGATAATATACAACAAATTATCGTTAGTCTTCAACAGGAAAAAATCTGAGAGAATACATTAAACAACAAGTTTTAGATCAATATTCGCAGCGGAAATAATAATTCATTAGAAGAGTTAAGTAGAGAATGCAAACTACTATCTTCTATGTATGAATTTTAAAGTTCATCGCTCTATCTTTTATCCTCAGAACATCAATCAATATATATCCGGAATCAAATATTCATCTTTGCACTACAGGCCAAAGATATTCATCAGTTGGTCATGTTCATCTAAACACCTGTTCATCTTTGCACTACGCACCTGTTCATCTTTGCACTACGGGCCAAAGATATTCATCAGAAATCATTCATCTTTCCACTACAGGCCAAAGATATTCAATAATATCATCATTTAAAACTGAGAATGATGAAAAATATTTTCAAAGAAACGAATCCAGGGAAACAAAATGACAAGGATTAAGGATTAAGGATTCGTACTTTGTTTTATCCACGTCCAAAAATACCTCAAAAATAATCATAGTGGTGTAAAATTCAAGAATGATCAAAACATGGATACAATCAAAGCTAGTATCCATAATAGATATTTTGGACGAAAAGGAAAAATTTTATTTTTCGATGAATAGTGTCGTATTCGTGAATAGTGCCGTATACATGAATAGTGCCGTATACGTGAATAGTAACTCCGACACCAAAATATAGAAATTTCACAAAAACATCATCACGCTTCGTGAATAGTAACTCGTGAATAGTAACTCATGAATAGTAACTCGTGAATAGTAACTCATGAATAGTAACTCATGAATAGTAATCCCGACATGAAAAAGTTCCAAATTTGATAAAAAGTTTCAACCAATATTTCAGCATAATGATATTGAAGAAATAATATCATTTGAGAAGAAAATAACATCCCTTACCTCGAAAGACAGTACTTCTAGTTGAAACACGAGATATAGGCTATGCTTAGAACACCAAAGTAGAAAATTTAATATAATAATAATATATATAATCAAAATTCTCTACGCACACAAATCTGGTCCAAACTTCAGCCACACATGTTAAATGAGGCCACCTAAACATTCCAAAAACGTTTTTCCTATTTTAAATATTTTAAACTTTCAAAAATCAATTATTTCGGAGCTTCAGAACTTCAATAATTCATAATAAATTGTCCTTTTATCAGAAAATTTGAATCTCGCAACTTTTTATAGGAAATTCAATTCTCTACAACTTTGCAGAAGAAAGTTTTTCCAAATTCCAAACAGAAATTGACCGAAATCCATAAACGGGCGATTTTACAGGCTATAATCAAATTTCGGTCAATAATTGTGTCTACTAACACACAAAATATGTGTTAAACATTTAATGCCACAAAAATACTCTTCCTCCTCATATACTCACATATCCTACATTCATTATAAAAATATCACCGTTAATATATTATTAAAATAATATATTTAAATGAATTATTTTATCAGAAAAAGATAAAATATTAATTTTCAACAATTGTTACATTAAAATTTTTTTACATCTATATCCACATAAAATCAATATTTTCTCATCATATAAATCAATAATTAATTATTCACAAATAATATTACGAATCACAAGATTGACAATGACGGTAGTTCTCGGAAAGAGGGCTTTCGAATAAAGATTTCTCCTTCTTGGCGCAATTAGGTGACCAAACCTCTCCTTGATGTAACTTTCAAGACATTTCCAATAATGTTTTCTAATAATATTATTCAGATAATATGAATTATTGCCCGATAATGGAAAATACTTGTGTAATGACAATTTATTGAAACAACGGTAATATAAAATATCAATGCAAAGAATTATTGAATCAATAAAATAAAATACTTTGAGCGAGAATTACTTGTAACAATTATTGAGTAGTGCCTTCTTACGTAAGAATCAATAATTGGTGCAATACTGTAATGCTACTCTTTGTGTTTTAACCACCAAGTATTTTTAACAAAAGATTAATTCTTGAATAACTACGCCATTATTTTTTTAAACAACTTATATTTGTCGCTTTCTTCATTCAATCGCTTTCAGTTATGGGGCCCACAAAAGATGCGCAAATCGTTTAATATTCCCCAACAAAAAGAATATTCCACGACCAAACGAATATTCCCAAACAACAATGAATATTTTATCACCACTTGCTTATTTAAAATATATTTAGATTTTACCCATAACTAACCACATTAATCAAATCCACCCTTACTATTTCAAAATAATAAATAAAGGAAATTCCTTTTTATTTAAAAAAAAATTTGGGGTCTTACAGTCCCACCGCCTTGAAATCCTTAAACGTAGTATTTGATGGGGCTTGAGGTTGATTATTCATTGCTCCAGCTAGTAAATTAACCAATTGCTGAACATGATTAGCATTGGCGTTATTGTTGTTATTAATAGATCCTTCTTGAGCTGGTTGACGTTGTTGTCTTCTTCTTGGCGGCATATTTCTGTTAAAATATATGTTTATTAGATCTTTGTTTATTTCTCTAAATAGTTAAGGCATTACTCAACAATTTAACATAATTAATTAACACATTATCTCAAACAACTTGATATATTAAATCAAAAGTTTTAACATCAAACGATATCATCACTGCTATTTACATCAACTATCCTGAGATAAAGAATCCACAGGATTTAAATATTAAAATATTCCTTCGTTCATAAACACATCAGAATTTACATATAAAACTAATTAAGTCTTTCACATAATTAAACAAATCCTATCACTTCTTTGGTTAAGGTCTTTGAATAGCCTTGCTACGCCCTCTTCCATGATGCGAGACATCGTCCTGCGATCCAAAGATGTACGATGGTAGCCCTTGAACCGGATTGGGTACCTCAAAACTTCGATCTTGGGCCTCATCCATTGCCTTATTAAGTGTGGAGTACGTCTCCCCAAGTCTAGCCTTCTTTGCACGACCATCCTCTTTCGCAAGATCAGCACGACGTGACTCTCTTACCCAGCCCTCCTCTACTACAATCAGCCTTTTTGAGCTTTCCTTCAGTTCCTTCTTCAACTTCTCTATCTCCTCGGTCTTATCCTCGATTTGACCCTTCTCGTGGACCAAATCCCATTCTACATTTCCCAGTCATGAGTGAAGAGTCGAAATCTCCCTCTCCTTCTGCTCGAGAGTAATCTGTTGAATAATCGCCCGCTCAGTCAAATCCTGGACATCATCTCGTAACTCTACGTTACGGTCATATAACGCGTCATACATTTCAGCATCAATGGAGTGCTGTGGAAACTCCTCTTCTTCCTCTTCCTCTTCAAATTCCTCCTCAGGATCAGTCTCAGGTTCATGCTCCTGACCAACAACGGTGATCAACAGAGATGACTCCCTCTGTACCAATCGTTCCCTAACGACATGAATGTCTCAGGGCTCCTCCTCTGTAGGTACTGTAGGTACTCGGGGTTTCTCCTCCCCAGCTCGACTAGTTCCTCCAACATCCGACATCCTGATAACAAAATTTCAAGTTTTAGTTACTAAGTCGTACTAGTGAGCACATAATTTAACACATAAGCACATAAAGTCTTTTATTATCTTCAATGAATTACAAAAATTCATTTCCTAGAACTCGATAAGAGTTTTCCATTACTATATTCTTTCTATAAGGCTACTACCTAAGGTTGTTCCCCCATCTAAGGTTCATAACCTCATGACTTTGATACTAACTCAGGTGACACCCCCAAATCCACGGTACTTGATTCCACGGGATTTGGTGTTCACTGTACAAATATCATCTATCTATCTACTCATAATAAATGCAAACCATGCAATGGATAGAAATAAATCTTCCCCTTATGGGGTTACAACATCTGAATAATAAACATAATCCAAGGTCATACTAACCTTAAACATCTATGCGGAAACATAAACAAATAAGTCTTATACAACATCATTAACTTAATACATAAATTCAACATCTGAACAAATAACAAGTCTTCATCACCTGTTAACCTTGCCCTTGCCTTTACTAGTGGAAGGTTCGTCGGTTTTTTCATTCTTAACTGCAATATTATTATTACGCAAGAGTGAGCACTATTTCCCACAAATAAAATAATGAAATAACAATGTATAATAACATGCGAGTGAATCAAAGACTTCTGAAATAAAAGTTCAACTTTTGAATCAAGAATGAATAACAAGAATCAAAAGATTTCTGAGGGTCATAAGACCTTGAACTATGTCCTAGGTTATCAAGGGTTATACTTGAAACCTTTAACAGTCATAAGACTATGGACTCTTCTTCTCGTACATAGGGGGATCAACCCTTAGTACCATACTGTGCACAATATCTTAACGCTAACGCATAAATAATCCCTATACATGGTTGTTCATCTCAGTTTGACATTAGAGTCCGCACCAAAGGAAGTTTGGTTTGGATAAACTAATAAAGGTTCTAAAATTTAGAACGTTCATCAACTATGGACTAGTTGAATTAAATGAGGGTTCACTAGTCTAACAAGATTTAACAATAAATGGTAATTAAATTGAATAATAGTCTCAAGAGGTATACAATAGGACAATTATTGTATAACAGAATCATACTTTGAAAAGATAGTAAATCTTTAACATAACAAATGAACTTGATTTATAACTTGAATAATGATAACAAGTAGGGTTAGGAAACTTGCCTCGCATATGTAGATTACACGCTAATTAAACACACGCCTTGAATTTAATCCTATATATCATTTCCATTTACAACTATAGTTAATTATAATGTAACTAGTCATCATAAGTTCATTCTCTTTGTCTAATTTTAATTATGACTATACTTAGTCAATTTATCACATTCATTGTCACATAATTTACACTTCACGAATAACAAGTTAATTATGTATTCAATAATTCAATCTACATGCAATTATGTTATTTACATGATAAGTATCTATTTTAACATCTCATTATACTTCTAACATATTTCTATGTTCTTTAAATTAAGTTGCTATCACATTATTAGACTTGAACATTTTAAAATTTTCATTTCGAACATTACGGAGAGTTATACTTGCCATCTTTATTATACTTGTTCATCATATTTTGCAAGCTTTGGCATCTATGACTTGAGACTTGACGACTGCGACGCGGTGGCGCTTCTGCTGCTGATACTTCATCTGAGAGTTGGCTGCTACGCTTAAACTCCAGATTATGATTCTCGATTCAGAAGAACACACGAGTTCAAATGAAATAACCACTATATGATCATTAATTTCATCAATTAAATATACCCACATGCTAGAATTCATATATAATCATTACCCAACAATTATAGAGTGGTTTTAACCAATTAAAACACATAATCACAGAATTAAAATATGTAAATTTCAATTGTTCTTGATGTTTTGAAGGTTTTGAAAATAAATCATAAAAATTAACACTACTGGATTCGTTATAACAATCAATTGCTCATTTAAAGTTTGGTTTCTTCAGATTAACATGTAGAATAACATACAAGTATAAATTTTACAAAACAATTTATGCTTGACATATTAAAATCACGTATAAGGCCATATGGCCATATCCCATACTCTGTAAATTTTGAAGCAATCATATACGATGTATTTTCATAAAACTGATGACATGGTTTATACAATATATAATCAAATACGATGTGATATGTCATAACACATACACAACCCATAATCATTACTCCTATCCCAATTACAGAGGTTTAAAAAAAAACTTTGAAAGCTATTTTCATAAAATCTTAATGACGTAAAAAGAGAAATTGGGTTGAAGTGATTTACCCAGAGTATAGATTAGAAGAGATGATCAATGATGATCCTTTCACAAGTATTTGTTTGATTACACACTCACAATCTTCTTCACAAAATCACAATTTCTCTCTGAAAGTTTTCTATTCTCTCTGACTTGTTATGACAGACTTAGAAAAATAATAATAAGAATACGTATAAAGGAAAGGAACTGACGCGTTGTGGTTAGTTACCTAATCATGGGTTAACTGCCCTCAACCTCCACTAGTGCCATGTTTGGCTAGCCTTAAAAGGCTTATTACCATTTAATTTAATAACTCTTTTATCTTATAGTTTAAATCATGTCACACCCAATTCAAATATCTTATTTAATTTAATTTAAATAAAATATAATAATTTATCATAAATTCACATAATCATATAATTAATTTTCTCATTAATTAATTATATCAAATTATTAAATCTCTAATTAATATTAAATTAATTAAAATAACATTAGGCTTATTAAATATTTCTTTTAATTCAATAAGCTCACATAATTACAAACTTGAATAATAATTATTCTCCACATTAATTTAATTAATATAACACATATAATTAAATTAATCTATCACAATTGCATCAATTAATTATTTAATCTAATAATTAAATCATCGAAAATATTTATTTACTTCAATAAATATTAAAATTAAATTACAAAAATCTCGTTCGTCACATCTTTCCCCCCTTAAAAGGATTTTGTCCCCAGAATCACGACTCAATAAATTCAACCCGTTACATTTTTCCCCCTTATAAAGATTCTGTCCCTAAAATCGCTTACACATAATTTAAGTAAATAAACGAGGGTAATTCTTCATCATATTCTCTTCGAGTTCCCACGTAGCTTCTTCAGCGTTGTGGTTCCTCCAAATTACCTTAACAGAAGGTATAACTTTATTTCTGAGAACTTGTTCTTTTCTGTCGACAATTTGAACAGGAATTTCTTCGTAAGATAAGTCTTTTCAAAATGTAGGGGTTCGTATTCAATTACATGCTTGTAATCAGCTTTGTAGGGTCGTAACACAGAAACATGGAAGACGTTGTGGACATTCTCGAATGATGGAGGTAAGGCTACCTCATACGCAACCTCCTCGATTCTTCGCAGTATTTCAAAGGGTCCAATGAATCTTGGGCTCCCTTTCTTTCCGAACCCGATCTTCCCCTTCCAGGGAGAGACCTTCAAGAAAACATAACTACCTGATTTAAATTCGATACTTTTACGATGTAGATCAACGTATTTCTTCTGTCTATCTTGAGCTGCTACCAGTCGTGCTCGGATCACTTTGACTATTTCTGCTATCTGCTGTACCAATTCTGGCCCTAGCAATTGTCTTTCGCTAACTTCATCCCAATAAAGTGGAGTTCTGCACTTTCTGCCGTATAACGCTTCATTAGGCGGCATGCCTATACTAGCGTGGTAACTATTGTTGTAGCCGAACTCTACTAACGGTAGGTGATCATCCCAATTTTCTTTAAAGTCCATCACACAGGCTCTTAGCATATCTTCTAATGTCCTCAATCGTCTTTTTTCTCATCCATCTGTTTGAGGGTGGTATGCTGTACTCATTCGCAATTGCGTACCCATGCATTCCTGAAGACGTTTCCAGAAATTCGATGTGAATCGCGGATCCCTATCGAAAACAATTGACACCGACACTCCGTGCCTCGAAACAATCTCTTTTACGTATAACCTCGCCAACTGATCTAAATTGAATATGATTTTGATCGGAAGGAAGTGTGCGAATTTCGTCAGTCAGTCAACGATAACCCTTACTGCGTTGTAGCCTTTCTGAGTCATCGGAAGGCCAACCATGAAGTCCATTGTAATATGTTCCCATTTCCATTCTGGGATTTCCAACGGTTGAAGCAATCCACTTGGTCTCTGATGTTCTGCTTTCACTTTCTGACAGGTAAGACACTTGGCAACACATTCTGCAACATCTCATTTTAAATTTGGCCACCAGAAATGTTGTCGAAGATCTTGGTACATTTTGGTACTACCAGGGTGAATCGAATATCGTGAACTATGAGCCTCGCTCAAAATTTCTTCCTTAATCTCTTGTATTGGCGGAACCCAAATTCTACTTTCAAATCTCAGTATTCCTTCCTTATCCATCTTAAATCTCTTTGTTCAGCCCTTCAGATATCTTATTTGTCACCTTTTTACATTCTTCGTCACCAAGTCGAGCCTCCTTTACTTTATCTAGTAGAGTTGTACCAGATTGCATCTGAAATAGCTTCTCATCAATCTCCATAGGATACTTCACTTCCAACTCCAGTTTCTCCATTTATGCATTTAGCTCCTCCTGAGCAGTCAACCTCATCAATTTTTCACGACCCTTTCTACTTAAGGCGTCGGCAACCAAATTTGCTTTACCCGGATGGTATAAAATCTCACAGTCGTTTACTTCCAAAAATGGTTATTTGCAAGGTTGAGCTCGACAACCCAACAAATCTAACAGTTTTCATGCATCACGTAGCACATAATAACATGCTCAACATATATCTAATAAACATTGGACTAACATAACATACATGTTACAGTTCATATAACAAGTATAAAGATTGAGTTCCTTACTCAATCAACATGCTTTACTCAATCAACGTAGTCATAAGTTGACTTTAACATTTCATACATTCAACATAAATATAACACATCATGCTCTTTGCAATAAAGATTTAAAACAATTAAATTCACATAGCAAATAGGAACTGAAAGACTTGCCTGGTTTGTAGATTACCAATTACCAAAAAATAGCTTAAATGCTTTGCGTACATCCTACAACAGTTCATAGGTTCATATTCACATGCATTAGTTACACATATAACGAAACCACAATGACACTTAGTCTTAACCTTTTATAACTTGTGTCTCTTTGATACTTAACACATATCTTCAGGTGTTTACTCCTCTTCGTATGACTCTTATCATTGCATAATCTCATTTTGTGTTTCTTTATACTTCTTTCGAAACCGACACTTAACGTTCATTAAAGTCGTCATAGATTCCATTACCACATATTAGATGTATTACACTTGTTAACAACAACTAGGTTATATAACATCCGCCTTATATCTCGTTACACTTCTCTTACAATTGATAATTAAGTCTTCTTCCGCGTATTTACATCCTGTTAAACATATATTAGATTAACTAATCAAGTTATCATTCAAATCGTTCTTTCAACTTATATCCCTCTATAAACCAACATAAACCTTATCATTTATCTTTAACTTTTGAAAACATCACATTTGGTTTCATTACATAACTTACTCAAGTGACGACTAAAATCTTCATATTTTGATATTATATCATACTACAATCTGTTATTATAGCCCACATTATGTATTAAACATCATTAACATGCTTGTCAAACTAGATTAATTCCATTAGTTATGTCCTACAAATAGGTAAACTTACAATCTCGGACGGTATATGGCGGCAATTTGCTAGCTTTTTTTTTTTTTAACTTTGCAGTGCATTGCGCGGCTAGCAAAGGCAAGAAAACCATAACCGAAAAGGTCAGGAACGATGAGCCGACTTTAGCCCAACTAATACGAATTTCACCAACCAAACAGTGAATTTAACACAAACAATTGATATAGAACTATTACAAACATGTTTCCTCACATATTCATCAATATAGAACAATTTATCAACCATTTTAACTAATTTAATTTCTTAAATTTCATGTTTTCATAAAAAACTCAATTTTTGACACCTTTAGCGAATTCGATCACCACAAATTCGTTTCTTAACCAATTGACACGATTCGAACTACGCCGCTCTCGTTTCTTAACATATTAACATAATCCAACATCAATTTGCAGAATATATCACATATTAAGCATCAACTCTTGTACTTTCTAAAGTCCTTTTCCATACATAAACACTGTTATTTCAATTTCTTCCTACAGACCAATTTCTCACGAATTTGATACTCAAACCACACTCATATATGATGACAACAGATTCTACAATATAACCCACATCATATAATCAACGTTGAATCCACAAAATCAATTACAGAGAACTTAAATAAAAAAACTAAAACTTGGAAATTTAGGAATGAATTATACCTTAATCCTCTTGATTATATGCTAGCACAAGATGGTAAATCTCTCCTTCCTTTTGACAAAATCATAGAGATCACTATCTCATTTCTCACTCTCAATACTATGTATTTCCTTCCTCTCTGTATTTCTATGTTATCAAGCTTTAGAAAAAAATAAGACGCATAAAATAAACTGAAGCTACCCACGTACTTCAGTTATAAAAAAAACAAAAGCGTCAGTTAAATAAGCCAAAGGCCACAAGGCCTTGTTTGGCTACCTCCTTATTCCCCAAACTAAATTATTTTAATAATATTATATTATATAGTTTTTATTTGTTACACCTGTAACCAATTTTCATAACTTACAATAATAATTTTAATTTTTATTACAATTATTCTGATGATTAATAAATAATTATATATATCTAATTTAATTAATAAATTAGACTTAAACATCGCTTTATTTAATTTACTTATTTTCTTTCATATTAAATAACTCATTTAATTTAATTAATTCATTAAATTAAAATTTTCAAATAAAATTACCGTTATTCAATTTTATTACTAAATTAATGCACCACAATTCATCAATTATTTATTTATCTCAATAAATAAATTACTTAGAATATTTATTTAATTCAATAAATATTTAAAGTTAATTACAAAATTTATTTAATTCCTTCAATAGTTAACTTAACTATTAAACCTCACTTTTTCAATATATGAATATATATTTCTCTTCACACCATATCACATATTTCAACATATATAACACGTACATATAAATACTCAAACTCAAAACATCTCATAATAAGAATTTTAATTATTAAATTCCTATTTTAATAACTTCTAAAAATTCGGGTTGTCACATCGATAGCCTCCTATGCACTTCTATATTTCAAAGGAGATCAAGTTTTCTCACACTTCAGGGGTTAATGATTTGTTAAAGAGTTACATCTTGTGATTGCTGAATTGTTGAAAGGGTTTTGTGACTTTTGTTGGGGTTAGACCGCACTATAGATGGCTGCCTATATACTCCTTTGAAAGGAGTTAAAGTCTTATGTAGTTCACGCTAAGGATAAGACTGATTGATTTGATTTTTTTTAATTTTTTTTACATGTATGGAAAATATGAAGACATAATGCTAAGAAAGTGATAATGTCCCAACATCTCTTGGAACTTGCAATCGTATCCTCTGGAACTACGCTTTCCTGGTTATCTAAGACTTGATAGTTATTTTTCCAGTGGTCTTGTTGCCATCGATGCTGGCACTGGACGTTACTTCCTTGTAGCGAATATCTTCAATCACCGCCATAACTGGATCACCTGTCGATTCGGCGCATCCCTCTGGGATGCTCAAACTGAACCCGTCGCAAAAAAGGATGAGCTCTTGATTCTTTGATGGGTTGGCTTCCCCGACAAACTCACCTCCTTTTTCTTGATATGTTCCTTCAACTTTTCCATGGGTCTGAGAGGATTCAACTTTGAAATTTCTCTCGAACTGTTGTTGTATTTCTATCGAGAAACTTTCCCTTTTGGCTTTTTCTACAATTTAAAGGATTAATATTTCCTCCTCATAATCTAAGGTGGTAGAATTAGGAATTTGGTTGTTAACTCTGGGTAACAGAATGTTTGACGGTGGAGGAGGAATTTTGTAACGCCCGAGAATTTTGGATTTTTAATGAATTAAATTTTTATTTGATTATGTGGATTAAATGAATTTAATTGATTAATTATGTTAGTAAGATGTGTGAAGGTCGTTCTATGACCTAGAATATGTGGATGTGGTTAGTATTATGGCTATGTGCTAGTATTAATTGTTTTGAATTATCAAGACGAAAAGGAATGTTTTCCGAGAATTTTCTCCCATTTTGATTTCCTATAAATACAAAGCTAGGGTTGGTCATTTGGTGTTTTGAAAAGATTGTCCAACCTATATTGAGAAAGAGAAATAGCTAGAAACACCTAACGTTTACCAAAAACGCGAAGAACGACAAAGGTAATAGTTCGTAAACCTTAATCTTCATCTTTTTTAATTTCTTTCTTGTAGAGAATCGTAGATTGGTGAAGCATGTTAGTGAGGAGAAATAAGGATGACTATTAATAATAAAAACATTGATAAGTCATGATCGAATAGAAATCGTAAGGGTTACGTAAGTTAAAACCGTAGAAAGTTATGAATGTGAACTTAGTTGTGATTGGACGATTTGAAAACCATCATGGTTAGGGTATGTGCATATTATTTGGTTAGGGTGTAGATGATGAATAAATGGAGTGTTCCATTTGATTTGGCTTATAGAACACGATTAACGAAGTTATGGCGAATTTTGCGAAAATAGACGTTAAACGTCAAAATCGTAGAAATCTCGGATTATGGGTCAAAAGTTGCCGTATGACTTGAAAATGTTGGTTTTCAATGCCAACACATGAGATAGGGTATTTAAGAGTCGTGGACGCAAGAATCGTTGAAATCTGACTTATAACGAAGAAAACGAGTATTGAATGCTCGAAAATGATAAACGAACGCTCAAAATGAACCAAACGGTGAATTCTAAGTTAACGGATTCAAAAATGTAAAATTATTCTATGAACACCTAGAGTATGTAATTTATGAGTTGTGGGCTTTCGAATGAGCCAATTCGGATGTAAAACGAATAAGTTATGAAGCCGGGAATTTAGTTGGATAAACCAACTGTCAAAACTATCTGGTGCACAGGGGCGGCGCCGCAGCGCCAACCCAGTGTAAATGTGTCACGCCGCGGCGCCAAGTATGGCCGAGAGAAACCAAAAGTGTTTGGAGACTCACGCCGTAAAGCGAGAATTAGTGCAAGGACTCGCGCCGAAGCGCCGAGTCCGGGCATAATCCTTGGAGAGTGACGCCATAACGCCATTATACAAAGGAGATGCCGCGCCGCAGCAACGTCAGTGTAAAAAAGTTGACCACGTTAGGTTTTGATTCTAAATTGAATGTAAACCAATAGTAAGACATGAAGGTACTTAGTATGGTTTAACAAAGAATTAAACGAAGAACGCAAGAGTGTAGTAAGTAAACCGGGAATGATGTTCAAAGTTGGTACGTCACCAATAATGATCGAATGTCAGTTAATAACGTAAGAATGTTAACGATCCGTAATGAAGCATAGTAAGTCAACTTAATAGGATTAAATGGAATAAATTCCAGTAAGTCATAGAAGAGAAAGAAGTTGGTTAGAATAATAAAGTTAGTTGTTTAGTAACTAATTACAGTGTGCTATGTGAATATATAATGTAGATCCTATAAAGGTTGAGAATTGATTGAATATTATATTCAAAGACGCTTGAAGGCAAGTTTTATTAACGCTTGTCTAACCTCCGTGTTAGCCAAATTTTCTATGATTCATGTTCTGAAATGCATGAATGGTTTTAAAGAAAGAGTCGATGCCTGTTTTAACTCGGCTAGACAAGTCTTGAAGAATTGATTGATTTGTTTACAAGTCTTTCGATATAGAACTGTTAACGCTATCCTATGCCAAGTATTTGGTATGGATGTAAAGGTAAGTTTGTCTATGCACAAACAAAAGTATTTTCATCGATTATTCGATGGGCACGCGAGGTTGCCAAATGTTAAATGTAAATACGTTTAATGGAAGAGTGTTGATCAACCTAGGGTACTATAGGCTGATCACCTAGATGTACTCGTAAGTAATGCCAGATGGATGGCCTTAGTGCCAGATGTCCTTTTCAAGTATGAAAACACAAAGAGTATGTTCATGGTCTTTTGACCGGTTCAGAATTCCTAAGCTATTATATGTACTTTGGAATCGTTGTTATGAAATGAGAAGTATGAGTCAATGCTTCATGGTAATTCATAGCTACTTGTTCAGTTATGGAAGATAATCATATAATTCTTGATGTGATATTTATGTTATCCTTTGATAGACTTGCTGAGCTGTTTATGCTCACTTCTTGCTTGAATTATATGATTGCAGCTAAAGCCGAACGAACTGAGAGTTCTTTAAGAGAGATAAATGAAAGGCTAAGATGGATAGTTGATAATCCTGTAATAGACTAGAGTATTTGTATGTAATATACTTATGAATAACAAAGAATGTATTCAGTTTATGAACCTGGGAAAGGATTTATTACTAATGTAATAAGAATATAGTAAGTACACTCATTTTGTTGTTATCTCAATGGAATGACTGTATGAATTGTAGTATCATGGAGCACCATCTGTCGGGTTGGAAGATACCCAGATTTGGGGGCGTCACATGTTGGTATCAAAGATATAAGCACAATGCGTTAAGAACCCCGAGCCTTTTGCTGGTGACGTCCCTTTAAGGGAATGCACCACAACCAGACTTTCCATAGGGGGCGCCGAGCAAGTCGATGGTAAATTGATAGGTACCCTTGTGAGGTGCTATGGTTGAAAGTACCATTAGCGTCACAGGTTGGTATCAAAGCATTAGGATATAAAACTTAAGGGGGGAGAAGAACCTTAGGCTAATAACCTCGTTAGGAAAGGAAAAGTCTAAAGGAAGTTAACTCGAGTCAAATGAGTTAATAAGGTATTGAGGAAACTCAGTACCAAAAGATTTAAATGATGGAAAGTAACCTTAAATGGATTAAATGTGATTTATGCTTATATTATTGTGTATTATATACTAATCAACTTGTTATGTGTTATTGTAGATGTCAATCGATAGCTTGATGTGTAGGGATATACATGTGGTGAGCGAGGAGTCCGTGAACAGAGTAGAGCCAGTACCTATGCCTATAGCAGAGATACCTTTAGTGATTCTAGAAGAATCAGAGCCCAAGGAGTATTTTTCAGAGGAGGACTATTCCGAGGAGACCATGGTTTTGCGAAAATAGACGTTAAACGTCGAAATCGTAGAAATCTCGGATTAAGGGTCAAAAGTTGTTGTGTGACTTGAAAACGTTAGTTTTCAATGCCAACACATGAGATAGGGTATTTAAGAGTCGTGGACGCAAGAATTGTTGAAATCTGACTTATAACGAAGAAAACGAGTATTGAATGCTCGAAAACGATAAACGAACGCTCAAAATGAACCAAATGGTGAATTCTGAGTTAACGGATTCACAAATGTAAAATTCTTATATGAACACCTCGAGTATGTAATTTGTGAGTTGTGGGCTTTCAAATGAGCCAATTCGGATGTAAAACGAATAAGTTATGAAGCCAAGAATTTTGTTGGATAAACCAACTGTCAAAACTATCTGGTGCACAGGGGCGGCGCCGTAGTTGTAAGGTTTTGTGAAAATCAAAGTAGCAATCAAATTGCAAAATTAGCGGAAGCAAAATAAAATCAGATTTTAAAATTTTTCACAAACCAATTACCCGGATCATCCTTTATGCATATTATTAATTAAAACTAAGAACAAGAAGTTATGGAATCATACCCTTTAAGATACGAGCTTCCACAGGTATGAGTTCACCTCCTACTTCTCCGCGATCTCCTTAAATCTCCGGGTAGATTCATTCCTTTGATCAATGTAAGCCACCCAAGTGTATGGCCTCTAGAGGTGATCCACCAAGGAAGAAGAATTTTCAAAAAAAAAGGTGTATTAGCTCAAACCCTAGTTTTTCCTATCTCTATAGAAAAAGGGGCGTACTCTCCAACTATTTGGAATTACGTATATTTGATATCTGATATAAGACTTATCTTATAAAAATATCAGGTAGCCCTATTTTAATTAAAATAAGGTATTATTCATTTAATTAAACTCTTTTAATTAAATGGGCTCCCTAATCCTATTAGGGATAATTAATTAAACTCATTTAACTAATTTTTCCTCCTAATCCTATTTGAAATAAATGAGAGTACTTATATTAAATTAATTCCTAAACTCTTTTAGAAATTAAAATAATAATAATTGTAATAATATTAATAAGACTCCTCTTATTAATTTATATTTAATATTTCTAAAATATTAAATAATAAATATTAAGCTATTTAATTTATTCTATCACCATAGATTAAATTAAATATACTTAACATATTATTATGATTATGCCATTAACTTCTTCAATAATTATTCTTCCTTTTATGGTGTGACCCTTTAGGTTCTCCATATTAAACCAGTTGTGAATAAATCAATTAGAACAATTCTAATCTTATTTAAATAAATAAATTAAGCTATTAATTTATTTAAATAAATAATATTTATTCTACAATTGGGATAAACCTCCCTAGCGATCAACGACTTTCCAGATAATATAGATTTCAACATTAATCATAAAAGAACCTTTGAGTAAATAGTTACCGTACAATTCAATCCTTCCACCATACAATGTCCCAATTAAATATAAGACATGGAATTACTGTCAAGTCTTATTTTATTTAATTATAGGTATTTCGATTCCTAAATGCACAACTCCTAATGAATGCAAATTAGAAACTATTTTCTAATTTCATTCCACCTTGGCCAAGGATTCCTGGGTTGTCATTTATCGAATCACATAGGACATTTCTCTTCTTTTACTAGAAGTGGTAGATTCTTTATTGATCATTCACTATCTTCATATATAATTTATTACACCCAAGCATACCATTTGATATACTCTAAGAGTCTTAAGGAATAAGTCAAAGTGTAATTCATTATATATAAGATACTATGATGATCTCAAGTCTAAGGATCGTTTGTACTACTATCACTACATGAATTCCTATTGATAGACAAGTAAAACTCCATTAGGTATTCCTTAGCGAGTCACATTCAGTGAACTTATTCTCTAATAAGCACCTACATACTTGCTTTAGTGTCTCCACATAAATGATCATGAGATCAACCATCCTCATCCAATGAATAAGCAACGTACGTGCCAATCTATCCGGATTCACTAATCCCCTTTTTAGTAATTCATTGATTGGGAACATTTTAGTTTTAAGCTATCTAAGAATTTAGATCTCATTAGCATGATCTCATCATGATTCTAAAAGCATTGCTTAAAACTATGGGTTTATCACATATTATTAAAACAACACCATGTAGATAATAAATGCCTTTAATAAATAATTCTTTTATTAATAAACAAATAAGATTGATTACAAAGTATATGCTTTATCATCATACATGATTGGCTTTTATGCATACTACTTTCAATCTCCTACTTGCACTAAAGCCAATTCATCTTTGCACCCTTGGCCGAAGAGAATCCATAGCCATAATAATACCAAAAACTGTCCATCAATGCACTATGGGCTAATGAGGACTTTTACCACATCATTTGTAACATTACGGTCATGATTACAATCAATAATCCACAGTCATAATCATACCAAGTCCATCTATGCACTTCTGTGCCCACAGATGACTTTCAACAAAATATAAACATGAGGATGATGACAATGATATAAGAATTCAATAAAACAAGTTCAAGAATTAATTTATCCAGGAACTAATAATGTCCAAAACTAAAACATTTCAGCACAAAGTACAAAACTAAGCGTAACCCCTATAAATAGGGTTGTTCATCTCAGTATTTTGAGTACAAGTCCGCCCCAAAGATAGTTTGGTTTGGATACACTTCAAGGTAATTTGGAATTCAACGGACATCAACTAAGGATTAGTTGAATGAAAGATAATAACACTATATTATTGAATAATCATAACTGAATAAATATTTCGTTCTAAGTTCATGCTTTAGGGACAATCTAATAGCATAACTATTGAATAACACATCATACCTTGCTTTGAATAACATTAAGCTAAGGTTACATCTTAGAATTTAATATCAAGCATGCACAACAAATAATAAATTGAACGATAAACTAAAGGTACTTGCATGCTAATATAACAAGTTTAGAGTTAAGAAAACCTGCATAATCATAATAACTATCTCAACGAAAGTGTGGAGATGGGAAACTTGTATCATCATGAATAACTGGATACAATGAAGTTGCTTAATGGAAATACTTTACTCAATAAAGTATAGCATATGAAATTTGCATAACGAAGCTTTAGAATTAGAAAACTTGCTTAAACACAACAAACTAACTCAACGAGAGTATGGAGTTAGAGAACTTGCTTAATGTAAAAAGATAGGTTTAGAAACTTGCACAATTATAAAAGTAGAGTTAGAGAACTTGCCTTGTGCGTAGATTAAATCGTTATAATCCAAACCACAATTATCCTATATATTAACATGGCATAATCAGTCAGTAACACATACTATATCTCTACATCACGTATACTTTGATTATAAATTGCATTATCAAATTCTATCCATTAAAAATAATAACAATATTTGTTAATTAGTAATTCTATGTTCACTCATAGTATTAATATACTATAATACTAGAAATACATAATCAACATTTATCATATATCATTCTTTTAAAATATCAGACTTTTGTGCAAGACAAAAGTCGTTTCTGAACTTTCTGTTAAGTGGCACCGTGGAGCCACAGTTTGAAGCTAATGGGCATATTTGTGTATACATACATGGCGCTTCCCATTGAGAGACATATATAGGGACTTGGCTGTTGCACAAGAAAGTCCGGCGCTTCAATGCCGACTTGACTTTAACGGTCTTGAAAATCCGATTAAGGCGCGACATTTGGCGCTAAGGCGCGAGATTTGACACTGGAGCGTGAATTTTGACGCTGGGGCGCCAAAACTCATAGAACCAAAAATGAAGAACAGAGCTAAAGCTACTGTCCAAAACCTTAACAACAATTCACCCTAAACAACATGTATAACTAATATAAATTATACATAATTGCTAACAATCATCCATATACCAATTACCAACCACTAATTAATCAATATCATAACTAATTCTTTGAAACACTGTGTTTTGAAAAAATAAAATAAAACTCCATTGATGAAATGTCAATTTACAGTGAACGTAATTCCATGCTCATATTCAAATTAATACCTTTGAAATACAAGTATACTCACATATTAACATGTATAGTTCAATTTCATAGTAGTTCACAATTTATATAATCACATACCAATTTTGTTATTTTGCAAAACATACGTTCAAACATGTTTTTAACTGTAAAACCAAGTTCCTCTTTCTTTAACACGTAATTAGCATACAGTCATATATATATATATATAACAATAACAACTAAGCGTACACATGCTTCCCCAACCAATTATACAAACATAGTTTTGCAGAGAGTTTTGTAAAACTCTTATACACAGTCATATACCAGAAAACAGAGACTGCCAAGTTCATAGGAAAAATGGCTTAAAACATATCTACATATATACGTTAAGGATTTAAGAACCTACCTTTTTGTTGCTTTAGAAAACTTGTAAATCACTAAAGAAAATCTTGACAATCTCAGAGCTTTCCTCTCTCTGTCTATCTCTCAACTATCTCAAACAACTCCAACTTTTGATTAGGCTTAAGCCAAAATAGCATATACGTAATATTAACTAAAAACCAACGCTTACTTTTAAAACTAAAATGTATAAAACCGACGCTCAACTAATGATCGTATTAATTTAGCAGTTACCCAAAATAATATATATTATATATTTTTTATTTATTTAATTAATAATTTAAATTCAAAAGAAATCCAAAAGCCATAAGGTTTTGTTTGGCAAACCATTTAAAAATGAAGAATTAATACTTAAACCTTGTTTGGCAAAACTAAATTAAGAATTACTTTAATTATTTTTAATAACTCTTTATCACATAGTAATTTGTTGCTTTATTTAATAACAATTTATTAAATAAATCACTTAACCACATAACTCAATCCACATAACACATTAATTATTTAACAAATAAATAATTAACTAATCACATTAATTATTTAACAAATAAATAATTAACTAAATAAACTCAATCAAATTGAACAATTACTTATTCAAAAACACATCCAATAAATATTTATAACTTACACTTAAAAATCTGCAATGTTACATCATTCCCCTCTTAAAAGGATTCTGTCCTCAGAATCACAACTCAAACAACACATTTGTTACATTCTTCCCTACTTACAAAGATTCTGTCCCCAGAATCGAAGACAAGGATTAAACAAATAACTCAAGGTACTCTTTCATCATTTTCTCTTCAAGTTCCCACGTTCCTTCTTCAGCATTGTGGTTTCTCCATATCACCTTCACAGAAGGTATCACTTTATTCCTGAGCACTTGTTCTTTCCTGTCGACTATCTGGATAAGAACCTCTTCATAAGACAAATCTTCTCGAACTGCAACGGTTCGTACTCGATCACATGATTGTAATCGTGTTTATATGGTCGTCACACCGAAATATGAAAAATATTATGAATGTTTTCCAACCCTGGAGGTAGAGCTACCTCGTAAGCTACCTCTCCAACTTTTCGCAGCACTTTAAATGGTCCAATAAACCTCGGGCTTAGTTTTTCCTTCTTATCGAAACGAATTTTCCCCTTCCAAGGAGAAACTTTTAGGAATACATAGCTTCCTATGTCAAATGCACGATCTTGTCTGTGTTGATCAGCATACTTCTTCTGTCGGTCTTGAGCTTCTACCAATCTTGTCCTGATGAGTTTCATAACCTCAGCAGTTTGTTGCACTAGTTCTGGTCCTAGCAGTTGACGTTCACCAACTTCATCCCAGCAAAGTGGGGTTCTGCACTTTCTGCCGTATAACGCTTCGTAAGGCGGCAGAAACTCCATTTTTGTTCTTACACAAAAATCATCACTGACATCTCAAAACTTGGCCAAAACACTTAATTCAAATTACGTTATGCTCGATTCTTAATAAGCTAGCATAAACAGGACTCAATTTACAATTTAGCATACAAATTGGCCACTAGAATTGGTACTATTCACAAGCCATAACATATGAACATAAATAATGTTATTTTCATTTTCTTCCTACATCCAATTTCTCACAATTTGATAACTGATACAACATGTATACAAGATGACAACAGATTCTACAACTTAATCCACACCATATACTCAACGTATGAGCCACAAACCCACAAAATCAATTTACAGAGAATAGAAAATCACAAGTCTGAGAATTAGAAATAGTTATACCTTGATTGGTGAATGCTAAACAAAGATGATAACCTCTCAAAACCCCTGTGATCTTCTCTGTGTTCTCTTCTTCCAAGCTCTCTCTCTCTCAATACTCTGCTCTTTCTCCTTAGCCAAATACGAGAATAAGAAGAAACTAGAAGCTAGCCTTAGGTATAACATGTGTAAACATAAACTGAAACCCATGTTCGTCACTTTAAAAATAAAAAGACGTCAGTTGGGAAAAAGCCAAAGGCCACAAAGCCATGTTTGGCTAACCATCTATTTCTCAAACCAAGTTATTATTATATTATTATATTATATAGTTTCCACTTGTCACACATGTACCCATTTTAATAATTTATACTAATAATAATAAAAATCTTATTATCATTACACATAAATAATTATATATCCAATTTAATTAATAAATTAGACACACCACTTTATTTATTTTATTTATTTCCATTAAATTAAATAATTCATTTAATTTAATTATTTTCTTAAATATTAAGCAATTGATTTAATTTAATTATTTCTTAAATTAAATCCTTCAATAAAATTATCATTATTCAATTTAATTACTAAATTAATTCACCATAATTATCAATTATTTATTTTCCTTAATAAACAAATTATTTAAAATATTTATTTAATTCAATAAATATTTAGATTAAATTACAAATTTCTTGATCGTTACAGTAGCTGAGGCGCAAAAGACATTTTTTGCGACCTACATAATGAATGGGGAAGCCAACTACTGGTGGGAGGCTCACACGGGTGGGGCTAGAACTGATGCTGTTACATGGGAACAATTCAAGAAGGTATTCTTCGAGAACTACTTCCCTACTAGCATGCAAAGGAGGATGGAAATTAAGTTCTTAGAACTTAAGCAGGGGGACATGACGGTTCCCCAATATACGGCCAAATTCAATGAATTGGCAAGGTTTGCTCCACACCAAGTGGACACGGAGGAGAGGAAGGCTCGTAGGTTTGAACATGGCCTGAAACCCTGGCTCTATAGTAGGATTTCAGTTTTTCAGAGTGCTTCCTATGGAACCATTCTGAAAAAGGCGATAATAGCAGAGGGTGGTAGTGAGGCATTGACCCAATACCACAAGGAACGAAAGAATAAAAGTAGGGGAGATGGAGGAACTAAGGTAGAGGCTGCTAACGGTAGTGGCAGTAGGCCAAAACGGAAGAATTTTAACCCTGGGAATACTGGGGTGAAACAAGGGGATCCTAAACGTAGGATGGATGCATGCAAGACATGCGGAAAAACTCATCTGGGAGTCTATTTAAAAGGGAAAACAGGTTGTTATAATTGTGGGCAGGAGGGTCACATATCACCCAACTGTCCTAATCCTTAGAAAAGTCGTGGCTGTTTTGTATGTGGGTCGATGGACCACATGACAAGAAATTGCCCGAAGAAGGGGGCGGAGGGTAATAAGGGTTCTGGTAGTGGTAATTTAGCCATTACTGGACCAACACCATCATTGGGTAGACCCTCAGCCCGAACGTTTAATATGACTATCTAAGATGCGGTTGCATCTGCGGATGTATTAGTAGGTATCATTCCAGTCAACGAAATAAATGTTTATGTGCTATTTGACTTGGGTGCGACTTGTTCTTTTATAGCATGTAGATTTGCTATGCAACTGGGATTAAATCCTGAAAAGCTAGAACTACCTTTAGACATTAAGGTAGAAAACGAAGAGATAATTCCCATTGAACACATTCATAGGAATTGTTTCATAGATATTAGGGGTAACAGATTATCAGTAGATCTTTTACCGATAAGGTTAAGAGAATTTGATGTAATTCTAGGTATGGATTGGTTAATTAACCATAGAGCGATAATAGATTGTCATAGAAAGAGTGTAAACCTAAGGCTTTCTAAGAAACCTGAGGTGGTGTTTTATGGAAATAAATCACCAGGACGTTCTTGTTGTCTAACTATGACACAAGCCAGGAAGATGTTGCAGAAGGGGTGTAAGGGTTACCTGTGGCATGTTGTGGATACCCAAAGGGTGGGAGCATCATTGGAACATATATCGGTAGTTCAAGAGTTTGTGGATGTGTTTCCGGAGGAGTTACCCGGTATTCCGCCAGATAGGGATGTAAAATTTGTGATTGATTTGCTGCCGGGTATGTCACCAGTTTCAAAGGCACCATATAGAATGGCGCCAGTAGAAATGAAAGAGTTAATGGTTCAATTATAGGAACTATTAGATAGAAAGTACATTCAACCGAGTGTGTCTCCGTGGGGAGCCCCGATATTGTTTGTAAAGAAGAAGGATGGATCGTTACAACTTTGTATCAACTATCAAGAGTTGAACAAGTTAACAATCAAGAATAAATACTCGTTGCCCAGGATCGATGATCTATTTGATCAGTTGAAAGGGGCAAAGTATTTTTCTAAAATTGATTTGCGTACGGGGTATCATCAACTGAAAGTAAAGAAGGAGGATGTACCTAAGATGGCGTTCAGAACTCGTTATGGGCACTACGAGTTTCTGGTTATGTCGTTTGGGTTGACAAATGTGCCAGCTGCATTTATGGATATGATGAACAGAGTGTTCAAACAGTATTTGGACAAGTTCATTGTAGTGTTCATTGATGATATTCTAGTCTATTCAAAAACGCCAGAAGATCATGCTGAACATTTAAGAATAGTGTTGGAAACACTACGGAGGGAGAAGTTATATGCGAAATTCACTAAGTGTGAATTTTGGCTTGAACGAGTGCAGTTTCTAGGACATGTTATAGATAAAGATGGCATATCCATAGATCCAGCGAAGGTGGAAGTAGTAAATGAGTTGGACCAACCGAAAATGCCAACAGAGATTCGGAGTTTTCTGGGGTTAGCGGGATACTATAGGAGGTTCATTCAGGACTTTTCTAAACTAGTTACTCCATTGACGAATCTGACGAGAAAGTCAGTGAAGTATGAGTGGACAGGAAAGTGTGAAATTAGTTTTCAAGAACTAAAAATGAGGTTAAGTGAGGCACCTGTATTATCCTTACAAGATGATACGGGGAATTTTGTAGTTTATAGCGATGCTTCACATAGAGGACTGGGTTGCGTGCTCATGCAGCATGGGAAGGTCATTGCATATGCGTCACACCAGTTAAAGGATTATGAGAAGGTCTATCCTACTCATGACCTAGAATTGGCAGCTGTAGTCTTTGCCTTAAAAATATGGAGACATTATTTATACGGGGAGAAGTGTGAGATATATACGGACCATAAAAGTCTGAAATATATCTTCACACAGAAGGAGTTGAATATGAGGCAGAGAAGGTGGTTAGATTTTATAAAAGATTACGACTGTGATATCTTATATCATCCAGGAAAGGCGAATGTAGTAGCCGACGCATTAAGTCGGAAGGGTAGGGAAAAGCTGTCAATGTTAACTATTCAAAATGAGTTAAATATACTACTATCTTACAAAACACTAATTACAATACAAACTTTGAATACTTCTTTATTCATACTAATATAAAGCATTCAACTATCTATACCACTCTCTAGAATTCATTGATATCATCAAAGGAATCCTGAATCATGTGACAAACAACAGATCGATCGATGAGATAAGCAGTTTTCTTCTCTTTTATCGGATATCGAACTATTCGGTGCTGTAAATCATTAAAAGTATCTCGAACAACCAGAGATGTTTTAAGAAGTCTTGACTGAATTTCCTTCCTGCCATTTTGTGCATGGTGCAGTTGTTTTTTTTAGTCGGTGACTATGTCCCCTCTCATGTTGTAGCATTCCTTCAGCTATATCGACCCTAAACTTCATTTTATTTTTCTCATATTCTGTTGTCTGCATTAGTGACACCATTGCTTCATCATGTTTATTAATTCTCATTAAGTGTCCTACAACTGGATCTTCTTCTTCCTCAGCATCTAGCAGTTGTTAATCATGAAACAATTCTTCATCCTCTGCATCACTAGCTATAAATGACTTAACTTGTGGTGGATTGTTTACTATCACCATTTCTTCAGCATTGGAGTTGGCCATCTATAAAAGAAAACTCCTTTAATAATGGTATAGAAATTTACACAACATAATATTTTTAATGTTATATTTTATGTGTACTTTAAAATTTTTACAGACTCGAAGACTATATACTAAGACTTCTCTTCCTTAAATCTATAGCCTTGAGGCTTTGATACCAAAACTATAACGCCCCCATATCTATACTCTCATGGTATCTGATATGGTGCTTACTAAGAATTAATATAATGCATTTAAATCTATACACCAATGGTATCTGATTATAAGCTTATATTAAATTAAGGGACTATCAGATATAATTCTCATAAATCCAAAATTCACAGTATCCCATAACATATGACAATTCTCAGGAGAACTATTATTGTGTTTGGATACCCTCACTTGGATGTATGAACTGTATCTGTGAATAGAATCTATTTATCCGAAATCCAGAATATCAGTAATAACATGAACAATCCATATTAATAATATCCTCACCCAGATGTATAGTCTATGTCATGTGAGTTTATACTATCGTATCGATAACTATTTATTTGAAATCCAAAATATTAGTAATAATATGAACAGACCATATTACTAATATCTTCACTTAGATAAATAGTTCCCAAGGATCTCAACTAGATTCAAAGAATTCTAAATTTACATCTATATATGTAAGAAAACACGGTTGCGGAAATACAAGATGTTATATGTATATATAAATATTAATGTTCGATTACATGATTCTCATAACAAGTTTCTTATTACAAAGTATTCAACTAGACAAGAATATAATCTAATCTAAGAAGGGACGCTTCCCTTTATCTACTCCAGATGTTCCATTTGAGACCCCAAAATTTTATGAATAAAGATTTAAATTTCTCGAAATATTTTTTTGAATATTATGGTGTGGATTTGATATAATGTTATAGTTGTGAGTAATATTTATAAATTTTGCAAAGTAAATAAGTTGTTATATAATATTCGATTGGTCGGGGAATATTCTTTTTATCGGGAAATATCCGTACGACGGCACAATCATTGGTGGACCCCACAACGGAAGTATTGTCGTATTTAAAAAATGACATAATTATCTTTTTATGAAAATAACGGCGAAAGTGTTACCGTTAAAACTATTGAACTACCCAGTAGTAAAAGTACAGTAATACACGCGCATAGTAGCACACGGTATTGATTATTGATGCTTACGTGAGAAGTCACTCAGTTATACTCAATTATTGCTACGATAATTCTTTGCATCATATCTCTCATATTATTGATTCAATTATTGTCACAATTATCATCTCAGATAATATGATATATTATTAAATCAATAATTGAGGCGACAAAGTTATTCATATTATTATTTGCAATATTGATGATATGTCTAGAAGTTACATCGAGGAGAGGTTTGGTCACCTAATTGCGGCGAATAAGGAAAAATCCTTATCATAAAGCCCTCTTTCTTTCAGGAGCGACACGTTGTTAAATATTGTGAATTATAATATTAATAATGAATAAGTTAAATGTTGATTAAATATGAAATTGATAGTTCCATTGTGTTGGAATTATTAGTGTTAGTGAAAATCGACATTTATTTCTATAATAATTGATGTCCGGAGGTTATATTGACGAGATCGGATGAACCTTAGGATAAATGAGCAATTAATTGCTATTGATTCACATGATTATAACTATTTGTTCAAATGTGTGTACTATTTATTCACATTCATTTACTATTAGGGGAGTTGGTGCAAGATTGATAATACTTGCATGACTAAATTAAAAATAGAGGTATAGTTGAAGGTACTATACTGTAATTGTTTTTTCACATGATTAGAACTATTGAGTCACATGATTTACTATTGAATTACAGGATTTACTATTAGGGGAGGTGGTGCAAGTTTGATAATACTTGCAGGACTAAATTAAAAATGAAGGAAAAGAGGAAGGTATTACACTGTAATATTTCGAGCCCAAAAACGTGCAATTATCGAAACTATATTTTCCTATAAATTGAAGCTCATTCCTTCATTATTTTTCACCAATTCACTAAATTTATAGAGCAATTATTATAGAGAGAAAGAAGAAGAGAAGTCTGCTACCTCACTATTCCAGTATCTAGTCTTCTTTTGAGGTAAGGGGTATTATTCTTTCGTATTCATGAAGAGAGCTTTTGTTATTCCATTCTATATTATTATGTTGGAATAACATGTCTATCTTAATCTGCATACATGGTGAAATTCTTACATTTATTCTATTCTTTATTATTATGTTGAATAACTTTATCTGCTCACAACCGCATACATGGTGAAATTCTATTGTTATTCCATTCTTTATTATTTTGTTGTAATATCATGTCTGTGCGAATTACGCATGACCTGGTTTCATTCTTTATTATTCTGCTGGAATATACTATCTGTGCGTATTACGCATGACCTGGTTCTATTATTTATTATTCTGTTGGGAATAACCTGTCTGTGTGGTCTATCGGATGCTTGGTGAATTCTTCTGTTATTCCATTCTTTATTATTCTGTTGGGAATAACCTGTCTGTGCGGTCTATCGCATGCCTGGTGAATTCTTTTATTATTCCATTCTTTATTATTATGTCAGAATAACCTATCTTTGTGGACTACCGCATGCATGGTGAATGATCCTTTGTATTCATTCCTTATTAAATTGTGAAAATAATCTGTCTACGTGGATTACCGCATGGCGGGTTAAAATCCATTTGCAGTTTCGTATATTCTATTATACTCGTATGAGATATCATTTCTTTTGTACTCGTCGTGAAATATCATTTTTTTGGTATTTTATTTACGAGTTACTATTCACGGGTTACTATTCACCCAGTTACTATTCACTCTAGTATTATTCACTCGGGTATTTGGGGCACTTTTCGCGCCGGAGTACTATTCACGGGTTACTCTTCACCCGATTACTATTCACTCTAATATCATTCACTCGGGTATTCGGGACACTTTTCGTGTCGAGGTACTATTCACGGGGTACTATTCCCGAAGTACTATTCACCCAAAAAATATATTTCTTTTCTGTCCAAATTATTTTTGGTACATGAATATTATTCTTGAATTTTACTCTACAAAGCAAGCGGTATCATGTTGACAATTTGGGCGTTATTGATTTACGGATAAATTAAATTATAAATCTTTAAAATTTATCCTTGAACTTGTTTTATTGAATTATTATGTCATTGTCATCATCCTCATTTTATATTGTGATGAAAATCATCTTTGGCTTACGTGCATAAATGGACTTGGTATGATTATGACCAGGGATTATTCGGTATAATCATGACTATTGATAATTACATGAATATCCTTGGTCGTGGTGCAGGGATGATTCGATGATGTGGTTTATTTATTAAGCTGAGTCTCAGCGATAAAGTTGATGAAAAACTTTTTAAATCATAGAAGATAGTAGATTTTATGCTCTACTATTTCCGCTGTAGTTGTTGATCTAAAACTTGTTGTCTATTGTATTCTATCAGTTGTTATACTGTTGAAGGCTAAGGATAATTTATTCTGCATTATCTTAGTCATAATATTTCTTACTGGGCTAGTTGAGCTCACCCTTTCTTTCATTGTTCTCTTCAGGAAATGAGAATATAGCTGGGACGAGTCGGGGAATGGAGTGATGATCCAGTATAAGTGGCTTTAGTAGTCCTCACTATTCTATGAAATAATGTGATAATAATTATAATGAGGACTCCATTTAGTGTGGATATTGTCTAGATGACAATATTCTTATTTAAACTCTCAGCTATGTTTTGTTGTATGTTACACGACTATTGTATAATTAAGTTGTATTTGAATTTATGTACCATGTATCTGCCGACTCAAGATGGGTGATGTATACATATTTTGGGGGCGTCACAGTTGGTATCAAAGCTTAGGGATATGATCCCTGGCTGAGATGTGAGACATGAACTAGGAGGGGAGAGATGATGAATTCCTTCGCTAGTATGACCTACCTAAGTTTATTTGGTATTTAATTGGTCGGTCAGAGTATAGGGATAATATGTGATATGTTAATTAACCCTTGTTTTGTGACAGTGTTTGAAAATGGCATCTGAAAATGTTGAAAACCAAGAATGAAGTACATGAGACAGGTTGAGTCACCAACGATCATCATACCGAAATAATGTGCAACAGGAAGACAATAATCCTCAAGTAAATAACAACACCGATCAGATGATGAACGATGGGATGTTTAGAGGCTTTATGCAATTCATGCAACATCAGGCGAAAAAGACTCCTGTTCAAAATGCAAGTGGAAACACTGGCAACTCTCGGGTCACTCGCTAAGCGATTCAAGGCTGGGACCACCGGAGTTTTTGGGAAAGCCGAGAACCACTTAAAGGCGAGACGTGGTTAAAGTAGATCACCAAGATATTTGATGTCTTGGGATGCTCCGAGAAGCAAAGGTTCCTTTGCCACCTTTATGTTGCGTGAAGAGGCGATTCTTGGTGGGAATCAGTAAAACGTTACCGACTGGCCTTTTCAAGATGTCTTAAGATAAGTTCCAAGAGATGTTCAACGACAAGTACTTTCCCGGAAGTATTCGTCACATGAAGGAGGTGGAGTTTATCAAGTTGGAGAAAAACAATATGACCGTGTCCCAATACGAGGCTAAATTTGCGGAGTTATCCTGGTTTGCATCCCTCTTGGTCGATAATGAGGAGCGAATGACGCGAATGTTTCTAAGAGGTTTGAAACCCGATATACGTCAATACCTCATTTCTCACAAACTTTGTTTATATTCAGATGTTGTGAATAGGGCTCAGTTATTGGAGCGCGATAATGTGTCAACACAACCAAAAGGCAACGACCAACAACATGATAATAATCGTACCGGTGGCAACAGCCATCGGAACAATGATAACCATCGTGGGGGAAATTATCACGCCAAGAATGGTAACCACTTAGGTGGTAATCATGGCCAAGATAATAGAGATGGAAATTTCAAGAAGAGGAGATTCAATAATGATGGAAAGACGTCAGCACCAACACCTGTTGTTAAGGAAGGAGAACGACCGCCGATCGTATGCTTCAAATGCAGAGGGGAGGGACATATCAGTCCGAACTACGTGATGCAGTCCAAAGCATGTTACAATTATGGAAAAGAAGGTCACCTAGCCAGATTTTGTCGTGCACCAAAGTTAAGTCCAGCTGGGACGGTGGCACCAAATGTGGATACGGACAAAAAAAAGTCGGTGGTTTCAGGAAGAGCGTTTTTCGTGACTTCTCAAAAAGTGAGTAACCCGAATGAAGTTAGCACGGGTTAGTTAATTATAAATTCTTGCGAAGTCTATACCTTATTAGATACCGGTTCTACCCATTCCCTTATCTCTCTTGCTTGCGCTCAACGTTTAAATTTGACTCCAGAGAAATTAGACTTTGACTTATCGGTTGAAACTCCGTTAGGAGAAACCTTCATTATATGTGTTATCCAAGTCTTGGATGAGAGTCACAGTTTTGAATGATATTTCTATTGTTAATAAATTTCCTGACGTATTTTTGAAGACTTCTTAGCCTACCCCTAGAGCGTGAAATCGAACTTTGTATTGACCCCAGTACAAAACCCATTTCTAAAACCCTCAAATATTTCTTTACCTAAAACGATCGTATAATGTGCCAAGGACGTTTGCTCGAGCTGTTGAAGATTACGACTATACCATTCAATATCATCGTGGAAGAGTGAACGTGGTAGTTGACGCGTTGAGTAGAAGATCATATGCGTTTACGAGTGCGATGTTGTTAAAACAAACACCTATTTCGTATAACTTATAAATGATGAAGATAGAGTTAAAGACTCTAGGGACCCACGTGAAGATAGCGAATATATGATTTGAACTGACTTTAATCGATAAAGTTAAAGCCGTGCAAGATACATATACTCAGAGTTGATAAATGTGAAGAAGAAGGTTCAAGAGGGCGTTATTCTAGAAGCAAGAATCGATGAAGAGAGGAAATCTCAACCCTCGATTTTATTGGCCCATTTGAAATTCTTGATCAAGTAGGAACTGTGGCCTATAGACTCGTTTTACCGCCAAATATGTCGCGTGTTCATAATATTTTTTTTCACGTATCGATGTTACGTAAATATGTGGATTACAAATTACCCGATATTTTCTATTCAAATAAATAAGAAATTTTGCATATAAATTTTTTTATTTGAAGAAGCGAATATGTGCCAAGTAATGTGTATGTATATATGTGATAAATAAAATTTATTTATTACATGAATAATTTCAAATAATTTTATTTTAGAATTATTGATCATTATAACATATATACTTCTAATAATTAATTTTATAGTAGAAACTTCTTTATTATTTATTTTCCATGAAAATATGATTTTTATATTATTTAAATAATATATGAAATGATTATTGGAATTATTATAATTACTATTTTATTATATGAATTTTAGTTAAGATTATTAATTTAATTATTTTAACTTAATTAATAATGTTAGATATGAAAAATAAATCGATATGGAATCCAAACCCTAAATTTGGGTATTGATCAAGGGATGAGAATAATAATATAATATTAATTATATTTTAATTTTTCAGTGCTATAAATATGTACTATAAATGTGTAGACTGATAATGGTTGGCCAAATATGGTAGATTATGTCATAACCCTCATATCATGTTATTAAACCCTAATTGTTAAACTCGGTTATGAGTTTGAGACTGAGCAGTAATCGTGTTATATGAATTTTACTGTGTATTATATAATTTCTATAATTAGGAGAAACCCTAATTATTATTTGACAACCCTAATTTGCTAAAATTAGAAACCCTAATTACTGTTTTAGTAAATTATAATGATAATTTGCCCTAATTGTTAATTTGGGAACCCTAATGGTATTAAGGAACCCTAATTTCCTATTAAAAACCCTAATTTTAAATTAGTGTGTTTAATTAAAATTTTATTACACTTTAATTTTAATTTTTCAAACCCTAGTAATTATTTGGGAAACTTTAATATGTAAAATCTAGTGAATAAATCATAGATTCAAGCACCTTGGACAATAATGCCTTTAAATTAAAACAAAATTACCAAAGTACCCTTTTCTCTTATTTATGAATTATTGCTAGAAAATCTTCATCAAATCTGGCCAGCCACCCTACCCTAGACCTACCTATGAGCTAGATTAACAGCACATCAGCCATTGCAAGCATCCAATACATTGCATACATGTTTATATAGAATTCAAGAGAGAGAAAGTGCTCATTTTTGGCCTAATTTGTTCACAGATACCTAGCCATTCTCTCTCAAGCTCAAACCCACGAAATTGCCTTGTTAGTTCAGTCACAAATCAAGCCCCACGAACACGAACATCAAATCAGAAGCATAGAAATCAGAAATTTGAGCATAAAGGTGCAAACCCTAAAAATTCAAAAATCTTTTGATCTTATGTTAGATGTAATTTTTTTTGTGTTAAATATATTGTATGGGGTGTTAATCAATGATCTGGGTTGCTAGATGTTAAACCCATAAAATCTAGAGGCTCGGATTTGATGATTTTCCAAATCTAGAAATTCTTGAAAATAAAGGTCTGACAGTGAATGTCAGGTCCTATAGATCTCGATATGTTATATGTTTTTGTGTTTTAAAAGTTTGTACTTGTACTCTGTCAGGTGATCTTGAATCTGGAACTTGAATCAGGTTCATATCTGTTGTAGATTAAAAGATATTCGTGGTCAAAGTGAGTTGATCGATCGAAATTACGAGTTTCGGGCAACCCGAAACCCGAAATTTATAATGATCATTTTAGAACTTGTTCTTCTTTGGTAGTTATAGTATGGACATGTTCTTTTTATATACTTGTAGACTAACATGAGTACTACATATATATGTTTTATATATTACCCAAATACGTAATGAGAATCGAATTGAGAGTTGGTCAAACACAGGTTGTGGCGCTTTCAAGAACATTTACGAAAAACCGAAAATGTTCAAGAACGATTCCGGAGGGTACTTTGATAAACTATAGATCTTTATTGTGTTGATGATAGGATGATATGATGTTTTTTTATTTTTCCATGACATGTATTATTATAAGTATAAATCATTATATCACATGAAGTAAGGCTGGAACCTTATGTAAATTGAGCACAAAACAAGGGACTCGAATTTCTGGGTTTCTGGAAAAACCCAGAAACACCGACAGGAAGTTTGAATGGCTAGATTGTCATGATGTTGTATGTTATAACCTGGATAATGATTGTTAATTGTAGTGTTACATAGCTCGTATGTATGATGAAGTCTACGACCGTAACGTGGAACTTCAGGACATAGTTGAGGAGTTGCAAGAGATAGTAGCTGAACAACAGACTGTAATGACACAGAAGGACGACGACATCTAGGATCGAGATGAATGTCTAACTAATGCTGAAGAGAAGCTGATGCAAACTGAAGGAGAGAAGGAACAACTGATCGAGATGGTCGTGGGCCAAGAAAAAGTGAATGAAGAAGCTACCAAGAGGCGAGAGTCAAGACGATATCTGAGGAAGCTTATCAACGAATGGGAAGAAGCGATAAAGGGCGCACAAGCAAAGAGGATGAAGATGGAAGAGATGGATAAAGTATTCAATACGGTGATTAATCGAGCTCAAGATCGGGTCATGGGTTATCCAATTCAGTTTGAGACTCTGCCATCATACGTGTTAGATCGCCGAACCATGTTCCGTGTTATGGAAGAAGAGCGTTAAAAGGCTACTAAGTATCTTAGTAGATCATCGTAGGAAATCATATACATTTTGCAAGTAATAAGTGTTAAATAATGTGTAAATCCCTAGTGTTAAGTAACCATGGGATATGAGAATGATGATGTTGTCCTGTAACTTTTGTAGTTCAGGAAAGGAATGTAAATAGCAGTGATGCTATTATTGTTATGTTTTTCGAAGTTATGATGAATAAATAAAAAGCTATTATTTTATTCAAAGGTGTTATGTGGTTAATTCTTTTATGGAGGCAAGTTAATTAGAAAATACTTAAAGAAGTTGGGTAATAGTCTAATAGATTTTTTTTTCAAACAGAAAATGCCTCCCAGACGTGAACCACCCCGTCAGAGAACCAATGCGAGAACTAACAATAACGATGTTGAGGATAATTTCGTCCAACAACTAGTAACATTACTAACAGGAGCGTTGCAGAATCAACCTCAAAACCAAGGCACAACGTTTAAGGAGTTTAAGGCGGTTGAACCACCTGAATTCCGTGGGTCAATGAATTCGGTCGAGACACAGACCTAGATTATGGAGATTGAGAAGATATTTGAAGTCGCTAGGGTAGTGGATGAACAGAAGACTGCTTTTGCAACATTTATGTTGAAAGTAGAAGCTAGTTATTGGTGGCAAGCCAATAAAACTCGGGAAGGACCAGGAGTGATGACTTGAGATAGGTTTAAGGAGTTATTCTTCGAGACCTACTTCCCAGAGAGTTCGAAGAGTCAGTTAGAGGTTCAATTTTTGGAACTGAAGCAGGGAGCAATGATGGTGTCTGAGTATGCCGTGAAATTCAACGAATTGGCGAGGTTTGCGCCATATCAAGTCGTACTGAATTTGGCGTAAGGCAAAAGAGGTCGAATAGGGATTGAAGCCACAGCTACAAAGATGGGGTTTCCTATTCCAGTTGAAGACATTTGAAGCAGTGATGGAGAAGGCTGTACTCGCTGAAGGTGGAGGGGAGGCAGTGACAAAATTCAATCAAGAGCAGAAGAAGAAGAGGAATGAGGTGGAAGTGAAGAATGGTAGTGGAGGCAATGGAAATGGCAGCAACAACAATAACAACAACAACAACAACTTGAAGAGGAAGTGGAACGAAAACGGGGTTACTGAAAACCAGCAGAGTAAACAACAATTTAGGAAGTTTGAAGCATGTGCTACATGCGGGAGGTTTCATAAGGGTGTGTGCTTGATGGGGAAACGTGCATATTTCAATTATGGCCAGGAGGGTCACATCGCCTCAAATTGCACCTAACCCAAGAAGAATATCTGTTTTACATGTGGATCCAAGGATCATTTTGCTCGTGAATGCCCTCAGAAGAAGGTCAGAGAAACAGTAAGAAGTAAGGGAGGCAGCAGTGGAGGTACTTGGGCCATTGCTGGACCTATAACGTCAAACAAACCCACAACAAGAACTTTCAACATGACTGTGCAAGATGCTGTGCAATCAAAAGATGTGGTGTCAGGTATTATCCCAATCAACGATATTAACGCTTATGTATTATTTGATTCGGGTGCTACTTGTTCATTTATATCTGATGAATTTGCTAAGAGGTTAGAATTTCCTAGAGAAGAACTGAATTTCCCTTTGAACATAAAAATTGTGAATAGGGAGGTGATTCCTGTTAGGTTTGTATACAAGAACTGTAGAGTGAAAATTAAAGGGAATATCCTGATGGTAGATTTAATTCCGATTAGACTCGGGGAATTTGATGTAATTTTGGGAATGGATTAGTTGTTCAAATATGGAGCAGTAATTGATTGTCACAAGAAGTGTGTAAACCTTATGACTCAAAATCGAAGGTAGTTTTCCATGGTAGGAAATCGCTTAGACAAATGAAATGTCAAGCGATTATGCAAAGCTAGAAGTTGTTGAGTCAAGTACATGTGTGGTTATTTAGCTTACATAGTCGATACTCAGAAGAAGGGTGTAAAACTGGAGGAGATACCAGTGGTTAGAGAATTCGTAGATGTATTTTCGAAAGATTTGCCAGGACTTTCACCTGACAGAGAGATTGAGTTCGTAATTGACTTAGCGTCAGGAACTACACCGATATCGAAGGCCCCGTACGGAATGGCTCCGATAGAAATGGAGGAACTGATGGTGCAACTGCAAGAACTGCTGGACAAGAAGTATATTCAACCAAGCGTATCACCGTGGGGAGCGTCGATATTATTTGTGAAGAAGAAGGACGGATCAATGCGTCTTTGCATTGATTATAGGGAGTTAAACAAGGTCATTATTAAGAATAGGTATCCGTTACCTAGAATAGATGACTTGTTTGATCAGTTGAAGGGTGCTAAATATTTCTCAAAAATAGATTTGAGAAGTGGGTATCACCAATTGAAGGTAAGAAAGGAGGATATACCTAGAACAACATTTAGAACTCGGTACGGACATTATGAGTTTCTGGTGATGTCTTTTGGTTTAACAAATGCCCCTGCCGCGTTTATGGATTTGATGAACAGGGTATTTAAACCATTCTTAGACAAGTTCGTAGTAGTGTTTATCGACGACATTCTGGTGAATTCCAAAACTCAAGAAGAACACGTGGAACATTTATGTCTGACATTGGAGACACTAAGAAAGGAAAAGTTGTACGCGAAATTCTCTAAGTGTGAATTTTGGCTCGATCGTGTACAATTTTTGGGTCATGTGATTGACAAAGATGGGATTTCAGTAGATCCATTGAAAGTGGAAGCTGTAATCAATTGGAAACAACTAAGGACACCTTCGGAGGTGAAGAGTTTCTTGGGACTGACCGGTTATTATAGAAGATTTATATAAGATTTTTCCAAGATAGCCACTCCGTTAACAAATTTGACACGGAAAGCTGTGAAATTCATTTGGACGGAGAAGTGTGAAGAGAGCTTCCAAGATTTAAAGAAGAAGCTAAGTATGGCACATGTGTTAACCTACTTAGGATAATACAGAAATTTTGTGGTGTCAAAGTGATGCCTCACACAAAGGATTGGGTTGTGTTCTTATGCAAAAGCAGCAAAGTTATTGCCTATGCATCAAGTCAATGAAGGATTATGAGAAAGGTTATCCACTCATGATTTGGAATTGGTCTGCGATGAGTATTTGCTCTCAAGATATGGAGACACTATCTGTATAGAGAGAAATGTGAGATCTACACAGACCACAAAAGTCTGAAGTATATTTCACTCAGAAGGACTTGAACATGCGTCAGAGAAGATGGATGGAATTTATAAAGGATTACGATTGTGAGATCTTTTATCATCCAGGCAAAGTGAATGTGGTTGCAGATGCTTTAAGCAGGAAAGGTCGGGAGAAGTTGATACTGATAACAACTCAGGAGGAGCTCATTTCAGCAATGACAAGTTAGAGCTGGAAATCAAGTTTCCACAAGAATCCAATGAACGACTATTTCAGTTGGAAGCAAGTCCAACTTTACTGGACAAAGTGAAGAACGCTCAGTTACAAGAAGAAGAATGTGGAAAGATAAAAGAGAATATGGGTGGTGGTAGCGATACGAAATACAAGGTCGATACCGAAGGATTACTACGGTACGAGGGAAGAATCTGGGTTCCAGCAACACCAGAACTGAAAGATGAAATCTTGACCTAAGCTCATAGCTCAAGATATTCGATTCATCCAGGAAGCACGAAGATGTATCAAGATTTACGCCGACATTTTTGGTGGCCGAATATAAAAAGGGATGTTGCAGAATGCGTGGCTAAATGTTTGACATGTCAAAGAGTAAGCCGAACATCAAAGACCCAACGGATTACTTCAACCGTTGGAAATACCGGAATGGAAATGGGAGCATATCACGATGGATTTTGTGGTGGGTCTTCCAACTACTCAGAGAGGATGTGATGCAATTTGGGTGATAATGGACAGACTGAAAAATTAGCGCACTTTTTACCAATAAAGATTAGGTTCAATCTTGATCAGTTGGCAAGATTGTACATCAAAAAGATCGTTTCGAGACATGTAGTGCCAGTGTCAATTGTGTCCGATAGAGACCCGCGATTCACGTCAAACTTCTGGAAGAGACTACAAGAATGCATGGGAACTCAATTGCGAATGAGTACGGCTTATCATCCATAAACAGATGGCCAAAGCGAGCGATCCGGACATTGGAAGATATCTTTGAGAGCATCGTCATGGATTTCAAAGGAAGCCGGGAAGAGAAATTACCGTTGGTGGAATTACGCCACAATAATAGTTATCACGCGAGCATCGGCATGCCGCCTTTACGAAGCGTTATCTGGCGAGAAAGTGCGAGAACTCCAACATCTTTGGGATGAAGTTGGTGAACGTCAACTACTAGGACCAGAATTAGTGCAACAAACTGCTGAGGTTATCAAACTCATCAGGAAAAGATTGGTAGCAGCTCAAGACCGACAGAAGAAGTATGCTGATCAACACATGCAAGATCGTGCATTTGACGTAGCTTACGAGGTAGCTCTACCTCCAGAGTTGGAAAACATTCATAATGTTTTTCATATTTTGGTGTTACGACCATATAAACCCGATTACAATCACGTGATCGAGTATGAACCGTTGCAGTTTGAGAAAGATTTGTCTTATGAAGAACCTATCCAGATAGTCGACAGGAAAGAACAAGTGCTCAGGAATAAAGTGATACCTTCTGTGAAGGTGATATGGAGAAACCACAATGCTGAAGAAGCAACGTAGGAACTCGAAGAAAATGATGAAAAAAGTACCACAGAGTTATTTGTTTAATCATGTCTTCGATTCGGGGGATGTAATCTTTATAAGTAGGGAAGAATGCAATGAATGTGTTGTTTGAGTTGTGATTACGGGGACAGAATCCTTATAAGAGGGAATGATGTAACATTCCGTTTTTTTTAAATGTAAGTTATAAATATTTATTGATTTACATAAATATTTATTGGATGTGTTATTATTGAATAAGTAATTGTTTAAATTGATTGAGTTGATTTAGTTAATTATTTATTTGCTAAATAATTAATGTGATTAGTTAATTATTTATTTGTTAAATAGTTAATGTGTTATGTGGATTGAGTTATGTGATTAAGTAATTTATTTAATAAATTGTTATTTCATAAAGAGTGACAAATAACTATGTTATAAAGAATTATTAAAATAAATTAAAGTAATTTTAATTTAGTTTTACCCAAACAAAGCTTAAGGATATAAACTATTTTATTTTAAAGGATTTGCCAAACAAAGCCCTATGGCTTTAATTTTGAAATTTAAATTGTTTATAAAATAAACTAAATAATATATATATATATATATATATATTTTATAAATGGTACGTTATATATTTTTATAACTGATGTTATTATTGATTAGGCTTATTATGGCCATGTCCATTTTATGTTAAGCGTATTGGATATCAGTTGAGTTACGTGGTTAGTATTCTAAATTATTACTGAGAAAAGAAAGAAGGGCGAGAGAGAGTTTTGAGAAAAAGATTGAAGTTCAGAGTTTGAGAAAGAATGTGATTTTCAAAGCAAGTCCGTTAACAAAGATTCGTAAGCAAGCAAAAAGGTGGGTTTCTCCAACCTTAATTTATGTACATATATATATATATATATATATATATATATATATTTGTGGTTTCATGATGCCTAATGTCTCTGTGTTCTTCAACTTTACGGTGTATAAGATTTTTACAAAACTCTCTGTAAAACTATGTTTGTATAATTGGTTAGAGAAACATGTATGTATACGATTCAATTGTTATCATTAGCATGTGTGTGTGTGTGTGTGTGTATATATATATATATATATATATATATATATATATATATATATATATATATATATATATATATATATATATATATATATATTAATTATAGGCTAAAGGAAGAAATTGATTTGTTCAAAGAAAGTATATATATACTGAATATATGTTTTGTAGAAATATCAAAAGTTATGTATGCTAACCGAGGAATTGAACTATACATGTTAATTTGTTATATGTTGGTATACTTGTATTTCAAAGGAATCAAATTTGGTTGATAACGGTGAAAATTTACGTTCAACATACTTTAGATATCAACAATGGAGTTTTGAGTTTTAACCAAATATTATTTTAGTGATTTAAGTCTTTTAAATTTGTTGTTCAATTGTTGGAAATTGGTATATGGATAATTGTTAGCAATTATGTGTAGTTTATATTAGTTATACATGTTGTTTGGGGCAAATTGTTGTTACAAATTTAAGACAGTAGCTTTGGCTCTGTTCTTCGTTTTGGTTCTGTGAGTTTCGACGCCCCAGCGTCAAAATTCATGCTCCAACACCAAATTTCATTGACGCCAAAAATAAACAGGAAGTTCGCGCCCAGTATTTGGAATTCACACTACCCGACCTTTGGAATTCGCGCCGGTGCCTTTGTCTCGCCTTATTGTTTGAAAAAAGTGGTGCAGGACGGACGCTTTTTGACCTCCTATAGTAAAATGGCTATAACTTTCTCATACGAACTCCGATTGAGTTGATTCAAGATGATCTGGAATGAGGACGAATAGACCTACAACTTTCATGCTTTAAGTAGTTTAATTGGATGTCTGTAACAGTAGTCAAAATGGCGCTCTTTAGGACTATTGTGTATTTGGAGCCAATCGGAGGGCGTCGGGATGCACGAATGCAAGTGCAACCCTTTGGGTATTAGTATAACTTAATGATAACATATTGGACATGTAATAGGATGTTGTATCAAGTTGTTAATATGCATGTGGTGGAATGATATGATCACTTAAGTAGTTGTAATAAAGCTAAAAGTAATGTTCATGAAAAGATGTGATGTTGTTTAAACTTAAACTTAGTTAGTAGCTATACTAAGAGTAATAAAGTAACTCATAAAGGTAATGTTAGTGTAACTAATGTGTATTGTCAATACATATGGTATGTGTAGGACTTTGGGTGAACGTGAATAGTAATTGTTTAACCTACGCACGAGGCAAGTTCTCTAACTCTACTTTTATAATTGTGCAAGTTTCTAAACCTATCTTTTTACATTAAGAAAGTTTTCTAACTCCATACTCTCGTTGAGTTAGTTATGTTTATACAAGTTTTCTAATCCTAAAGCTTCGTTATGTAAATTTCATATGCTATAAAGTATTTCCATTAAGCAACTTCATTGTGTCTAGTTATTCAGGATGATACAAGTTTTCCCATCTCCACACTTTTGTTGAGATAGTTATTATGATTATGCAAGTTTTTCCTAACTCTAAACTTGTTATATTAGCATGGAAGTATCGTTATTCCGTTGAATCAGTTTATTGTTGAAGTTATTATTTGTTGTGCATGCTTGATATTAAATTCTAAGATGTAACCTTAGCTTAATGTTTGTTCAAAGCAAGGTATGATGTGTTATTCAATAGTTATGCTATTAGATTATCCCTAAAGCATGAACTTAGAACGAAATGTTTATTCAGTTATGATTATTCAATAACATAGTGTTATTATCTTTTATTCAACTAATCCTTAGTTGATGTCCGTTGAACTCCAAATTACCTTGAAGTGTATCCAAATCAAACTATCTTTGGGGCGGACTTGTACTCAAAATACTGAGATGAACAACCCTATTTATAGGGGTTATGCCTAATTTTGTACTTTGTGCTGAAATGTTTGTATACAATATATGTACGAAGGGTTGATCCCCCTAAGTACCTTAAAGTCATTATGGTCGTATAATCGTAAAAGTTTAAGTTAAAAGATTACTTATAACTGTGGACAAGGTTCGTGGTCATTAGACCCTCAATGAATGTTTAAAATGTTAATAGAACACATTGTTCAGTTCTATTGAGCCCCTGAATGGGCAAGGAATGTTTAAGATGTTAATAGGACCTATTGTTCAGTTCTATTGAGCCCCTGAATGGGCAGAGAATGTAAAAGTTATTCATTGTTATTTCAAGTCAGCCTTGTTTGCTCACTCTTGCCTGTAAAATCGTTACAGCTAAAGATGGAAAGGGTGACGTACCTAGCACCAGTAAAGGAAAGGGAAAGATGAACAAGTACTGAAGACTTGTAATAGTTTTGATAGTTTTATTATCATACTTTAATTTAAAGAATGTAATGAAGTTTATTTAAATTTTCCGTATAAATGATTGTTTGTAAATGTTAGATAACCTGGGAGATTTTATTTTTTGTATGGGCAGGTTTATTATTCAATTTTATTTATGATTGGGTAGTTATAAATGAATGTTTTGATTACGTGAACACCAAATCTCGAGGTAATGAATTACCGAGATTTAGGGGTGTCACATAACCTACATATAACGGGAAGTTATAGAGGCTTAAAGTCACTGTCAGAGCTGTTCTTGAGTTTCTGGACAACCCAGAACAGTGGTCATGGTCGTTCAACGGTTTTGTGGCTTCAATATCTTTGATTATGTGTATTGGATGTGTGTTGTGTTTGTTGTAACATGTAGTATATATGTCAGGGTACATAAATATAACACAAACTTAAACAAATCATAATTCTAAGGTCTCTATTTAGTCTGGTCAAAGTACAATGGAAGTCGTTCTTCGATGTTCTTCGATTTTACAAAACCCGAAAAACTTGGTCAAGTTCGGTCAACGAATTTTGACCATAAATTCCAGTAATCTTATGAGTTGTTTATGCAACTTAAAATCATAGATATGTCGTACATATATTAGGTTGTTAATATAAAACAAAATATTACAAAAATAATAAACAGAAAATGATCAAAAAGGTTGGTCAAAGTAGCCAGTACAACTGTTCTTGAGTTTTCTGGGTAACCCAGAATACTACAATCCATGAACGGTCAACGCACTTTAACCAATCATAACTTGCAATCTATGGTTCTAATGAACCTATTTTTTTCAGATTAAATACCTACTAACAATCTACAAGTAACATATAATTAACAGACCTAAACATAAACACACTTGAATCTACAAGCCCTCACATTCGGCTGTCAAACTTGGTTTTTCAAAATTTCCAGATTTCTAAAAACACTTAATTAAGACATCTAGATGTTATGAAAATGTGTTCTACCAATCTAACATACTTTCTAACATACTAATACATATTTCCAAACATCTAAACAACAATAATAACAAAGGATCAAAGAGCTAATTATGAATTAGGATTTGTTCCTTTTCTTGGTTGATTTTTGATTCTAACTACTGAATTTGATGTTGCTATCACCCAGGCTTGATTTGGTATGTTTATAAGAGTGTATAAGCTTAGAGATTTCGTAGGTTTTGCCAGAGGTTGTGTTGCTATTTATAGACTTTAGCAACTTAGGTTTTTTTGGTCTTTTTCACCTACTTGCCTCTCTAAATATCTGATGCTAAGTTACTTGTGTTGCTTAGGCTGGATTTGTTATCAGCTCATGTGCAACCTTGGGACTTGGTTTGTTAACTCCTAACCTACTTGTGAGCTAGTTAGATTAGTTTAGTAGCTTATTTTTGTCCTAATCCTCACTAATCTTGATTAGGGTTTTGTTTTTAATGATTAGGATTGTTAAATGATGTTTATTAGTACCTAATTGAAGTTTACTAACCATGATTAGGTGTTGAGATAATCTAATTAGGGTTAAATTAGCTAATTAGAGTTAGATTTATAAATTAGGGTTAAGGTTTTGCTGATTAGAGTTAGGGTTTGTTAATCTAGGGTTGCTAACCTAGATTTCTCATTAATCCTAATAAGCACGCCAAAGCGTTTTGTCAGTGTAAGCACGACAAAGCAACTTGTCAAAACAAATATACCGAAAAGTCTGTTTTTGAAAGAAAATTTTTAAGCACGAGGTGTCAAGCACGACGTTTTTCGAACAAAATTTTATTTGATCAAATTTGTTAAACAGAGTATATATTAACACATAACACATTCAAAACGGAGAAATTTTATTGATATAACAAGATTTTACATAGCGGAAATTTTATTAGGGTTTTGGGTTTTTACAGTTGTGGTACGGACTCTTGATGTAAGACTGAGATGGACAACCTTTATATAAAAGGGAACCTAGTGGTCGGTGTAACACCCAAGAAAATCGGATCTTTATGTGAATTAAATTTTTTGGATTATTTGAATTAAATGAATTTAATTGTTTAATTATGTGAGTAAGTTATTTTTAGGTCGTTCTATGACCTAGAATGTGCGGATGTGGTTATTATTCAGGCTATGTGCCAGAATTAATTATTTTGAATTTCCAAGATGAAAATTAAAGTTGTCCGAGAAATTTCCATAAAAACACAATTCATATGTTTCTGCTCGGAGATTAAGTTTGAATTTCTGAGACATGCGTAATGATAGAATACTAAGACGTAAGGGAATATTCAATAATATTTTAGTTATGGCAAACGAAGTTTTTGCCCGTGGACTTAAAACCTAAGGGTTAGGAAAAGTGAGTTCTGAGAATTTAATGGCTACGTATAATGATTAGGGTTATTATACGTAAGGAATACGAGTATAATACTAGTTATTATACGAGTATAGTATGAAGATTAGTACGACGTATAATACAAATATCGTACGAACTATATACGAAGATAATACGAGAACTGTACGAGTAGGATACGATTAGTCTTAATGGACTTTGAGTTTATGGACTATGTAGAATCTAATTGGACTTGGATTGTGTTAAGCCCAATGTATTGTGAAATCAAGCCCAAGATAGGCCCAATGAGAATTAATGCTAAGGCCCAAACCAAGAAACTAAACCGCGGATCGAACCGATGGGTTACCGAATGAGTAAAACCCATGTGGCAACCCATGGGGGGACCCATTAGAGCATGTGGACCGACTCCTTGGTCACCAAGTAAAGTGGTTACTTGGTGGCTAAGCTATGAATAATAAGGAGGTTAGCTTAATGACCATTATGCCTTCCATTAGATTTTCCTATATAAGAGAAGCTTGGGTTGGTTTATTTGTTGTTCACAAACTCTAGACAATTATATATAGAGAGAGAAAATCTTTAACAAGTAATCGATAGCAATCTAAAGAAAAATATACAAGTTTATTCAAGAACGCAAAGAACGTTACGGTAATATTTCGTAAACATTAGTCTTCGATCTTTTTTGATTTCTTCTTCGTAGAGAAGTATGAATTGGTGGAGCCTGTCTTTTCTGGAGTAATAAGGATGACTAATAGTGGATTAAACCATTATAAGTCATGTATGATTAGTAATCATAGGAGCTTAAGTAAGTTTTAAATCAAAGAAAACCGTTAAGCATTTATTTGGTTGTTGATGGATAAATTGAAAACTATCATAGGGTAAGTGCATCTTGTTTGGTTAGGATGTAGATGATGAATCAATGGAGTTGTTCTATTTGATTTGGCATATAGAACTCGAGTAACGAAGTTATGGAAAAATTTACGAAATTAGGCGTTAAACGTTGAAAACGTAGAATTTCCAGATTAGTAGTCGAAAGTTGCCGTGTAACTTGGAAACCTTGGTTTTCGAGGGCATAACGTATGATAATGTATTTGAGAGTCGTGGACTCAAGAATCATCGAATTCCGACATAGAAGGAAGAAACGAGCTATGAATGCTCACGAACGTTAAACGAACGCGTAATAAGACGTTGAATAGTGAATTCATCGTTAACGGATTTAAAACTACTTTTATCCGAATGAAATCGAAGTACATGGGTTAAGTAAGATAATGACTTTTGAATGAGCCAATTCCGACTTATAACAACCAAGTTAGGAGTCCGGGAAGAATTGAACTAAGAAAAAGACTTAGAATTCCAGGGCTTAGGGTCGGCATCGCAGCTCCACCCCAAGCTATAATACTCGCGTCGCAGCGTTGGTTTGTAGAGTTAATTATCTGCAGAAGTCGCTACAAGCAAAGACACTCTTGAATGAAGTCTCAGCCATTGTCACCAGAGACATGATGTTAACTATCGCTTATTGGCCGCATGACTGATGGTAAGCTTGAGGATGGCGTTGCAGCGCCGAGACAGGGAAATGCTTGACTTAGTTAGTTTTTGAACCCAATTGTTGCATGACAATTATGGGGCAACTATATATACTTCATATGCATGTTAAGACCATTCATATGTCACATATATGGTGATGACTTTAGGAATTCAATGTTGTTTAACTAGTAATTAAACGAAGAATGTAAAGTGTAAGAAAGATAAACCTTAATCAATTACTATGGTACTTAACCAATGGATATAAAATGTTGGTTTAGTAACGATGAACGTTAATAAGCCGTAAAGGAGGATATGTAACTGTAAACGAATTTTATTAATGAAATAAATTCGGTTAAGTTATAGAAGAGAAAGAAGTTGGTAAAAATAATGTGATTAGATTGTTTGGTAGCTAATTATAGTGTGCTATGTGAATATATCATGTAGAGTGTAATGACCGAGAAATTCGGATCCTTTGTAAAATATTTGAAAGAATTAAATAATGAATAAAATAATATTATTTGTTATTATTATGTGTTAATAAGATGTATGTCGTTCTATAACCTAGAAACGTCGAAGCATCATAGTATTTGAACCACATGAATGAATTAAAGTGTTTGAATTTTCAAGACGAAAATAAAAGTTTTCCGAAAAAGTTTACAAAAGACATTATTCACCGTTTAACGCTCGGGAATTATTTTTGAACTTTCGAGAAATACGTAACGTTATAATATCGAGGCGAGATGGATTATGTAATAATAATCTAAGTATTGAAAACGCAATATTTTGAATGCGAACTTAATTTGAGAATGAGAAGTATTAATGAAATGAATTATGGAGTATGTATCTTATGCAAGTCTATAAGCTTAAAGATGTAAACATAAATGGGATATATTATCAAGCCCAAGTGTTTATTAAATGAAGCCCAAAGGATAGGTTGATTAGATTAATTAGTAAGACCAATGAATTAGCCATGATCCATGGAGCAAACCATGTTAATGTGGGTAGTCTTGATGGGAAAACATGTTAAGTGGTGAGCAAGTGTTGTGATGATCAAGTATTAGAAGTGGCGAGCAAGTAGACTTGGTTGTTAAGAAATGAATAGTAAGGAGGTGGAATTAAGGAGGTTAATTGAGGAGGTGCAATGCCTAATTAACCATTCTACCTTAACTTTGGGTTGCCTATAAATAGAGAGCTCTCAATTCATTTGATTGCTTGATTAAAATTCCTCTCAACTCCTCTCAATTTAAGTAACTTAATTGTTAGAGCAAATAAGCACTTTGAGCTTAACCTTTCATTAGTAGATTTCCAAAGTAAGAGAAGTAATCTTCAAAGGTCATTGATCTTGTCTCTTCTATCTCTATCATGGTAGGTTGATAAGAGAAGTGTAATCTAATGAACTTAGATGCTAAGAACATATAAGAAGACATTGATGAATGAACTTAAGCCGAATAAGACGAATAAGCAACTTGAACCTAAAAAAGTTGATAAACTTGTACAAAACTTGTCATATTTTTTTCATATGATGTTAGTATGTTCAATATAGTATGAGAACATTGATTGATGGACTTAAGTTCGTAATATGTCATAAGCATGAGAATTGGAGTTCATAAGTTAAATAAGTCATTGACTTATGAAAATAAGTCAAAACCTACTTTGATGATAAGTTGGTGTAATTAGTAACTTGAAATGTTTATATGTTGATTAAAATCCACCTAGAATGATTAGTAATGAGGTTTTGCCAAAAATCACACGATTGGACGATAATCGTCGAATTCGTGAAATTCACGGAATGGAAGTCGTATTTCGTGCTTGAAGTCGGAAACGTGGGTTTTCGATGGAGTCAAGTCGTATTTGGCATTATAGAGTTGCGGACTCGAAAATGGCATGATTCCAACTTAGAACGAAGAAACGAGCTTTGAACGTTCACGAACGTTTAACGTTTTCGTTAAAATGAACTAATAGGTGAAATTTTAGCAAACAAAGTAAAATAGATAAAATTCTTGCGTGAACGCATGGAGTACGTAATTTGTGAACTGTAGGCTCTTGAACGAGCCAATTCGGACTTATAACGAAGAAGTTACGAGTCCGGGAATCTCATCTGTTGAAAAATCTGTCAAACATTTCTGTGGCACAGAGTCCGCACCGCGGCGCGACTCCAAGCCATTTAGCCGGCGCCGCAGCATCAAAGTGTCATGTGTCCCTCAGAAACTCATGCATGCAGTAATGAGATATAAAAAGAAACTCATACCGCAAAGACCGAAAGTCCGATTTCTAGGCAATAATGGGTGACGCCGCAGTGTGGAACCAAGTGTTATAGACGGCGCCGCAACGCCAGCCTCAAGACCTAGATACTAAAAATTGTTTATATGTTGAGCATGAAGGGTAATTGATAAGCAATTAAATAAATATCTTAATGAATCATTGTTAAGACATAATTAAACCTTAAGTATGCACACTTAGGGTTAAGATTAAGTCAATTACTTATAAACGTAAGAATGACGTAATGGAAAGCCAGAACCTATAATAACAAATCTAATACATATTTAGATTGAGAAGAAGGATAAGATTCTTCAGGAACCATGTATGATCATTCATGACCAAATGTACTATGTGATGTCATTCATAACCCTTGCTCCAGTTTGATCTGGACAAGTCTTTATGATTCATGTATTTTTCGCATTAGTTAATGTTTGAGGAAGTCAAAGCCAATTCTTTCGGCTAGACATATGCTATGTTATTCTATCAAGTGTTGATAAGGATTTACCAAACTAATATTGTTGTGGTTTTCAAAAGTAGACTGAGTATGCTAAATTGTTTTGTCGTCAAACGACAGGCACGTGAGGTTGCCACAACTTAAACGTATACATGTTTAATGAATGTAGTATTGATCAACATAGAGTACTATAGGCTGATCACCTAGACGTGCTCGTAAGCTATGCTAGACTTACGGACTTAGTGCAAGGACGTCCTTTTCAAAGTACTTAGGATATGCTTACGGTCTTGAACCGAAATTGATATTTTACCGAATATTGTTGTTGTAATACGTTTTGAATGAAAAGAAGTGTTATTTTGAACTATCAATAGTACTTCATAGCTATTGTTCAGTTATTGAAGATATACTATTCCTATGTTTCAAGCATGCTATTTTCCTAGAATTGTTGTACTTGCTGAGCTAGTTAGGCTCATTCTTGCTTGAACCATATGAATGCAGCTAAGACCAAACGGACCGATGGATCCGGCAAAGATAAAGGGAAGGCGAAGGCGAACCCGTAGATTATATATGTAATAGTATAGGTTTTGTAAGCATAATACTAATATTCTGATAAAGACAAATGTATTGGTTGTAAAGAACCTGGGGTATATAAATATTCTTTTTTTATATATATAAGACATATCCGTTCTTTTGAGGCATTTCAATTGAATGTTTATGTGAATTGTAGCACCGTGTAGCACCATCTGTCGGGTTGGAAGATACCCGGATTTGGGGGCGTCACAGGTTGGTATCAGAGCCTTAGGTTATAAAACTTAAGGGGAGAAATAAAACCTTAAGTCATAACCTTAAGAAAAGTCAAAGAATAAAAGATGGAAGATAACCATATAAAAATGCATTATGTATGTTATGTGTTTTTATTATTCTACTAACGTGTACTAATCAAACTTTTGTGTTGTTGTAGATGTCAGGAGAAAATAGAGATGTGCAGGTAGTCAGTGAAGGATCGATTAATCAGGTAGAGATTATACCAAGCCCCATAGCAGCAGATCTCGAGATAGTGGTGGTTTAGTCTAAAGACTCAGAGAGCCTAGACCTCATGTCCGTGTTTGTCGGCATGTTGGAAGAAGAAGTGGAGGTAGTGTCTTTCAATCCCATAGCGATAACAGCAGAGATGACTCCAGGGGAGTCAATGATGTCACTATTCATGTCAGTGCTGGATAGAAATATCCACTACTATCAGGAGGTTAAGGAGTTGAAGGCGGAGCTCTAGGCTGTTATAGAGGATAAGACGGACGTGGAGTCCATGTGGGAGCAGGAGCATGATGAAAGGGTGTTGGCTAAGGACAAGGTCCATGAGCTGAAACAGGAGGTCTTTGAGCTCCGGGGGGAGCTAAAGACCAAGAAACAAAAGATAGGGAGAATGTCCTATATCAATATGAGTTCTCATGAGGATTTCCAGCTGCAGGTAGTCGTTTATCCCGCCGAAGTAGGGCAGTCGCGACATACTATCAGATGTGATATTATCGCCGGTCTTGGCAAGGCGGATTTTGAGAATGCCTCAAGGCAAATGTAATCTAGTAGTGGCTAGAGTAGTTAGATAAGTACATATTTTTGTATCTAGTAGCGACGTAAAACCCTATTTTGTATAATCAAGGGTAGTCTTTTGTAAATCCCAATTGTTGGAAAGCAATTGCGGGAAAGTAATGTATTCAGCTTAGGCTGTGTTATGTAACAGATGTAGTATTATACTACAATGAATCAATATAAGCCTTTTTCGAAAAATGTTGAGTAATGAATGTTTAAGTTATTGTTTAACATTGAATAATAACTAAATGACTGGAAATGAATAATAACTAAATATGTGTTTATTGTAACAGCAAAATGCCGCCAAGAAGAGTACCACGTAATCAAGGTTCGAACACAAACCAACTGGATGGAGGTCCGGTTAACCCCATGCAGGAGTTCGTAAATTTATTAAACGCAGCATTTAATAGAACAGGGGCTGACATCCCCGTAAATCCTGGTGTAGTACGAGCTGCTACATTTAAGGTCTTTAAGAGTGTAGGTCCACCGGAGTTCAAAGGAACTACGGACCCTATCGAAGCCCAAACGTGGGTGAAGGAAATCGAGAAGGCATTTGTGATAGCAAATGTCGACGAGGCTCAGAAGGTTGCCTTTGCAACCTACATGATGAAGGGAGAGGCCAACTTTTGGTGGGAGGCCAATCAGGCTAGGGTCGGAATAGATGTTATAACGTGGGTGAGGTTCAAGGAAATATTTTATGAGAACTAATTTCCCACGAGCATGCAGGGAAGGATGGAGATGCAGTTTTTAGATTTGACACAAGGGGACATGACGGTTCCCCAGTACGCCGCCAAGTTTAATGAACTGGCAAGGTTCGCTCCACATCAAGTGGATACTGAGGTGAGGAAGGCTCGACAGTTCGAAAGGGGCTTGAAACCCCGGTTCTATAATCAGTATTTCAAAGATTCCAAAGTACTTCCTTTGGAATCGTTTTAGAGAAGGCAATAATTGCCGAAGGTGGTAGCGAGGCGTTGAGCCAATACCACAAGGATAAGAAAATCAAGGGGAAGATGGACGGGGGAGTAAGAACGAGGGTGCCAGCGGGAGTGGCGAAGGTTATAAGAGGAAGGTAGTTAGCTCTGGGAATACCGGAGTGAAACAAGGAGACCCGAAGAGGAGGATGGAGGCCAGTAAAACTTGTGGGAAGACTCATTTAGGAGTCTATCTCAAAGGTAAGGTCGTGTGTTATAACTGCTGATAGGAGGGGCATATTGTGGCAAACTATCCAAGCCCGAAGAAGAACCATGGATGCTTTGTATGTGGGTCAAATTACCACATGGCAAAGAACTGCCCAAAGAAGGGGATAGACGGGAATAGGGGCACCAATAGTGGTAAGTTAACTATTGGGGGTCCAACGCAACCAGGTAGGCTGATGGCTCGTACCTTTAATATGACCGTCCAAGACGCGATAGCTTCGGGGGACGTAGTCGCAGGTATTATTCCGATCAATGATTTAAATGCATATGTGTTGTTTGACTCGGGTGCTACTTGTTCGTTTATCGCATGTGATTTTGCTAGACGATTAGGATTACCTCCCGAAAAGTTGCCTATACCTTTAAACATTAAGGTAGCAAATGAAGAGATAATTCATATTGAAAATATTCATAGGAGTTGTTGCGTACACATTCGAGGTTGTAAATTATCGGTAGATCTGATACCAATAAAGTTAGGAGAATTCGACATAATTCTCGAAATGGATTGGTTGATTAATCATGGGGCAATTATAGTTTGTCAAAAGAAATGCGTAAATATTAAAACATCAATTCAATCTCATGTGATATTTTACGGGAATAAATCGTCGGGACGTTCGTGTTGTCTTACCATGACATAAACTAGGAAATTATTAAGGAAGGGGTGTGTAGGTTATTTGTGTCATGTGGTTGATACCCAGAGAGTGGGAGCGACCACGGAACAAATACCTATAGTGAGTGAGTTCATGGATGTATTTCTGAGTGAGTTGTCGGGTCTTCCGTAGGATAAGGAGACCGAGTTCATAATAGACATTGTGCGAGGAGCGGCACCAGTTTCCAAGGAACCGTATCGTATGGCGCCAATGGAGATAAAGGAGTTGATGGTGCAGTTACAAGAACTGTTAGACAGGAAGTACATTCAACCGAAAGTGTTTCACGTGGTGGAGAGCCGTCTTGTTTGTCAAGAAGAAGGATGGATCGTTAAGACTTTGTATCGACTATCGAGAGTTGAACAAGTTAATGATAAAGAATAAGTATCCATTGCCGTGATTGATGATCTTTTGATCAGGTTGAAAGGGGCAAAATATTTTTCAAAATAGATTTAAGGACGGGGTATCATCACCAAGAAGGTTAGAAATGAAGACGTGCGAAGACAAACATTCAGGACTCGTTATGGTCATTACGAGTTTCTGGTAATGTCATTTGGGTTAACTAATGCACCTGCTGCATTTATGGATATGATGAACAGAGTGTTCAAACAATATTTGGACAAGTTCATCGTGGTGTTTATTAATGATATTCTAGTCTATTCTAAGACGCCAAAAGATCATGTTGAACACCTGAAAATAGTGTTGGAGACACTAAGAAAGGAAAAGTTATATGCGAAGTTCACTAAGTGTGAATTCTGGTTAGAGAGGGTACATTTTTTAGGTCATGTCATTGACCATGAGGGGATTTCAGTAGATACAACGAAGGTGGAAGCCGTGATGAATTGGGAACAACCAAAAATGCCAACCGAGGTGCGGAGTTTCCTAGGGTTAGCGGGTTACTATCGGAGATTCATTCAGGACTTTTCAAAGATAGCTACTCCATTGACTAACTTAACGAGGAAGATGGTGAAGTATGTATGGACTGAGAAATGCGAAGACAGTTTTCAAGAACAGAAGAAAAGGTTGAGTGAAGCACCTGTTTTGTTATTACCCGGTGACACAGGAAATTTAGTAGTTTATATTGATGCTTCGCATAAAGGACTGGGTTGCATGCTAATGCAAAGATGGGCAAGGTCATTAAGATGCATCTAGGCGATTGAAGGATTATGAGAAAGTTTACCTACTCATGATCCGAACTGGCTTGCCCGATGGTGTTTGCCTTAAAGATATGGCGACATTATCTTTATGGGGAAAAGTGTGAGATATACACGGACCATAAGAGTCTAAAATATATCTTCACAAAGAAGGAGTTGAATATGAGACAGAGGAGATGGCTGGAGTTGATAAAGGATTACGATTGTGAAATCTTGTATCACCCTAGAAAAGCCAATGTTGTGGCCGACGCCTTAAGTAAAAAGTGTCGGGAGAAGTTGTCTATGTTAACAACTCAAACTGAGTTAATAACAGAGATGGCTAGGATGGAGTTGGAGGTGAAGTTGCCAAGTGAGGCGGAGCAGAGACTTTTTACGACGGAGATACAATCTACCATCGTAGAAAGAGTCAAGGAGGTACAGCTCAAAACTGATGAGTGTGACCAGATGAAGGAGCGGTTAACCTCTGAAAAAGATATTAAATATAGTCTTGATAATGAGGGATTATTAAGATTTGAAGGAAGAATTTGGGTTCTGAATGAGATGGAATTAAAGGAGAAAGTTTTACAAGAGGCTCACAGTTCAAGGTACTCGATTCATCCTGGTAGCACCAAGATGTATCAAGACCTTCGACGGAGTTTTTGGTGGCCAAATATGAAGAGAGAAATAGCGGAGTATGTGAGTAGGTGTTTGACTTGTCAAAGAGTTAAAGTCGAACATCAACGACCAAGTGGCTAGTTACAGTTATTAGAGATTCCGGAGTGGAAGTGGGAGCATATCACGATGGACTTTGTGGTGGGACTTCCGACTACTCAGAAAGGGTATGATGCAATTTGGCTAATAGTGGACCAGTTGACGAAGTCGGCTCACTTTTTGCCAATTCGGGTCAAGTATAACTTAGATCATTTAGCGAAAATTGATGTTAAGGAAATTATTTCCAGACATGGAGCACCAGTTTAGATTGTGTTAGATCGTGACCCACGATTAACATTGAACTTTTGGAGAAGTCTTCAAGAGTAGTTGGGGACGCAGTTGAAGTTGAGTACGACATATCATCCACAAACCGATGGACAAAGCGAGAGGACAATTCAAACGTTAGAAGATATCTTGAGATCTTGCGTCATGGATTTTAAGGGTAGTTGGGATGATCATCTACCATTAGTAGAATTTGCTTATAATAACAGTTATCATGCAAACATAGGTATGCCGCCGTACGAAGCTTTATATGGAAGAAAATGCAAAACACCATTGTATTGGGATGAAGTGGGAGAACGTCGAATGCTAAGACCATAATTAGTGCAGCAAACAGCGGAAGTGGTGAAGTTGATTCGTATGCGTCTCGTAGCAACTCAAGACAGAGAGAAGAAATACGCAGACATACATCGAGAGAATAGGGAGTTTGAGGTAGGCTCGTACGTATTTCTAAAGGTATCTCCCTGGAAAGGAAAGATACGCTTTGGAAAGAAGGGAAAACTAAGCCCAAGGTTTATAGGACCTTTTGAGGTATTAGAACGGGTAGGTGAGGTAGCTTATAGGGTAGCATTACCTCCAGACCTATAGCGAATACATAACGTATTTCACGTTTTAGTGCTACGTCCTTACAAATCGGATTATAAGCACATGATAGAATTTGAGCCTATTCAAATCGAGAAGGATTTAACATATGAAGATATGCTGATTCAAATCATCGATAGAAAAGAGCAAGTTCTACGAAACAAGGTAATATCATCAGTAAAGGTATTATGGAAGAACCAAGATGTCGAGGAAGCAACGTGGGAATTGGAAGAGAAGATAAAGAAGGATTACCCTCTTTTGTTTGAGTAATGTAGGGCGAGATTCTGGGGACAGAATCTTTATAAGGGGGGGAAGAATGTAACGACCGAGAAATTCGGATCCTTTGTAAAATATTTGAAAGAATTAAATAATGAATAAAATAATATTATTTGTTATTATTATGTGTTAATAAGATGTATGCCATTCTATAACCTAGAAACGTCGAAGCATCGTAGTATTTGAACCACATGAAGGAATTAAAGTGTTTGAATTTCCAAGACGAAAATAAAAGTTTTCTGAGAAAGTTTACAAAAAACATTATTCACCGTTTAACGCTCGGGAATTATTTTGGAACCTCCGAAAAATACGTAACGTTATAATATCGAGGCGAGATGGATTATGTAATAATAATCTAAGTATGGAAAATGCAATATTTTGAATGCGGACTTAATTTGAGAATGAGAAGTATTAATGAAATGAATTCTGGAGTATGTATCTTATGCAAGTCCATAAGCTTAAAGATGTAAACATAAATGGGATTTATTATCAAGCTCAAGTGTTTATTAAATGAAGCCCAAAGGATAGGTTGATTAGATTAATTAGTAAGCCCAATGAATTAGCCATGATCCATGGAGCAAACCATGTTAATGTGGGTAGTCTTGATGGGAAAACATGTTAAGTGGTGAGAAAGTGTTGTGATGATCAAGTATTAGAAGTGGCTAGCAAGTAGACTTGGTTGTTAAGAAATCAATAGTAATGAGGTGGAATTAAGGAGGTTAATTGAGAGGAGGTGCAATGCCTAATTAACCATTCTACCCTAACTTTGGGTTGCCTATCATTAGAGAGCTCTCAATTCGTTTAATTGCTTGATTAAAATTCCTCTCAACTCCTCTCAATTTAAGTAACTTAATTGTTAGAGCAAATAAGCACTTTGAGCTTAACCTTTCATTAGTAGATTTCCAAAGCAAGAGAAGTAATCTTCAAAGGTAATTATCTTGTCTCTTCTATCTCTATAATGGTAGGTTGATAAGAGAAGTGTAATCTAATGAACTTAGATGCTAAGAACATATAAGAAGACATTGATGAATGAACTTAAGCCGAATAAGATGAATAAGCAACTTGAACCTAAAAAAGTTGATAAACTTGTACAAAACTTATCATATTTTTGTCATATGATGTTAGTATGTTCAATATAGTATAAGAACATTGATTGATGGACTTAAGTTCATAATAAGTCATAAGCATGAGAATTGAAGTTCATAAGTTAAATAAGTCATTGACTTATGAAAATAAGTCAAAACCTACATTGATGATAAGTTGGTGTAATAAGTAACTTGAAATGTTTATATGTTGATTAAAATCCAATTAGAATGATTAGTAATGAGGTTTCGCCGAAAATCACACGATTGGACGATAATCGTCGAATTCGTGAAATTCACGGAATGGAAGTCGTATTTCGTGCTTGAAGTCGGAAACGTGGGTTTTCAATGGAGACAAGTCATATTTGGCATTATAGATTTGCGGACTCGAAAATGGGCGGATTCCGACTTAGAATGAAGAAACGAGCGTTGAACGTTCATGAACGTTTATCATTTTTGTTAAAATAAACTAATAGGTGAAATTTTAGCAAACAAAGTAAAATAGATAAAATTCTTGCGTGAACGCATGGAGTACGTAATTTGTGAATCGTAGGCTCTTGAACGAGCCAATTCGGACTTATAACAAAGAAGTTACGAGTCCGGGAATCTCATCTTTTGAAAAATCTATCAAACATTTACGTAGCACAGAGTCATGGCCATGCGCGACTCAAGCCATTTAGCATTTGGGCCTTGATCTCGCCAAGGTGGCTGTGTCCCTATGCAAACTCAAGCATGAAGCAAAGACGACAGATAACAAAGAGACTCGCGTCAGCAATGAGTCCCGCTTTCAAGCAATAATGGGTGACGTCATGACGCGAACCAAGTGTTATAGACGGCACATGAAAGACCAAATTTCAAGACCTAGATACTAAAATTTGTTTATATGTTGAGCATGAAGGGTAATTGATAAGAAATTAAATAAATATCTTAATGAAAAATTTTTAAGACATAATTAAACCTTAAGTATGCACACTTAGGGTTAAGATTAAGTCAATTACTTATAAACATAAGAATGACATAATGGAAAGCCGAAACCTATAATAACAAATCTAATACGTATTTAGATTGAGAAGAAGGGTAAGATTCTTCAGGAACCATGTATGATCATTCATGACCTAATGTACTATGTGATGTTATCATCTATTGTAGAGACTTAAGGACCTAAAGTTCACGTGTTATAAATTGTAGCAGACGCTAAAGGCAAGTACTCTAACCCTTGTTTCAGTTCGATCTGGACAAGTCTTTGTGATTCATGTATTCTTCGAATGAGTTTATGTTTGAGGAAGTCAAAGCCAATTCTTTCGGAAAGACATATACTATGTTATTCTATCAAATGTTGATAAGGATTTACCAAACTAATATTGTTGTGGTTTTTAAAAGTAGACTGAGTATGCTAAATTGTTTTGTCGTTAAACGACAGGCACGTGAGGTTGCCACAACTTAAACGTATACACGTTTAATGAATGTAGTGTTGATCAACATAGAGTACTATAGGCTGATCACCTAGACGTGCTTGTAAGCTATGCCGGACTTACGAACTTAGTGTCAGGACGTCCTTTTCAAAGTACTTAGGATATGCTTACGGTCTTGAACCAGAATTGATATTTTACCGAATATTGTTGTTGTAAAACGTTTTGAATGAAAAGAAGTGCTATTTTGAACTATCAATAGTACTTCATAGCTATTGTTCAGTTATTGAAGATATATTATTCCTATGTTTTAAGCATGCTATTTTCCTATAATTGTTGTACTTGCTGAGCTAGTTAGGCTCATTCTTTCTTGAACCTTATGAATGAAGCTAAGACCGAATGGACCGATGGATCTGGCAAGGATAAAGGGAAGGCGAAGGCAAACCCGTAGATTACATATGTAATAGTATAGGTTTTGTAAGCATAATACTGATATTATGATAAAGACAAATGTATTGGTTGTAAAGAACCTGGGGTATGTAAATTATAGCACCGTGTAGCACCATCTGTCGGGTTGGAAGATACGCGGATTTGGGGGCGTCACATAGAGACTATAAATACCGAGAATTGTTGAATATTTATTTGAAGACGCTTGAAGGTAAGTTTTCTTAACTCTTATCTAACCTTCATGTTAGCCAAGTTTTCTGTGATTCATGTTATGAGATGCATGAATTGTTTTACGAAAGGGTCGATGCCAGTTTTAACTTGGCTAGACTAATCTTAAGAGTTTGATTGATTTGTTTACAAGTCTTTCGATATAGAATTGATAACACTATCCTACGCCAATTGTTTGGTACGGATTCAAAGGTAAGCCTGAGTATGAATAAACAAATGTATTTTACATCGATTATTTGATGGGCACGCGAGGTTGCCAAAACTTAAACGTAAATACGTTTAACGGATGAGTGTTAATCAACATAGAGTACTATAGGCTGATCACCTAGAAGTGCTCGTAAGATATATCAGACTTACAGACTTAGTGTCGGGTTGTCCTTTTTTATGAATGAAAACTAAAGAGAATGTTCATGGTCGTTTGACCTACTCAGAATTCCTAAGTTACTGTATGTACTTCGGAATAGTTTTAATAGAATAAAAAGTGTTACTCAATGTTTCATAGTACTTCATAGCTATTTGTTCAGTTATTGAAGAATAATCATATGATTCTCGACGTGGTATTTATATAATATGTTGTTAGACTTGCTGAGCTAATTATGCTAACTTCTTGCTTGAATTATATAATTGCAGCTATGGGTGAACGAACTGAGGGTTCTAATAAAGATAAAGGCAAGGCTAAGATGGATAATTAGTTGTCCTGTAATAGACTAGTATGTTTGTATGTATTATACTTAAAGAATGTATTCGGTTTCAGAACCCGGGAAATGATTTATTATTATTGTAATAAGAATGTAGTTAATACACTCATTTTGGTGTTGTTTCAATTGAATGAATGTATAGTTAGTAGTACCATGTAGCACCATCTACCGGGTTGGAAGATACTAAGATTTGGGGGTGTCACAGTCGGACATCCGACTGTTGCGCTATGTTTCAGTATTATGCATAATATCGGGTACAACGGGGTTGGCCGCTCCAAGTACTTGTAGAGAGTTATAGTTTAGTTTTTATAGCTAACTTATAATTCTAGGGGTTTGGTATTGTATACTGATAATTCCCCTAAGAGTTCATGATCAAATTGTGAACACTCAGCATAAAATCTAGTAACATCCCACTGTGTTATTGTAGTATTAGTATCTCATGTTAATTAATTGAATCATATTGAAACTTCGTAAGAGTTTTACTTTTTCATCATTGAATTGTTATTTAGCGTGAAAGTCGATAAAGTCTTGTTATTGATAAACGATCTATTTAGCTACTTTGAAATCTGTTGAGTATTATTGAATTCTTATCGAATCTAGACTTTAATATTCTCGATTCATATTTCTTATTGAATACTTTAACTTGCAGAGTAAACTCGTTGCTCACCCTTGCTTAAATATAACATTTCAGCTAATGATGAGGTAGCAGGTGGGGCAGATAAAGACAAGGGCACGGAAAAAATGTAGGAGTAGTTATTATAACTTTAATTAGTATGTTAATTGTGTGTAAACCTTTTTTTATAACTGAAGGTATGCATGTTATGTTAAGGTTAGATAACCTGGGATATTGTATTAGGGATATTAATTAATGATATCTATGATGTTATTCATAAATGAATGGGTAGTTAAATGTTATTTATATGATAGATCGTGAGCACCAAACTCGGGGGTTTGGTAACCCAATTTGGGGGCGTCACAGGTTGGTATCAAAGTTATAGGTTATAAACCTTAAGTGGGGGAAAACCTTAGGATTATAACTATAAGCAAGATAGAGAAAACTCATTTACAGTTATAAGTGAGAGATTGACGAAATGAATCAATATTCATGGATGGTGTATTGGTGATATACAAATTAAGATTGTTTAAAACCGATTGTAGGATGCCAAAGATGATGAAATAGTTATGGAGAGGTTATCAGCTGTTGCACCAATGCCATTAACTGAGGTGGCAGCTCAGAGTGAGTCAGTTCAAGAATTTGTAAGAGACGAACCTATGGTGAATCTGGGAAGTGTGCATGGCGAGTATCCCGAAACGGAGCTGAATGAAGAGGAATAAGTATATTCTAAAGAAACTAAGGTGGAGTCATAACTTAAGGCCGAAGTGGGAGAAAAAGGTAGAGTGGGAATTGAAAAAAGAGAGTCAAGTATCTGCAGAAGTTTAGGAACTACGGAATAAGGTGTTTTCTTTTGGAGGAATTGTGAATTGTGGAATAAGGTGTTTCTTTTGGAGGAATTGTGGAATAATTGTACTGAGTTTAAATTTTGTGCTAAACTCTTATTATAGTAATAATAAGATGTAGTTTAGAGATAAAGAGTTAATGTAAGTTTTTATTTAAACATATAATGCCGCCAAGAAAGGGAAGTATGAAGAAAAATATGGAAGTACAATTTTTGAATCTGAAGAAAAAGGATATGACAGTGACATAATATTTCGTTAAGTTCAATGAGTTAATTATCTAAATTCGATCCACATCGAGTGGACACCAATGATGTAAGACCCCAACTTTTATGAATAAAGATAATTTTTTCTATAAATATCATTTTTGAATATTAAGGTTTGAAATTGAAATAATGTTATATTTGTGGGTAATATTTATAAATTTTGCAAAGTAATCAAGTTGTTATATTATATTCGATTGGTCGGGGAATATTCATTTTAACAAGAAATATTCGTACGACGACACAATCATTGGTTGACCCTACAACAGAATTATTCTCGGAATGAGAAAACGACAAAAATATCTTTTTATAAAAATAACGGCAAATATTTTACCGTTAACTGTTGAAATACCTGGTGTTAAAAGTACAGTAATACGCGTGGTTGCATAGTAGCACACGGTATTGATTTTTGATGCTTCCATGAGAAGTCACTCAGTTTTGTTTAATTATTGCTATGCGCTAAAATATGGTACGCATTCTTATGCGCTAAATTGCTTCCGTCCCAACACACCTCGGACGTCACAAAAGAGAAGGCATTGCTGTTGTACGCAATTGTGCAAGATTTCAATATGGACGTCGGGGCTATTATCTGTTTCTCCATCGGCCGATGTTTACGTGGAAATTTTTAGGGCGGTTGCCACACCCATCACTCATATGTGGTTTGTGTCGCAATGCAGGGGTGAGATGGTCTGATGCTGAGCCCACACAAATGCCGCTCACATTTGTTGATTCTAGAATGATAACGCGATATTCTATATGGGAAGGAGGCGAGTCACATCCACGAGGTCTGGGCTTTATTTTTCCGTCGACTTCAGAAGACGAAGTTGATGCTACAGAGGCATCAGAGGATGATGATTTAGCTATGGGCGATCAAGGGGCTGAGCAGTTACCACATACCGAGGCAATATCCAGTCCTCAGTTCCTTGAGTTCCAAAATCAGATGACTGCGCACAACAAAGCAGCACATCGAGAAATGCAGCAATTGGCAATGCGACAAGATCATATGTTTAATGCTATGAACACATCTTTCTCCTCAAGCAACACAACCCTTCAAAGCTTCAACCCGGTGGCTCAATTTCCATATCATCAACCCGGACCAATGCCAAGATTTCCACCAAGTTATTCTGATGAAGAAGAGCAACAACCACCTGCTCAAACTTAAGCGATAGTAGGGAAGTCCTCATGTACTTATTTTTGATTATTCATCCAATGGGGACATCGTATTACTTATGTTTGGGAGAGTTAAATTCATGTTTGCATGCATATGTAGTATTTAGGTTTAAATTTTGTCATTTTTAAATTCTAGTGTTGCATAGTTATTTAGTAAGAATTGCATGATAGCTTAGGTGCATACATAGTAGCTTAGGTTATTGTTGTCATTGTATTGTGTTTAGTTTTGTATATAGTGCATTTTATGAAGAAAAAAAAATAGTTAAATATTGTGTTTGCATATGTCCAACAGTGTTGCAGTTCATGTTATTTGTGGGCCAATGATGAGATTGAGAATAAGTTAACCAATATAATATTGATTATTAGAACTGTGATATAATTTCCGTTATGAATCAAATCTTGCACGTGTTTGAAACTGTTATAAAAAGGTTAGCACGTTAATAACATCATTGTTGACCGGTCAGTTCAAATTGATACATAAATAGTTTCTAAAGGATAATGCTAGGGTAAATGAGAAAACGATAAGGATAGGCAGTAAAGGCTAAAATTAGGCAAGAACCTAAGTTTGGGGGAGTATATGTGGGGTATATAAGCTTTGAAAAAAAATGAAAAAAATGAAACATGTTGAGTCTTGTGGTGGGTTGAGGAGAAATACTCCACATAAAAACAAGCGTGAGATGGAGCGTAAAATGCACTCACCAACCATCTATCTAAAAAAGAAGAAGAATAATAAGTATCCTACATGAACCCTTGAATTTGGTATTGCTTAGTTTTAGTTGGATTGTGCCTATTTTTGAAATTTTTAAGTTTGCACTGTATGATTCCTTCTAAGAAATTGCTTATGTATTGAATTTGAGTCTGTATCAATTATCATAGATGTTGAACGCACACGCACACTATACTAGTGATAATTGTTCAAGATTTGAGAATTAATACAAAACTGTGGATTAGTTTTGGTGATTCATATTGTAGAGTTGCTTATTTTCTCTGAGGTCGATGGGATAATTTTGATTTTGTGATATTGTTGGATTCGTAAGCATTTAGATTATATTTATTTCATCTCATTGCATTGCATTGCATAACATGTAGTTGTTTGTGCTCGAGGACTAGCACGGTTTAAGTTTGGGGGATTTTGATAAGTGGATTTCATATCTACGAATCGATGTTCATTTCAAGCTTAAATTCGTTGTTATTTTCTTGTTTCGTGTTCGTTTTCACTCGTTTTGTGTTTTTTTATGTGTAGGGTGGTCGTTGTAGCATTTAACAAGATTTGGAGTCAATTGGGATCATTTCGGGATGAATGCGTGAAGGAAAGGAAAAATTCACTCGACAACTTTTTGGAGAAATTAGCAGAAGGCACCCACGGGCGTGCCCTTTACATGTACTTGCCTTCGCTGTAGGGGGTCTCGACCGACTCTCTGTAGTATGCTTTAGAATTGTCTTTGCTACATGGTTTTTAGTAATTTACTCGCATGTGGACTCTGGAATATAAGGGACTCAACTGGGACACTAAAGAGTACGTCAATTTACTCGACTAACAACATATTCGACAATAGAGAGGAACACTTTACAAGATTATTTCCAGATTTTCACAGTAATCTTGGGGATGAGTAATTTGAAGAGATTTTCGTGACGATTGCAATTCTAGGCTACGTGAAGGGTGCTCATCATTATTCTTCTCTTTAGTCTTTTATTTGTAATGGCACGAATGTTTTCGTTAGATTATTCTTCATTCGTTATGAAATAATTTGCTTATTAGGCTTATGATGGATCCTTGGGTGAAATGATGATTTTATAATTTTGATTTCCTGTTCAATAAAATATTTTCAGTTTATCTATGTTAATTTAAGCGTGAATTTAGGAATTGCTTGATCAACAATTCTTTGTGGATTTGTATGGAATCGAGTGAGGATATTCAAATCTAGACTTGGTTAATATAGCATGTGTCATGAATTTTGTGAATAACGGATTCTTGATTATTGTTAAGGTAGAGATATGATTGACATCACATGTAATCGGATAGAGAACTTATTCTTAAACCTTCATTAATTTCAGTTCACATAGAGATATAGTGAGTTGGTTGATTTAGGTGTTTAACTTGTTTCTATCTAATTTATAGATTTGAGTAAATACGGTATTAGTGCATCGAGAGGTGGCTAGTACTAGATTTGTGTTCTTGATTAATAAACTGAGATATTGAGTTGAATTGGAATAAAGGTTTGAAAATCAGAGTAAAGCTTCGGGTGAAATCATAAGTCTAATTCTCCATTAATTGTTTGAAATTCCGGATTTTGATATTTGTGATTGTTTTGTGATAGTTTGTTTATTAATTAATTTAGTTTCTATAATTTTAAACCATTGAATTGAATAGTTTAATAGAATTAGGATTAATAAAAAATTGATAATTCTGAAGTTAAATTTCTTGCTAATTTGTCTTCGTGGGAACGATACTTTATTCACTACTATATTACTTGTTGACCACGTATACTTGCGTGAATTGCGTATATAGATTTTACCCAACATGCATCTCATTCCTTTTCGATATGTTGCCCACCCGTTGACATCTATCACAAGTTTTAACAAATTGGTGGGCGTCTTTAAATAATGCAGGCCAATAAAACCCATCTTGAAGGACTTTTGTCGTTGTTCTCTCACTACCATAGTGTCCCCCATACGCCGATGAGTGGCATTCATGCAGTGTACTATTCACCTCACTGTAAGGCACACACCTTCTAATCATTTTGTTAGCGCACTATTTGAATAGGTATGGCTCATCCCACATATACCACTTGACGTCATGGAGAAACTTCTTTTTCTGTTATCGTGTAAGATCAGGGGGAAGCATGTTGCTCACTAGATAATTCACGAAGTTCGTACCATGAAAATTATGAATTTATCCCAAACAGTTGCTCATCCGGGAATGACTCGTTGATTACACACTTATCCGCTTCCTTTTTACCCTAATTTTCTAACCTAGACAAATGATTGGCAACTTGGTTCTCCATCCCCTTTTTATCCTTTATTTCTAAATCAAACTCTTGTAACAGGAGAATCCATTGGATAAGGCGTGGCTTAGCATCTTTTTTCGAAATGAAGTACCGAATGGCTGAGTGATCTGTATAAACTACTACCTTTGTCCCGATCAAATACGCCCAAAATTTATCAAACGCATACACCACTGCAAGCAATTCCTTTTCTGTAGTTGTGTAGTTCATTTGGGTCTCCGTGAGTGTCTTACTTGCATAATATATGGCACGAAATACCTTCTCTCGGCTTTGACCCAAAACAGTACCAACTACATAGTCGCTTGCATCACATATTAATTCGAAAGGCATAGTCCAATCCGGCGCGACGATGACGGGAGTTGTGGTAAATTTCTTCTTCAACAACTCGAATGCTAATTTACACTCCTCATCAAACTTGAAAATCGAATCTTTCTCTAAAAGACTGCATAAAGGTTTTGCAATTTTAGAGAAGTCTTTTATAAATCGTCTGTAAAACCCAGCATGCCCCAGAAAACTTCTAATTCCCTTAACTGAACTCGGTGGAGGAATCTTTTCAATTGTTTCCAACTTCATTTTATCAACCTCTAATCCTTGAGCCGAGACATTGTGCCCCATAATTATGCCTTCTTCAACCATGAAGTGGTATTTTTCCCAGTTAAGTACCAAGTTCGTGTCAGTGCATCTTTGTAATACCATTATCAAATTCTCCATACATGCATCAAAATCATCCCCATAGATAGAGAAGTCGTCCATGAAGACTTCCACATTTTTCTCCACCATGTTTGAAAAGATGGCCATCATACACCTCTGGAAGGTAGCGGGTGCATTACACAAGCCGAACGACATTCTCCTGAATGCGAATGTGCCGTATGGGCACGTGAATGTCGTCTTCTCTTAATCTTCAGGAGCAATTACGATCTGATTATAACCCGAATATCCATCCAACAAGCAATAGTACTCATGTCCCGCTAATCTGTCCAACATCTGATCGATAAAGGGCAAAGGAAAGTGATCTTTGCGGGTTGCCTTATTCAACTTCCTATAATCCATGCAAACCCTCCAACCAGTCACTCTCCTTGTCGAAATTAGCTCATTGTCATCATTTTGAACCACGGTCATTCCTCCCTTTTTTGGCACACATTGCACTGGACTGACCCATTTACTGTCTGAAATCGGTTAAATGATACCTGCATCCAACCATTTCAGGACTTCCTTCTTAACAACTTCTTTCATGATAGGGTTAAGCCGTCTCTGTTGCTCCACTGTCGATCTTGCATCGTCTTCCATCCGAATTTTGTGCATGCAAAAGGATGGGTTGATTCCTTTGATATCCGCGATTGTCCATCCTATAGCTAATTTGTGGTCCCTAAGCACTCTCAACAACTTTTCTTCCTACAATTCGTTAAGTGCAGTAAAAATAATAACAGGTAAAGAATTAGAATGGCCTAAGTATGCATACCTGAGGTGTTTACAGAGTGGCTTAAGTTCAAGAGTCGGTGGTTCCTTGCTGTAGCTTTTTCATCCGTGTGCAATGGTTCAAATGGTGCTCTAAATTTTCTAACTCATGGCAGGGAGTCTAGCATCTGCAAGTAGTCCACAACTTCCAGATCATCTTAGTCTTCATCTCCCAATAGTGTCGTTTCCAATGGATCGTTAACAAAACTCTTGCCCAAGTCTTCGCTGATTATTTGATTAATGATATCCATCCGGAAACAATCTTCTTCATCCGTAGGAAATTTCATGGCCTTGAAAACATTGAATTTTACTTCATGATCTTGGACCCTCATCGTTAGTTCACGTTTTTGTACATCGATGAGTGTCCTACCCATAGCCAAAAAGGGTCTCCCAAGGATGATTGGGATATTCTTATCTTCCTCAAAATCCAGAATAATGAAATCCGCGGGGAATATGAACTTGTCTACCTTAACCAATATGTCTTCCACAATGCCTATCGGGTACGTGACTGACCTATCTACTAACTATAAAGAGATGTTCGTAGGCTTTGGAGTAGGCAAACCCAATTCTGTATAAACTGATAACGGCTTAAGGTTCACACTCGCTCCCAAATCACATAAACATTTATTGAATGTCATATTCCCAATCGTGCATGGAATGGTGAAACTCCCCGGATCTTTCAACTTTGGTGGCAACTTTCGCTGTAATACCGCATTACATTCCTCTGTTAATGCCATTGTCTCGAAATCTTCCAATTTCTTTTTCCTGGACAAGATCCCTTTCATGAATTTTGCATAACTCGACATCTGCTCTAAGGCTTCTGCGAACAGGATATTAATATGCAGTTTCTTAAAGACTTCCAAGAATTTAGCGAACTGCTTGTCTAATTTCTGCTTTTGAACTCTTTACTGAAACGATGGTGGAGGATACACAACTGGCTTGTCATCTTACTTTGTTTTCTCAATTTGCTTATCCTCGCCCTGTTTTTCTTCAGTCACTTTGTTGTCATCAATTTTGTCATCCGATATAGCTGAATTTTTTGCATCTTTCCCATCCAAATGTTTTCCACTTCTCAAGGTGATTTCCTGACACTGTTCATGATTTCCCTTCGGATTTGTTTCGGTGTCACTTGGTAGAGTCTCATGAGGTCTATTATTCAATGCTAATGCAATTTGTCCCATCTGATTCTCTAGATTCTTGATGGCTATCTCTTGTGATTTCATTGCCATTGCTTGATTTTTCATGGCTACCTCATTGCTCGTTATATACTTTGATAGCAACTCCTCTAAATCTGATTTCCTCTCTTGACGTTGAACTGGTTGTTGTTGATTCTGAAATCCTGGGGGATACGATGGTCGTGGAGCTTATTGATTCTGATTATTATTCCATGATAAATTCGTTTGATTCCTATTCCCCTAATTATATGCATTCTGGTACGTATTATGAGGAATTCTGTTGTAGCTACCATAAATTGTACTGACTCTGGGTTGATTTCACATTGATCCGTCGGATGTTCACCCGCGCACAACTCACAAATAATGCAACTTGTTGTGTCTGTCCCCCTGACTAAACGTCGAACTTCTTAGAGAGTGCTGAAATATGTGTTGTTATTGCCGTCACTCCATATACCTCTAACACTCCAACGACTGTAGGTTGTGTCATTCTTGCCATGGGCCACTGATAGTTATTAGCAGACATCATCTTTATTAACTAATATGCCTCCTCATAGTTCTTTGCCATAAAAGATCCCCCCGACGCTGCATCAATATTGGTCCTGAGATTCCCATGTAGTCCGTTGTAAAATGTATTCATCTGCAACCACTTAGGCAATCCGTGATGTGGGAATTTTCTGAGCAATTCTTTGTATCTCTCCCATGCCTCGTACAATAACTCCCCATGTTGTTGATCAAACATGGTAATCTCACTCCTCATCTTTGCAATCTTCGCTGGTGGGAAGAATTTTTCTAGAAAGTACTGAGCCAGGTCATCCCATGTCGTTATCGAACCCGCTGGTAGAGAGTGTAACCAACTCTTCGCCTTGTCCCGCAGAGTGAATGGGAACAAGAGAAGTCTAACTGCTTCATCTGACACCCCATTATACTTGAAAACTGATCAAATACTCGTTAAGATCGTCATTTGCAAGTCCCCCGAACTGAACCGAGTTCTGTATCATCTGAATAGTCCCAGGCTTAATCTCGAATGTATTCGCAGCTATAGTAGGCTTGATGATACTCGACTGCAGCTCAGTCACCTTAGGTGTAGCAAAGTCTTTCAACGCTTTCTGGTCTTCCACAACCATTGCTTCTTCTTTGTCAGAGTTTTCGAAGTCGTCCCTTGTTTCCTTGATCCACTTACTTAACCTTTGAAAACTTCTCTCAATGTCGTCCACAAAAGGAAGCAAGTCTGTATTTTTGGATCGAGTTTGCATAAACCAACTTCAAAAACATGAAATAAGATATACAAAACAAAAAAAAAATTGTTTAAGTAAAACTGGACTAATTAAACTGATATTGCAAAATAATAAAATCTATACTAAAGTCTCCGGCAATGGCGCCAAAAACTTGTTGGGTAAAATCTAGTTACGCACATCATGCAAGTATACGTGGTCAACAAGTAATATAATAGTAAGTAGAGTATCGTTCCCTTAGAGACTTAGTAAGAAATTAACTTCACAATTACAAATTTTCTATTAATCCTAATTTTATTAAACTAATCAATTTCCAAATTATAACTAAAAGTATTAAAACTATTAAAATCACCACACAATCAATAAACGCTAAAAACTGAATTTTTAAATAAATAATGGAGAATTCGGCTTCCGACTTCACTCCAAGCATCACTCGGATTATTGCTCCTTTATTCCAGTTTAACTCACTATCCCAGTTTATTAATCAAGAACACGTATGTAGAACTAGCCACCTCTCGATGTACTAATACCATATTAACCCAAATCTACAATTAAGGTAGAATTAAGTTAAACACCTTAATTAACTAACTCACTATATCTCTATGTAAATTACAATTAAAGAAGGTTGAAGTTCAAGTTCTTTATCTGATTACATGCGATGTCAAGCATATCTCTACCCTAACATTCATCAAGATTCTGTTCAATCACATAAACCAAGAACACATGATATACCAACTACGTCTAGACTCGTATTTCATCTCTCGAGTTCATACAAGTCCACAGAGAATCATTGATCAGGAAATTCATAAATTCACGCTCAAATTAATATAGATAAATCGGATAATAGCTTATTAAACTGAAATCAAAGATTACATAATCATCGTTCCACTTAAAGATTTGTCTTAAGCCTAAAAAGTAATTAGTTCATAATAAATGAAATAATAACTGAATAAATTAAAGATAACATCTTCTTAATTACAGAAATAAAACTAAAGGAGAAGAATAACGCAGAACACCCTTCACTTTAGTCTTAATCCGCAAACGATATGAACGTTCTTCAAAATCATCACTTCGTTGCTCAATATGAAAATATGTGATTAATTGCTGTTAATTGCTTTTCATCATGATGATTTTGTTGTTTGTTGAGCCATATATACCCACAAACGAAGTCTTGGTCGAAATCCCATGCTATGCAGAGTCCATATGCTATCCAAGTGCTAATTTCCATGTCCTAGCAGAGTTCAAAGCAAGATAGGAGAGTCCAACTAAGACTTCCCCACCTTACGTGAAGTCAAGGCTAAAAAGGCCTGCTTACGTGGTACCGTTGCTTTCTTCTAACTTGCTTAAACTTCATGCTTGCTTCCATAATTGCTCCAAATGACTCCCTTCTTCACTCATTCAACACACCATCAATCCTATACATAAAATAACAATAAACAAGTAAAAGATCATAAAAACGAGGATTTAACAACAATTAAGTTTGAATTGGACATCAATTCGTGGATATAAATCCACTTATCAGTCAACCACTTTTGACCATCTATATATTGCAATATATGGTTCCAATAAACCTGTTTTCTTTTCCAGATTAAAAACCTCGTGTCATACTACAACTAACATATAATTAAAAGACCTAACTATTAACATACACAGATCTACATGCTCTGACATTCGACTGTCAGACCTGTTTTTTCCAAATTCCCAGATTACTTAAAACACTATTTTGATGCATCTAGATGTTATGAAAACATGTTATATCAACTTAGCATACTTTCTAACATGTTATTACATATATCTAAACATCTAAACAAAATGAACAAAGCATTAAAGACCTAGCTACAAATTAGGGTTTGCACCTTTCTTACTTGATTTTGATTTTTGGTTACTGAATCTATTATTGCTATCACCAAGACTTGTTTTGGTATGTTTATAAAAGTGTATAGGCTTAGAGAATTCATGAGTTTTTCCAGAGGATGTGTTGCTATTTATAGACTTAAGCAACTTAGGGTTTTTGGTCATTTTCACATACTTGCCTCCACAAAGATCTGTTGCTAAGTTACTTGTGTTGCTTGGGGAAAATTTGCCAGACCATGTGCGCTCTTGGGACTTGGTTTGGTGACTCATAACCTACTTGTGAGCTAGTTAGTAGCTTAATTTTGCCCTAATACTCATTAATCTTAATTATGGTTTTGGTTTTTATGATTAGGGTTGCTTAAAGATGTTTATTAGTACCTAATTGAAGTTTAGCAATCGTGATTAGGTGTTCAGATAACCTAATTAGGGTTTAGTCTAGCTAATTAGGGTTATAGTTTACAAATTAGGGTTAGGGTTTATAATCTAGGGTTAGGGTTTATAATCTAGGGTTTCTTACTTAGATTTTCCATAAATCCTAACAAGCACGACACATCGTTTTGTCATTGTAAGCATGACAAAACTGTTAGTTCCCAGAGGCACAATAGTTATCTAGAAGGGGGGGTTGAATAGATATCTAAAAAATCTTTTTTTTTAACTTGTTAGTTGATTATGATTAAAAACTTTAGCGGAATTAATGCTTCTTTTAATCTCCCTTAAGATAGTAAGTTTATGAGAGTGAGGCAGTTATATCAGTTATGGAAGATATGACAGTTACAATAAGAATGTAATAAACATAGTCATTTTAAGTGGTTCAGAGCACTTAAAGCTCCTATTCCACTCTTCTACTCCTCGAGTAGGAAATCCACTAAGGATGTGTTTTACACTTTTTTGAATCACTCAGATTCCTTCTAGACCAAATGAGCTCAGAACTTCTTAGTTCACTCTTGAACTCTTCAAGTCCAAAGAGACTTGGCTCTTCACAGTTCACTTAGAACTCTTCAAGTCCTTCTGACTTAGAACTCTTACTTCAGTTGATTGGTAGTTGTTGAGTTCTAGTTGTTGCTACTCAGTTGCTGTTAAGCACTTGTTCGAAAGAACTTAGTAGCTGAGCAAGTTTTTCTTTTTCTCAGATCGTAGATTTGAGTGTTTAGAGTTCTTGTACGTTTTTTCAATGCTTTCTTGGTTCTCTCATGTGCTTGATTTGCATATATGTGATCTTGAAAACTATCCGTTGGATCCATCCGTTGAAGCATTAAATGCGTTTGACATTTCTGTTCTTTGATGGAGACTTTTCTACACATCTTCTGAATTGCATTCTGGCCCACTGACACAGCAGACTGCTTTCTCACCTAACACCTGAAAAGGTGTTTTCCCCTTACCAATGGTACTTTCCTTAGCTTCTTCAATATGCTTCTTTCTTGCATACTAAGGATATCTTTTTATGCGTTTGGGGTGGTGAGTACTACAAAATTTAGAACCCATTCCACATTTGTTGGAGTTTGTCTCCACACAAAACATGAGGCTTGATGCTTCGACACAAGGCGATGATATACTACAATTCGGATCGTGGTGACTTGTCGCCTTGGTGCTTGGTCTGATGCTATCAGCAGAGAGCACTACGATTTCTTTTTGCACACTACGATCTTCGCTTGCTTGAGTTGTAAACTCTACATTTCTGAGAGCACACTACGATCTTTGAGTTGGCTCGGCAAACGTTGGGACCATTCTATGATTTCCGAAGAGGCCCTTCAAGGCAGGCACACTACGATCCTCGAAGCTCTACGTTTTTGCCTTAACTTCTGTAATCTTGATCAGCTTGAAACACTATGATCTCTTCGAAGCCTATCTATTACATCTCAAGATCAACCTAACAACTTTGATCTCCCTATCTATACATTCATTTATAGAATGATACACATTAAGAGCTTAGATCAACCTAACAAATTTGATCTATCACTAAGTCCTTGTACATTGAGTTCTTGTTAGTTGCTAGTCAGTTTCTGTTAAGCACTTGTTCGAAATAACTGAGTAGCTGAGCAAGCGTTTCTTTTTCTCAGATCGTAGAGTTGAGTGTTGAGAGTTCTTGTACGTTTTGTTCAATGCTTGCTTGGTTCTCTCATCTTCTTGATTTACATATATGTGATCTTGAAAACTATCTGTTGGATCCATCCGTTAAAGCATTAAATGCGTTTGACATTTCAATTCTTTGATGGAGACTTTTCTGCACATCTTCTGAATTGCATTCTGGCCCACTGACACAACAGACTGCTTTCTCACCTAACACCTGAAAAGGTGTTTTCCCCCTTACCAATGGTACTTTCCTTAGCTTCTTCAATACGCTTCTTTGTTGCATACTAAGGATATCTTTTATGCCTTTGGGACTGGTGAGTAGTACAACGTTTAGAACCCATTCCAAATTTGTTGGAGTTTGTCTCCACACAAAACGTGAGGCTTGATGCTTTTGACACAAGGTAGATGATAATATACGATTCAGATCGTGGTGACTTATCGCCTTGGTGCTTGGTCTGATGCTATCAGCAGAGAGCACTACGTTTTCTCTTTGCACACTACGATCTTTGCTTGCTTGAGTTGTAAACTCTACGTTTCCGAGAGCACACTACGATCTTTGAGTTAGCTCAGCAAACGTTTAGACCACTCTATAATTTTCGAAGAGGCCCTTTAAGGAAGGCACACTACGATCCTCGAAGCTCTAAGTTTTTGCCTTTACTTCTGTAATCTTGATCAACTTGATACACTACGATCTCTTTAAAGCCTATCTATTACATCTCAAGATCAACCTAACAGCTTTGATCTCTCTATCTATACATTCATTTACAGAATGATACACATTAAGAGCTTAGATCAACCTAACAAATTTGATCTATCACCAAGTCCTTGTATATATATTCCTTGAAGGACTTTACAAATAATCATAAGCATTTATATTTAAACATCAAATCAACATATGCACTCTCCCAACAATCTCCCCCTATTTGATGTTGACATAACCAAGGAGATTTGTTGTCATGATTATTAGTATCTAGATGCATTTGCAGGAAAGTAAACATGACTTAGTATTTTAACGAGCAACTAAAATTTTTAGAGAATAAGCATGAATTTATTGATGGTTGAAGAGTATTACAATTTAGCTTTACATCAATAAGAATTTAAACTTTCACTTATCTCTATTTCTTTGGTCTTTTGCGTGGAGGATTGTCATACTCCTCAGCCCTTCTTTTCCTGCTTACTTCATCCCTTATGGCTATCTCTTCCAGCTCACTTGGGCTTATCCTTGGGTTGTGATCATGCCTATTCATGAATGCAGGATCTCCAATTGGCATTCTTAGGCCTGTAGTGGTCACATTTTGTGAGCTGGTAGCTGGCCCTTGACTCCTAATTGGCTGAGCCATTAAGACTTTCTGCTGATCAGATCGTTGAGTCTGATTACTTCACCATAGAGTTTGTTGGTGGAATTGTCTAGCAAGAGGACTCCTTCCTCTGCCTCTGCCCTGGCCTCCTTGAACTCCTATGCCTCTGCCCTGGCCTCCTTCTCTTTTCCCTTTATTCTCCCCCTTTATGTCAGCATCAAGGGTTTGAATGTTTTTAGATAGTCGAGTCACTCCTTGGACAAGCTCGTTGAGTTGGTTTTGAGTTTGAGCAATGTCCTCTCAATTTCCCTTGATCAGAGCTTCAGATCGAGCTTCTCTATTTTGGAGGACGGCTAGAATAGTGTCAGTTTGCTGTTCTTGATTTATATAGACTTTTTGAAATTCTTTGACTGCAGTTTTCAAACTAATGATGTTCTCCATCATAAGGTTATTCTGGGCTTCTTGAGATTTCTGTAATTCAAGAATGGCCTCTCTTTGTTTATTGGCTATCCGGAAATGAATATCATCTCTGTCCTTTATGCTTTTAATCATTTCCTTGATGATCTCCCTCAGCTTCTTTGTAAGCTCAGCATTTAGGGTGCCTATGAGATTGTTTGCAGTAGTGATCATTTGTGTCAGCCTTAGATGAATGTGTTCTGAGTGAGTTTCAAGGCTTTCATCCATATCCTTGATCATGTTCTTGGACACTTCATTCAACTCAGCTTTCGTGGGCAGATCTGAGAGTAGATTACTGAGTTGAGGATTGGTTAAATGAAGGGAAGTTTTCTTGAATTGATCTTGCAAGGAGTAGTGGGCAAGATCAAGGTTGACATATTCATTTGTGGATGAAGAGGTAATATCTGCTGGAGGGGCCTGTGTTTGGGTGTATGGAGAGGGTGGCTCTTCGATTTGAGCTTTGGACTCTTCGATAGGGGTAGAGTCAATAATCGTAGAGATGGTGGGAGATGGGATTAGTAAGAAGTTTGGAATATCTGGTTCATCAATTACAGAATTTTGGGATTCTGTAACTGGGAGATGACTTGGTGGATTTAGAACCACTTCCAACCAGCTTGGAAATTCATAAAATTAGCTGGAAAAAGATAGTGGATAATGGTTTATTCTGAAGAGGATTGGGATAGTTAATACCTCATGCACCATTCTTGAGGAGGGATCATTTGTGATGAGCTTCTTGGCAAATTTGAAGGTACCTGGAAATCCATGAGCTAGCACAGTGATGGCTGGATATTCTTTGAAGCTCCAAAATATTTGGTTCCATGAGTTTAGGATTTGGGCTTGATGATATGGCATCATGGGTAGGTAAGAGAACATCTGATTGTAGAGATAACTCATATACCCATCATGGCTCACACCTGTGATCTCAAGGTCATCATCATCTTCTTCTCTCTCTTCTTCATTATCTTCTTTTGGGGATTCCAATATCTCAATTACTTCATCTTGTTCTTCCTCTGGTTCTTCCTCATTTTCTATAGGAACAGCTTCTTCTGTCAAGGGGATATCATGAGGCTCCCCCTCAACATGATCATCCATCTGCGGGACTAATGGCTCCCCCTTAGTTGGAGCATTTTCTTGAATGAGAGCTTCAGGAATCTCCCCCTCAGCTGGTGTATTCTCTAACATAAGAACTTCTGGTGTCTCCCCCTCAGCTTGAGCTTTGTCACTTTGGCTTTCTTTGGTTGATTCCTTTTTGGCAGCCATTCTCTTTTCTTCCTCCTTGAGCACTTCTTCATTAACAAGGATATATTTCTTGACCAGTTTTCTTCTTGATTTTCTAGGCTGAGCCACAGCCTCAGGACTTTCTTGAACTTCAGTTTTGTCCTGTTGATCAGCCAAAATGTTTGAAGTAGCTACTTCCTTTCTTGATGTGTTTGGTCTGGTCTCTACAATCAGTAAAGACTCTACGATTGAAGAGATAGATGGCCTTTTGGATTTGTGGCTGACCTTATTTTTCTTCAGCAACTAAGATATGTTGGCTCTATCTTCTTCTGCCTCAGCCTGCTGTTGCTTCTTTCTCAGGATCCTTAAAGTCTCAATGTCAGAGGACTCTACAAGTTTATCAGTTGTGGATCCCTGGGGTTCTTCTGCTATTTTGGCCTTTAACTTTCTCTTTCCCTTCCTTTTCTGATAAGGGCAGTGGGTTCTTCTTTATTTGTTTCTTCTTCTTCTTCTTCTATTTCCTTGACAACAGACATATTTCCTGGAATCCCTGACTCCTTCGCATCAACAGTTCTACCACTGGATTCAGACATCATACGCACATTTTCTGTTGGATTCCTTTTCCAGTTCACGAATAGTTGTTGGGTCATTCGTCTGTTTGGATTGATAGCTTCTCCTTCTTCATCCCCAATTTTGTCACCCAGAGCAGACTATAGAATAATACTTATAAATCGCTCGTAGAGCATCTTTTGAGAGCACTTTGACTTCATTGAGTTGGTGATCCACTTTCCAATCCATTCAAGCAATAGAGCTCCATGGTTAAGTTGTATTCCATAACATATGTCAGTCATGAGCTTGAGTTGTACTTCATTCACAGAATCATGACCAGAACTCTTCCAACAAATACATTTTCCAACAATATCAGCTAAGAATTAATACCTTTAAGGAAACTCCTTCTTCTTGTATCTTTTTACAGAGGAGGATTTCTTGTGATACATTCTTTTAAGTCCCTCGTGGAAGTCTATGCCATCTATGAACGAATACCCTTCAGATTTGAGACCTAGGGCTAGGTTGATGTCTTCAGCCTTCAGTCTGATTTCCACGTCCCTTACTTTCGTAGTGATGGCGTTATTTTCGAACACACTATTCCTGTAGAATTCTTTAACTAGCTTGGGGTAGATCAATGTGTCGGTACCCAGAGCTTCTTCGAGACCCGCTTTCTTCAATAATGACAGAGTCTTGTGAAATTTGGGTTCAGTTGTTTTGAACTCGTCAAAGTAGAGTCTGTAGCCAGAGATGACGTTGGATGTTGCCATTGATTTCTTTGTAGAGTGTATGGTTGTTTGAGCTTTCTTGATGGTTTAGGGTTTCTTCTTGCAGAGATAAGGAGAAAGATAAGCTTTTGAACCTCTGATTTCAAAAAGGCACTTTCAAATGGTACAAGTAACTTCCCTCTCTCAATTTTGCTTAGTGGGACAGGTGTCGAATTCTGCTTGGCTCTACAAATTTGACTGAGAAGGATTTTACTGAGTTGCCCTTAGCTCCTGCAGAGCTGATGTGTCCTTAGGGAGGACGACGATCGTTGAGGTAGCTTTTGTGATCATTGAGTCTTCTTTGTATTCGTCGAGTCTGAACTACAATCGTTGAGTCTGTCCGATAATCGTCGTGTTTGAGCTACGATCGTCGAGTCTGTCCATCATTCGTCGAGTCTGTTCAGCATCCATCGAGTCTGTTCCAGCAATTGTCGTGTCTGATCTACGATCGTCGAGTCTGACCGGATCCTTATGATGAGTTTTTGACTTAGCATTCTTTTAAGGTAGCTCAGGAAGGGCAAACCTCTTGGAGTGAGTTAAGGGTTAGGTTTATTCTTGAGGCACTTATTAGAGAGATTGCTTTGTTTTAAAACTTATCATTACAGGATGCTCCTCTTGTTGATGGGGTTCTGCTATCTTTGAGTCTGCACTACGATTGTTGAGTCTATGCTACGATCATTTTCTTTCATGTCACTTCAACTCTACGATCGTGGACTTCCCTTGATCATGTCTACGATTTCAACCATAGCCTTTGTATCTGTATAGTTAGCACATACTAGAGCATATATTTCATGGTTGTAAATTAAGCATTCCTAGCTCACTTATTAACTTGTTAAATTTGGATTCATCTAGAGGTTTTGTAAAGACATCAGAATGTTGGTTTTTAGTAGGGATATATTGTAAAGATATAGTTCCATTTTGCACATGTTCCCTAATGAAGTGATACCTTATTTCTATATGCTTAGTCCTAGAATGCATGACAAGATTATGAGTTATTACAATTGCACTTGTGTTATCACAGTGAATAGGTATGGATTTGAATTCAAACCCATAATCTGCTAGCTGATTTTTCATCCATAGGATTTGAGCACGACAAAGAATCGCCAAAGAAATGTATTCAACCTTCTGCAGGTTGAAGTGATATCTTGAGTTTTGCTTCTTGCTAAACCAGGACATAAGTCTGTTTTCTAGCAATTGACAGGTGCCACTGGTACTCTTTCTATCTATTTTGCAGCCTGCAAAATCAACATCTGTGTATCCTATTAGTTCAAATGAGGACTCCTTGGGATACCAAAGGCCCAAGTGAGGTGTACCCTTGAGATACCTGAAAATCCTCTTTACAGCTGTTAAATGTGATTCTTTAGGATTAGCCTAAAATCTAGCACATATGCATGTTGCAAACATTATGTCTGGTCTACTGGCAGTTAGATATAAAAGAGAGCCTATCATACCTCAGTATTGAGTTATATCAATACTATTACCATTTTCATCTTTGTCGAGCTTAGTTGCAGGAGCAATTGGGGTTTTCATGGGAGAAGTTGATTCTATGCCATACTTCTTAAGTAAATCTTCGATGTACTTGGCTTGGTTTATGAATATTCCTTCATCAGTCTGCTTAACTTGTAGTCCAAAGAAGAAGTTCAGCTCACCCATCATGCTCATTTCAAATTTGCTCTGCATAAGCTTGGAGAATCTCTTACATAGCTTTTCATCAGTAGAACCAAAAATAATATCATCAACATATATTTGAACCAATAAGACTTTGTCTTTATGTTTTCTAAGGAATAATGTGGTATCTACTCTACCTCTAATGAATCTATTTTCAATAAGGAAGTTAGTTAGTGTTTCATACCATGCTCTAGGTGCTTGTTTAAGACCATATAAGGCTTTGTCTAATCTATAAACATAATTAGAAAGAGATGGATTGATGAAACCTGGAGGATGCTCCACATAGACTTCTTCTTGAAGTTCTCCATTCAGGAATGCACTTTTGACATCCATCTGGAAGACCTTGAACTTTATGTGAGCAGCAAAGGCAAGAAAGATTCTGATGGCTTCTAGTCTGGCAACAGGTGCAAATGTCTCATAGTCAATGCCTTCTTCCTGAGAATAGCCCTTGGCCACCAGTCTTGCCTTGTTCCTCGTTATTACTCCATCTTCATCCATCTTGTTCTTGAAGAACCACTTAGTTCCAATGACAGGATGACTCTTTGATCTTGGTACTAATCTCCATACTTTGCTTCTTTCAAATTGGTTGAGTTCTTCCTGCATGGCTTCTATCCATCTAGAGTCTTCCATAGCATCCTCTATCTTCTAAGGTTCCATTTGTGACAGGAAGCTTAGATAAAAACACTCGGATCTCCAATGATTAGATCTTGAGTGTGATCTCTTACCCATCTATTTTCGGTTGGGACATCTGTCCTTATACCTTCTTGTCTTAACTCTTCAAGATCTATTTCTTCTTCTTGGTGTGGAGGTTCATTGTCTTGCAGAGGCGCTCTCTACGATCTTATTTTCTTGCTCAACGATTTCACTGTCTGGCACTACGATCGTAGTGTTAAGCTCGACGACTTCATTCGTAGTGTCTGCACTGTCGGTCGTAGTATCTTGAAGCACTGTTTTGTCGAAGTCTGTTTCATCAAAGATTATGTGAATCGAGACTTCAACATTCAGCGTCTTTTTGTTGAACACTCTGTAGGCTTTACTGTCTATGGCATATCCAAGAAAGATTCCTTCGTCTAACTTGAGTTGAAATTGTGTCAAGTACTTCTTTCCATTGTTGAGAATGTAGCATGCACAGCCGAATACGTGAAAGTAGCTGACACTTGGTTTTCTTCCTTTCCACAATTCGTAGGGTGTCTTCTTGATCGTAGAGTGTATCAATGATCTGTTATGCGTGTAGCATACGGTGTTGATAGCTTCTGCCCAAAAGTATTCAGGCAGATGGGCTGCTGCAAGTAGAGTTCTTCCAGCCTCTATTAAAGTCATGTTCTTTCTCTCAGCTATCCCATTTTATTGAGGAGTTCGTGGAGTTGAGAAATTATGACTGATGCCATTGTCTGTCCAGAACTGGTCCATTTTTGAGAAGTCGAATTCTCTTTCGTGATCACTCCTTATGGCCTTGATTTTCTCTCCTTTCTCGTTCATTACCAGCCGGAACATCTTGATCAGTTGGGAGCTAGTTTCATCCTTTGAGGTTAAAAAGAATACCCATGTGAACCTTGTGTAGTCGTCGACTATAACTAGTGAGTATCTTTTCCCTCCAAAACTTGTAGTTGGAATTAGCCCAAATAGATCCATGTGAAGCAACTGCAAGGGCTTATCAATTGAGTTGATAGTTTTGCTCTTGAATGAGCCTTTGGTTTTCTTTCCAGGTTGACATGCATTACATGGCCTTTCTTTGACAAAGTTGAACTTGGGTAGGCCTGCAACGAGATCTTTTGATGCCAGTTTGGACATGCTTTTGAAGTTTAAGTGGGACAACCGTATATGTCATAGCCAGCTCATTTCTTCAGATGCTTTTGCCAGAAAGCATATTGTCTCGTCTGAGCTTAGTTGTCCAAGATTCACTATGTAGACATTTCTTTCTCTTGTCCCGGTTAGCTTTACATCAGATGTCTTCAAATCTATGACTTGACACTGGTTGCTGAGGAATGTTACTTGATGACCCTTGTCATAGAGTTGGCTGATGCTTAGAAGGTTGTGTTAGAGACCTTCCACATATGCCACTTTGTTTAAAGATACTACACCATTACCAGCTAAGCCATATCCTCTTGTCTTGCCCGAGCCGTTGTCTCCAAAGAAAACCCTAACTCTGCTTCACGATACCATTTCTATAAGTTCTAATAATACTAATAATAATAACAATAATATAAAATTCAAACTTAATTTATATATATCAAAGTTTACTCCTGTGCACGAGACCTTTAAACATTCATTACATCATAGATAATAAGTATCATTGTCTTAATAAACTATAACTATTACACAACATATTATAAATCTCATTCAATGCCTTTCCTTTCCCTTGTTCTTGCCTCGAGCCTTCAAAGTTGATCATACTTAATCGAAAACATTTAAATTTAAAGCAAGAATGAGCATTTAATTTGCCCAAAGAAGTAATAACAACAATATATATATAGTCGAAAGAATTAAATATTTTCTTTGAAAGACACTTCTACAACGAATCAACAAATAGAAGTAAGTCAAACCAATAATAATGACATATCATTTCAATATGAAATTTTTGAAACTACGTACAGACTATAACTGGAGATCACTCAACATACTATGAACATTGTTTTCTATTTTCGAAAATGTTAAACAAAAATTCATCTCAGAAACCGTCATAACTTACGCACGGGTGATCACCACTATGCCTCAGATTGATCAATACTACATACAAGAACGATATTATCGCTCACTCTATCCACCTTAGGTGCACAAAAGTTTTCCCATATTCGGGATGTTCATACTTAGTCGGGAATCCGAACCAAAATAATCTGGTTGGATACAATAAAGTTCTATCTTGCTCAACAATATTTTTATGTCTAGCTGAATCAAATAGCTTAGACGGCTTTTAAGTCAACGTATACATACTTGAAATCAATAAGTATGTATCAACATATGATTAAATAAAATGGTTATCCAAGTGGGGACACTTGTCTAACCCTATATACTGAATTAATCTAATGTAATAAATATCCAATTATACAATAATACAATAATCGGATAAGGTAAGAACTTGTATGAATACAAAGATTGATACATAATCAATAATAATAGAGTTAATAATCCGCACAATAATAATATAATTCTCAAACTTTCTTACTCATGTCCATCAGATAAAGTAAATGCAAAAGTAGGATACTTGCACAATATAAAGAATAGTTCTGATACTTGCTCAATAATAATTGGAGTAAGTTTAGGAAACTTGCATAACATGATATATACCGTTTGCATCTAAATAAAAGTAGTGCATAAGGTTTAGATATTTGTCTGAGTCATTGCTACAATAACGCAACTTAGATTAATCTTTTATACAAATGACCTATCAAGAATAAGATCATTCGCTCGATTAGAATAATATATCGTAACATAACATAAACATCGCTAATCAGCAAATCAAAGACATAACCTAATCACATTGTCACATATATTTAACAATTATTGATTCACTAACAAACACATATCTAGTCAATTTATCTAAGTCTAACTCAATTTCTCAAATATTTCTGCACCGACTACTTTTATCGGCAAATATATCGTCTAAGACTCCAATCGTAGTTCAATATTCGCTTAGATATTTTAAATATCACCATATTATTTTTCATAGCCTTATAATAATTTTTAAATAATTATTATACTTTATCATGAATTTTCAAACACCAAATCATTATTAAATGATTTAAATATTAACTAATTCTATTATCATTAATATTTAATTAATATTAAACTATTAATGAAACTATTGCCAAAAAATATTAAAGTTATTTATAATAACTCAAAATATTTTTAAAGTATTAATATTACCCTTAAAATGATTTTTAAAACATTTAAAATCATTTTTAAATAATTACCATTAATATTAGAATATTAATTTATTATTTATCAAAATATTAAAAGTCATTAATTATAACTTAAAATATTTTTAATTCATTTATTTCCTTTTAAATGATTTTTAATTCAATAAAACCATTTTTAAACTATTTATTCAATATAATTATTAAATAAACTTAATATCATTAATATTAAATTATTAATGAAATTTACCTTTAAATATCAAAAGTTATATTTTATAACTTAAAATATTTTTAAACTATTTATTTTCATTTAAAATAATTTTTATAATATTAAAATCATTTTAATTAATTTATTTAATATAATTACTAAATAAATCTAATATCATTAATATTTAATAATTAATGAAATTTATCTTAAAATATTAAAAGTTATGTTTTATAACTTAAAATATTATTAAATACCTTATTATTATTTAAAATGATTTTAAATACAATAAAATCATTTTTAATTAATTTATTTAATGCATTTATTAAATAATTTAAATACCAATAATATCCAAATAAATATTAATATTTATGAAAAATATGTCAAATTATTAAAAGTTAATTTTTATAACTTAAAATAATTTTTAAACTGATTTTATAATTTTTAGGAATTTATTTCTATTTTAATGTATTTTTCGAAATTATAAAACAAAAATAATTAAATCTGTCATTAAAGGCTTTAGTGACAATATTCGTCATGATAGGTGTTCTTGAGGCTCAAGAACACCGACAATCGAGGCACAAGGGTACCTCTTTTGACCATCTTTAATTTTTTAATCTACACTCTTTTTCGGACATTAGCTATCGATTAAATCTCAGTAGTATTGATGTAATACTACATGTGTAAATCAACATTTTTCGGTCGATCAATAATACAACATGAGCAAGATATAAAAGCATTTGAAATCATGTTGTCGAACGTGTTCATCATATTTCGGGTCGCCTGCAAAATTTCTCGGTCATGGCTCATTAACGCCGCTTTGTGGCCTTCTATATCATGAAATATGTTGATGATATTTTTGGTCTAGACGTTTCTGCCATGTAGACAAACTATCGAGAGTACAAGGTTTAAACATTTTCATGTCTAAATATCAACAAACAAACCGATCTAAGTCATCAAACTCATGTCATCGAGTGTTTCGGTTTTTCCCGTAAACTCAGAAGTTTGAGTTCTATCACTTTCATGTTCGATTTAATTTATGTTCCAACCTTGTTTATATCGTATAATGGGTCCAATCTTATAGTATACACTACAAGGAACAATAACATATCCTCGATATCATCATAACATCAACATAAACAAGATATATGGGCCGGTCAGTACTTCTCCCTGAATCGTTTTTGAACATTTCGGGTTTCCTAAAATGTTCTTTGAAAGCGCTTCGCTACCTAAGTTTGACCATCATTAGATTTGATTACATTAAGGATCTATGTGATATAAAAAGCTTTAACATGAAGTATTCATGTCATTCTACAACTACAAAACAACAACATGGCAAAACAAATTAAACATAGCAAGATCCAAGCTCTACAAAACACCGTCGAGGTTTCTAAGTCGATTCTGGGCTTCAAGAATAATTATGGCCAATGCCTACCAACCCACTTTGACCTAAAATAACTTTTAATCTACAACAAATATGAACCTGATTCAAGTTCCAGATTCAAGATCTCCTGACAGAGTACAAGTACAAACTTTTAAAACACAAATACACATAAAATATCGAGATTTATAGGACCTCGACATTCACCGCCGCACTTTATTTTCAAGAATTTCCAGATTTGAAAATCATCAAATCGAGCCTCTAGATGTTATGGGTTTAACATCTAGCAACCCAGATCATTGATTAACACCCCATACAACATATTTAACATAAAAAAATTACATCTAACATAAGATCAAAAAATTTTCAATTTTTGGGTTTGCACCTTTATGCTCAAATTTCGATTTCTATGCTTCGATTTGATGTTGGTGTTCGTGGGGCTTGATTTGTGACCCATCTAACAAGGCAATTTCGTGGGTTTGAGCTTGAGAGAATATGGCTAAGTGCTTGTGAACAATTTAGGCCAAAAATGAGCACTTCTCTCTCTCTTAAATCTATATGTATATAATCATGTATGCAATGAATTTGTAATGATTCATTGAATTTGATATCTGTGGAATGCTAGTCGCTAGGTTAAGTTAATAGGGTAGGGTGGGTACGCCAAGATTTTGGATAAGATTTGTCTAGCAATAATTCAACATATGGGGACAAAAGGGTAAAATGTAATTTTATTTTAATCTCAAGGGTATTCTTGTCCAAGGTGCTTAAATCTAGGTTTAATCACTAGATTTTACATCTTAAAGTTTCCCAAATAATTACTAGGGTTTGGACAATTAAAATTAAAGTGTAATAAAATTTTAATTTAAACATACTAATTTAAAATTAGGGTTTTAATAGAATTTAGGGTTTAAATAAAAATTAGGGTTTTTTAATTATCATTAGGGGTTCCTTAATATCATTAGGGTTTACTAAATTAATAATTAGGGTTTCTAAATTATCATTATAATTTACTAAAATAGTAAATTAGGGTTTCTAATTTTAGCAAAATTAGGTTTTCAAATAATAATTAGGGTTTCTCCTAATTACGTAAATTATATAATACACAACAAAATTCATATAACACAATTACTACTAGTCTCTAACTCATAACCGAGTTTAATAATTAGGGTTTAATAACACGATATACGGGTTATGACATAATTTACCATATTTGGCCCACCATTATCGTCAACTACATTTTTACAAAGACATATTTATAAAGATCGAAAAATTAAAATATAATTAATATTATATTATTATTCTCATCCTCGATCAATACCCAAATTTAGGGTTTGATTCCATATCCGATTTATTTTCATATCTAACATTATTAATTAAGTTAAAATAATTAACTTAATAATCAACTAAAATTCATATAATAAAATAGTAATTATAATTATAATAATTCCAATAATCATTTCATATATTATTTAAATAATATAAAAATCATATTTTCATAGAAAATAAATAATAAAGACATTTCTACTATAAAATTAATTATTATAAGTATATACTTATAATGATCAATAATTCTAAAATAAAATTATTTGAAATTATTCATGTAATAAATAAATTTTATTTATTACATATATACATACACATTACTTGTCAAATATTCTTCTTCAAAAAAAAAAAAAAAATTTATATGCAAAATTTCTTATTTATTTACATAGAAAATATCGGGTTATTACATTCACCTCCTTATAAGGATTCCGTCCCCCTAATCACCGCTTTAAAAACTCATACATACAAGGGTACATAGCCACACATAATCATTGCAATAGATCTCGATCATAATTGATCGAACAAATCATTAACTATTCATATAAAGCTTATCTTTCCGATTAAACTAAATTTGATTTCTAAAAGAACTCAAATTCCTCCTTCAAAATTTATTTATAAAATAATTTACTATATATTGGAAAATCATATATATATATGAAAATTAAAGTTATTCGAATAATACCGAGTGCCATTCCCAAATGCCACAAAGATCCCTCGGACCGTATATTGAAGACTCGTATGGGTTGGTTTGTTGGTCAAGTCGGTCCTGTGATTGCCATAGTCCCGCTTCCTTTTCCCGTGGTTACACTCCCCCGCTCCATTTTCCTCTTTGACAATCCTCACCTTATGTTCAACGATCCACATAGAAAACACCCATTGTTCATCCTTGGATTGGGGCAATTGGGAGAGATATGACCTCCCCGCCTCGCACTTGTAACATACAAACTTACCCTTCGACACTCACCAGAGTGATTCTTCCCACATTTTCCACACCGAACTATCTCGCTTTCTTCACACCTTCCCTGCTTCACCCTAACATTCCCAAAATAATTCCCTTTTCTTTTCTCACCCCTATTCCCACTATTAGTTTCCACCTTCACAACTCCTACAAATTTTGCTTTTGTTCCTCTTCTCTCTTGTTGTAGAGGCTTATGGCCTCACTCCCTCCTCGCCTATGATAGCCTTTTCCATGAGTGTCGTAAAAGTATTGATTTGCAACATCGCCACCTTGTTGTAGAGCCGTGGTTTTAATCCCAAATCAAACCTTCTTGCCTTCCTAGCCTCCAGATCAACTTGATGCGAGCTTAACCTAGCTAACTCATTAAACTTTATGTGGAATACTCCGCAATACCATGTTCTCCTTTTAACTCCAGTAAATTTTACCTCCATCCTAGCCTCGCATGCTAGCCGAGAGGTAGTTTTCAAAAACAAAGTCTTAAACCTAGCCCAAGTAACTACTCCCTCTCCCGCCTCGCTTTGATTTGCTTCCCACCAAAAGTTCGCCTCCCTTTCATCATATAGGTGGCAAAAGAGGTCTTTTGCCCTCATCTACCCTAGCAACTATGAACGCCTTTTCTATCTCGTTAACCCATGTCTGGGCTTCTATAGGGTCAGATGTTCCCCTGAATTCTGGTGGTCCTACCGCCTTGAAGTCTTTGAAGTTTGCCAAGCGATTGTCCTGTCGGCTTCCTCACTACCGGTATTCCCTCACCATTCATAGCTCGAGCTACCATGTTCGCAAAGTTTTGCATTGGGTCTTCTCGTGTTGTCCTCAAATTGTTGTTGATGATTCTTCTCGCTTTGATTTCGTGTTTTGACGCCTCAAGGCATTATCTCGATTACATAAAATCATAAATTTAACTTACATTCTAAACCTTATTGTATAAGTTTAACATGTAACACAAAGTTTTATACAAAACTTATTCCATTAATGAAACATTGATTCGTATTCATCAATTCAAAGTACTTTTACATAACATAACACATATCGTTATCCCTTTTGTGACCACAAAAGTCGGAATTACCGTAATAACTTATACAAAAGTTTGAGAATATTTCATTACACCCGTATATTATCAAACATACATAATCAACTACTAATCCTACTAATTTCCTAAGTCACTATCTTTCATCTTTCTTTTCCTTTCTTGCTCTGAGTCGCATTACCATTTGTTGATTCCTATCCCATTTGATCAATTTGGATTTTAAGCTTATCTTGTTCTTCCATAGTTTCTATTAACGCCTTTCGCAATTGGTTATTTAGTAGCTTTTCTATTTCCCACAACTTTTCTAGAGAAGAAACCTTGTTCTTCGATTTTGTATTTCCGCTGATGCTTGATCACCCAACTTTAGTGTCCTAATCACTATCTCGCCGGTTCCACCATTTCCTGGATCCGTACTACGCTTTTCCAATACCACCACCTCATCAAGGTTGTTCTCGCACTATGAGCCTCTATTTCACTTTTTTGGCTTTGATATCGGCCTCCTTCTTTACGATCGTAGAGTATCCTAATTCTTTTCCACCATACATCTACACACAACTTATCTTGATTAGTAAATAGTATATACACACAAACAAATAACAATAGTTTTATAAGAGTTATCTTTTTTTTTGTTTAACGATGAATTTATTCAATTCATCTCCTTTAAACTCTATATGAGTTATCTCGTATTTTTAACGCTTCCCCATGTTCTAAGGTTATAGCCTAAGGTCGATCCCACCTAAGGTTTCTAACCCTAAAGCTTTGATACCAACTCATGACGCCCCCAAATCCGTACTTGAAACCCGAACTCTGGCTTCTTCACATACCATTTCTATAAGTTTAATAATACTAATAATAATAAAAATAATATAAAATTCAAACTTAATTTACATATGCATCAAAGTTTACTCCTGTGTACGAGACCTTTAAACATTCATTACATCATAGATAATAAGTATCATTGTCTTAATAAACTATAACTATTACACAACATATTATAAATCTCATTCAATGCCTTTTCCTTTCCCTTGTTCTTGCCTCGAGCCTTCGTGTTGATCATACTTAACTCGAAAACATTTAAATTTAAAGCAAGAATGAGCATTTAATTTGCCCAAAAGTAATAACAACAATATATATTAGTCGAAAGAATTAAATGTTTTTTTTGAAAGACACTTCTACAACGAATCAACAAATTGTGAAGTAAGTCGAACCAATAATAACAACATATCATTTCAATATGAAATTTTTGAAACTACGATAGACTATAACCGGAGATCACCAACATACTATGAACATTGTTTTCTATTTTCAAAAGGTTAAACAGAATTCATCCAGAAACCGTCATAACTTACTTGCACGGGGGTGATCACCATTATGCCTCATTGATCAATACTACATGCAAGAACGATATTATCGCTCACTCTATCCACCTTAGGTGCACAAAAGTTTTCCCATATTCGGGATGTTCATACTTAGTCTGAATCCAAACCAAAACAATCCGGTTGGATACAATAAAGTTCTATCTTGCTTCAACAATATTTTTATGTCTAGTTTAATCAAATAGCTTAGACGGCTTTTTAAGTCAACGATACATACTTGAAATCAATAAGTATGTATCAACATATGATTAAATACAATGGTTATCCAAGTGGGGACACTTGTCTAACCCTATATACGAATTAATCTAATGTAATAAATATCCTAATTATACAATAATACAATAATCGGATAAGGTATGAACTTATATGAATACAAAGATTGATACATAATCAATAATAATAGAGTTAATAATCCGCACAATAATAATATAATTTTGAAACTTTCTTACTCATGTCCATCAGATAAAGTAAATGCAAAAGTAGGATACTTGCACAATATAAAGAATAGTTCTGATACTTGCTCAATAATAATTGGAGTAAGTTTAGGAAACTTGCATAACATGATATACCGTTTGCATCTAAATAAAAGTAGTGCATAAGGTTTAGATATCACCGAGTCATTGCTTACAATAACGCAACTTAGATTAATCTTTTATACAAATGACCTATCGCAATAAGATCATTCGTTCGATTAGAATAATATATCGTAGCACATAACATTGTCTATTGCAGTCAGCACATAACCAAATCATCTTGTCACATGTATCTAACAATTATTGATTCATTAACAAACACATATCTAGTCAATTTATCTAAGTCTAATCAATTTCTAAATATTTTTGATGTAAAATCAATGGCTTTATCGGGTAAATATCGAGTCTAAAACTCATCGTGTAGTTTAATATTCGCTTAGATATTTTAAATATCAGTCATATTATTTTTCATAGCCTTATAATAATAATTTTTAAATAATTATTATACTTTATCATGAATTTTCAAACACTAAAATCATTATTAAATGATTTAAATATTAACTAATTCTATTATCATTAATATTTAATTAATATTAAACTATTAATGAAACTATTGCCAAAATATTAAAGTTATTTATAATAACTCAAAATATTTTTAAAGTATTAATATTACCCTTAAATGATTTTTAAAACATTTAAAATCATTTTTAAATAATTACCATTAATATTAGAATATTAATTTATTATTTATCAAAATATTAAAAGTCATTAATTATAACTTAAAATATTTTTAATTCATTTATTTCCTTTTAAATGATTTTTAATTCAATAAAACCATTTTTAAACTATTTATTTAATATAATTATTAAATAAACTTAATATCATTAATATTAAATTATTAATGAAATTTACCTTTAAATATCAAAAGTTATATTTTATAACTTAAAATATTTTTAAACTATTTATTTTCATTTAAAATAATTTTTATAATATTAAAATCATTTTTAATTAATTTATTTAATATAATTACTAAATAAATCTAATATCATTAATATTTAATAATTAATGAAATTTATCTTAAAATATTAAAAGTTATGTTTTATAACTTAAAATATTATTAAATACCTTATTATTATTTAAAATGATTTTTAATACAATAAAATCATTTTTAATTAATTTATTTAATGCATTTATTAAATAATTTAAATACCAATAATATCCAAATAAATAATAATATTTATGAAAAATATGTCAAATTATTAAAAGTTAATTTTATAACTTAAAATAATTTTTAAAACTGATTTTATAATTTTTAGGAATTTATTTCTATTTTAATGTATTTTTCAAAAATTATAAAACAAAAATAATTAAATCTGTCAAGAAAGGCTTTAGTGATAGTTTTGTTACGATATAGTGTTCTTGAGGCTCAAGAACACCGATACCAAAGGCACAAGGGTACCTCTTTAACCATCTTCTTTAATTTTTTATGTCTAGTGTTTCTTGACTAGCTATAACTTGATTAAATTTGTAGTATGATGTAGATACTACATGTGTAAATCAACATCCGGACCAAATCATACAACATATGAGGGATATATAAGCATTTTAAAATCACCATCGAACGTGTTCATCATATTTCGGGTCATTTACTTTAATTTCCGGTCATGGCCGCCAACGCCTTTTGTGGCCTTATATCATGAAATATGTTCAAGGTAAATATTTTCGCTTCGTCGTTTCAGCCATGTAGACAAACTATCGAGACAATGTTTAAACATTTTGATCAAGTCTAAATATCAACAAATGAAGGATCTAAGTCATCAAACTCATCGTCGAGAGTGTTTCGGTTTTTCCCGTAAACTCAACAGTTCGAGTTCCTCACTTTCATGTTCAATTACTTTATGTTCCAACCTTGTTTATATCGCTTAATGGGTCATATCTATAGTATACACTACAAGGAACAATAACATATCCTCATGATATCATCATAACATCAACACGAACAAGATAAATGGGCGGTTAAAGTACTCTCCCGGAATCGTTTTTGAACATTTCGGGTTTCCTAAAAATGTTCTTTGAGCGCTTTTGCTACCTAAGTTTGACCATCTCTCATATTTGATTCTCAAGTGTCTATGTGATATAAAGGCTTTAACATGAAGTATTTATGTCATTCTACAACTAAAAAACAACAACATGGCAAAACAAACTTAAACATAGCAAGATCCAAGCCCTCAAAAAAACACCATGTCGAGGTTTCGGGTTTCTCGGGCTTCAAGAATAAATGCAATCAATGCCAATCGACCCACTTTGACCTTAAATAACTTTTTAATCTACAACATATATATGACCTGATTCAAGTTCCATATTCAAGATCTCCTCGATAGAGTACAAGTACAAACTTTTAAAACACAAATATACATAACATATCGAGATCTATAGGACTCGACATTCACCGCAGACCCTTTATTTTCAAGAATTTCCAGATTTGAAAATCATCAAATCCGAGCCTCTAGATGTTATGGGTTTAACATCTAGCAACCCGATCATTGATTAACACCCCATACAACATATTTAACACAAAAAAATTACATCTAACATAAGATCAAAAAATAAATTTTGAATTTTAGGGTTTGCACCTTTTTATGCTCAAATTCTTGATTTCTATGCTTCGATTTGATGTTGGTGTTCGTGGGGCTTGATTTGTGACCCAACTAACAAGGCAATTTTGTGGGTTTGAGCTTGAGAGAGAATGGCTATGTATTTGTGAACAATTTAGGCCAAAATGAGCACTTTCTCTCTCTTAAATCTATATGTATATCAATATGATACCTCGTGATGATTCATTGAATTTGATATGCTGGAATGCTAGCTGCTAGGTTGGTAGGGTAGGGTGGCTGCCAAGATTTGGATAGATTTGTCTAGCAAATAATTCAACTAATGGGACAAAAGGGTAATTTAGTAATTTCATTTTAATCTCAAGGGTATTCTTGTCCAAGGTGCTTAAATCTAGAGTTTAATTACTAGATTTTACATCTTAAAGTTTCCCAATTAATTACTAGGGTTTGGACAATTAAAATTAAAGTGTAATAAAATTTTAATTTAAAACATACTAATTTAAAATTAGGGTTTTTAATAGAAATTAGGGTTTTAAATAAAAATTAGGGTTTTTAAATTAGGGTTCCCAAATTAATATCATTAGGGTTCTAAATTAATAATTAGGGTTTCTAATTATCATTATAATTTACTAAAACAAAAAATTAGGTTTCTAATTTTTAAATTAGGGTTTTCAAATAATAATTAGGGTTTCTCCTAATTACATAAATTATATAATACACAATAAAATTCATATAACACAATTACTACTACGCCTCGAACTCATAACCGAGTTTAACAATTAGGGTTTAATAACACGATATGAGGGTTATGACATAATTTACCATATTTGGCCCACCATTATCGACCAACACATTTACAAAGACATATTTATAACATCTAAAAATTAAAATATAATTAATATTATATTATTATTCTCATCCCTCGATCAATACCCAAATTTAGGGTTTGATTCCATATCCCATTTATTTTTCATATCTAACATTATTAATTAAGTTAAAATAATTAACTTAATAATCAACTAAAATTCATATAATAAAATAGTAATTATAATAATTCCAATAATCATTTCATATATTATTTAAATAATATAAAAATCATATTTTCATAGAAAATAAATAATAAAGACATTTCTACTATAAAATTAATTATTATAAGTATATACTTTATAATGATCAATAATTTCTAAAATAAAATTATTTGAAATTATTCATGTAATAAATAAATTTTATTTATTACATATATACATACACATTACTTGTCAAATATTCCTTCTCAAATAAAAAAAAAAAAAAATTTATATGCAAAATTTCTTATTTATTTACATAGAAAATATCGTTATTACACACACACACTGGCTCTTAAGTGGATTCCCCAAAGCCTAAGCTTTGTTCATCAAATGCACTTCTCTGACTAGAGAGCAGGGAGTCCATGGATGATGAGGATTTGTTCCATATAGAGATAGACTTTTCTAGTTCCTAAATTTTAGAGGTTAGATTGGACTCTCTTTGTGCATTTAGCTCATTAGTCTATTTTAAGATCTCATTCTCAGCCTCAAGATTGGAGAGAAGGTTAGTACTTAGAAGAGTTGTTTCAAGCTCTTCTTGAACTTTCTTTTTCTCCACTTGAAGAAGTGAATGATCCTTAGACAGAACTCTGAACAACTTTATGTATTGATGTAGATCAGTTGTTATGCCATGCAGTGCAGTTCTCAAATCATTAATGTCTACATCAGGAGAGTTGAAGTCAAATACCTCATCGAGACTTACTTCATGTATGTTGGAGTTTAGTTTGTCCTTTGCATGTTTGGCCATTAGGCACAGATTAGCCATTTGTGGTTCTTCATCATCTCCAGAATTAGGATTGGAGTCATTGTCTGAATCACTCCACGATCTTCCAGCTACCAGGCCTTTGTCTCTCTTCTGAGGCCTTTTGTTGCCTTTGTATTCCTTCTTTGCATGTGTTTTCTTCTTTAGTTCTTCTCTGAGAGGATTGTTGCAGTTGGCAATGAAGTGTCCAGGCTTTTTGCAGTTGTAGCATAGATCATTCATTTGCTCATGGCTGATGTAGTTGCTGACCTTCTTTGGCTTGCTAGTTTTGCCTTGACGCATTAACCTTCTTAGTCTTTTTACCAGCATAGCAAGGTCCTTATCATCGTCTTCATCATAGTCAGAGCCAATCTCAGTGTTGACCTTGGATGCACTTTCAGTTGGTTTGAGAGCAACACCTTTATCCTTCCTTCTTCCTTCTGATAGGGTTTCAGCTCATTGAGTCAGCTTCAGTTCGTATGTCAGAAGATTGCCATATAGCTGTTGAACTGTCATCTCATGAAGATTCTTTGACTCTCTAATAACGGTGGTTTTGGCATCCCACCTGCTTGGTAGGGCTCTCATCAAATTTATGATTAGATCTTTGTTTGGATAGATCTTCCCATAGGCTCGTAGAGAGTTGAGAAGAACGTTGAATCTCTCGTAGGTGGCAGTTACGTTTTCTCCTTGAACATGAGCAAACATTTCATACTGAAGTGTCAGGAGTGATTGTTTATTTTCTCTTACTTCTTCCGTTCCTTCGTGCATGATGAGTATTGCTCCCTAAACCTCCTTCGCTGTTTTGCTGTTGACAATGTTTTTGAACAGTTCGTCTTTTAAGGATTGAAACAAAATGTTCTTGGCCTTCTTATCGAGTTGGATAGCTCTCTTCTCGTTGTCAGTCCACTCCTCTTTGACTTTGATTTGTATTATGTTTGGATCGTCTGTGGTTGGTGCAAGCTTTGTTGGAACATAGGGCCCATTCTGAACAGTCTCAAATAGATCTTCATCTATTGAGTCCATGTATGCTTGCATCCTAACTTTCCAGTTTGCAAATTTATCTTTGTTGTACATTGGTGGCTTGCTGCCTCCTCCAGTTCTTGATTTACTTGGTAAGTGTGCCATTGGATCTACTAAGCTTTGTAGGCTGTATAATAGAACCTGCTTTGATACCAATTGTTAGTTCCCGAAGGCACAATAGTTATCTAGAAGGGGGGGGGGGGGTTGAATAGATATCTAAAAAATCTTTTCGTTTTAACTTGTTAGTTGATGATGATTAAAACTTTAACAGAATTAATGTTTGTCTTAATCTCCCTTAAGATAGTAAGTTTATGAGAGTGAGGCAGTTATAGCAGTTATGGCAGATATGGCAGTTACAACAAGAATGTAATAAAAACAGTCGTTTTAAGTGGTTCAGAGCACTTAAAGCTCCTAGTCCACTCTTCTACTCCTCGAGTAGGAAATCCACTAAGGATGTCTTTTACACTTTTTTGAATCACTAAAACTCCTTCTAGACCAGCAGTCTAGGAACTTCTTAGTTCACTCTTGAACTCTTCAAGTCCAACAGACTTGGCTCTTCACAGTTCACTTAGAACTCTTCAAGTCCTTCTGACTAGGAACTCTTACTTCAGTTGATTGGTAGTTGTTGAGTTCTAGTTGTTGCTATGCAGTTGCTGTTAAGCACTTGTTCGAAAGAACTTAGTAGCTGAGCAAGTTTTTCTTTTTCTCAGATCGTAGATTTGAGTGTTTAGAGTTCTTGTACGTTTTTTCAATGCTTTCTTGGTTCTCTCATGTGCTTGATTTGCATATATGTGATCTTGAAAACTATCCGTTGGATCCATCCGTTGAAGCATTAAATGCGTTTGACATTTCTGTTCTTTGATGGAGACTTTTCTACACATCTTCTGAATTGCATTCTGGCCCACTGACACAGCAGACTGCTTTCTCACCTAACACCTGAAAAGGTGTTTTCCCCTTACCAATGGTACTTTCCTTAGCTTCTTCAATATGCTTCTTTCTTGCATACTAAGGATATCTTTTATGCGTTTGGGACTGGTGAGTACTACAAAATTTAGAACCCATTCCACATTTGTTGGAGTTTGTCTCCACACAAAACATGAGGCTTGATGCTTCTGACACAAGGCAGATGATACTCTACGATTCAGATCGTGGTGACTTGTCGCCTTGGTGCTTGGTCTGATGCTATCAGCAGAGAGCACTACGATTTCTTTTTGCACACTACGATCTTCGCTTGCTTGAGTTGTAAACTCTACATTTCTGAGAGCACACTACGATCTTTGAGTTGGCTCGGCAAACGTTGGGACCATTCTATGATTTCAAGAGGTTCTTTCAAGGCGTGCACACTACGATCCTCGAGCTCTACGCTTTTGCCTTAACTTCTGTAATCTTGATCAGCTTGAAACACTATGATCTCTTCGAAGCCTATCTATTACATCTCAAGATCAACCTAACAACTTTGATCTCCCTATCTATACATTCATTTATAGAATGATACACATTAAGAGCTTAGATCAACCTAACAAATTTGATCTATCACTAAGTCCTTGTACATATATTCCTTGAAGGACTTTACAAATAATCATAAGCATTTATATTTAAACATCAAATCAACATATGCACTCTCCCAACAAAAATAGCTTGTCAAAACAAATATACCGAGAAGTCCATTTTCGGAAGAAATATTTTTAAGCACGACGTGTCAAACACATCAATTTTCGGACGAAAATTTATTTGACTTAATTTGTTAAACAGAGTATATATTAACACAAAACACTTTCAGAATGGAGAGATTTTATTAATATAACTGAATTAACATATCCGAGTCTTATTAGGGTTTTGGGGTTTCATAGATGTACCTCTCATCCGTTTCAATGATGAAGTTGAGCCTAATAGCTTCCATGCCCTTGAGGTGACCAACACTCACTATTAACCCATTTGGAATCCTGCTCTGAAACTCAGAGTTTTCGTCGAGGTAATGCCGGTCGCTCAAGAAATGATATCCTTGGGTTTCCAACCTGGATAAGGGTTAGGAAAAGATCAGCAAGGAATCAAATGCCCAATTCAAGTTCCTAGCCAGACAAGGAAGGCCGGACTAGGCTACTCCTCTGGGTCCAGTCACAGGAACCGGCACAAGCATACACCAGTTCCTTCATCGACATGGTTGTTGCCTAAACCTACATATGCTAATTTTGTACGCCATCTAAGGACAATTCCTGCCTTTGTGGTAGCTATGTTGTTTCCTAAGCCGATACTGGTTAAAGGAAGTGAAGTCATGATTCCAGACCCATGCATGGAGGAAAGGAATCAAAGGCGCAAACATGATATTAACAGGCGGTTATCGAAGATGTACTTCCTGGAACATACCGAGAGTATGAACAAGGATATCTTAGATGACGACTGTCCAGACAGCATGGTCATCATTCAAGAGAAGGAGGACGATAACAGCCCCTTCATTACAGCTGTCCATCAGGATTTGACCCTTGGCAATTGGAGCAACACTCCTTACATTTGCCGGAAATGGTAAAAAGGGCAGAAAATCCTTCTGCCCTGTAGATAACAATAACTACTTACTTTTGTTGCATAGTATTAGTAGTTGTTTTTGTCATTTCATGCTAACACTTTATATGATTAAAAAGTTTCATATATTAGGTGGAAGCATTTTGTTTCAGGACTCTAAAGTTAGATATGTCTAAACTTGTTGATGGAGTGCCTATTCTTCACAAGGACTGCAACTTTGATGTAAAGTTGGACTCTGACTTGATGGAGATTGAGCAAGAGGACTATGAGGTGCCTCAGGAGATCAAAGAATGGGTCAAAGACAAACCCAAGTCAAATCTTGATCAAACCACCTCTTTTAACCTCGGAACCTCAAAAAACCCCAAATAAATCCAGATTGGTACGGACCTTACTCCAAGCCAAAAGAATGAAATGGTTACTCTATTAACCCAATTCTAGGATGTGTTTGCATAGTCTCATGAAGACATGGTCGGTTTGTCAACTGACATCATAATTCATCGTATTCCCATCAAAGAGGGATTTAATCCAGTTAGACAGAAACTCAGGCGATTAAAACATGAGTAGAGTTTGAAAGTCAAAGAAGAAATTGTGAAACAATTTCAAGCCAGCATCATCATGGTATCAACCTACCCTGAGTGGCTATCTAACATAGTCCTTGTGCGTAAACCTAGAGGAAAAGTGCGAGTTTACGTGGATTACAGGGATCTGAACAAAGCTTGTCTCAAAGATAGCTTTCCCGTACCGTTCATCCACATACTCATTGACAATACAACTAAGTATGACATGTACTCATTTGTTGACTGCTTTGCTGGGTACCATCAAATCATGGTTGCTGAAGAGGATCGTGAGAAAACTGCATTCATCACTCCTTGGGGAACCTTTTGCTACAGACGATTGTCAGTCGACCTCATCAATGCTGGAGCTACCTATTAGCGAGCCATGATGTATCTTTTCCACAATCTAATGCACAAAGAGATAGAAGTCTATGTGGATGACATCATTGTCAAGTTCCAAAGGGGGAAGACCACCTAGATCATCTCAAAAAGCTCTTCAACCGGTTGCGTAAGTACAACTTGAAGCTGAAACCGGCCAAGTGGTTTGGCATCAAATCAGGAAAATTGCTAGGATTCCTAGTAAGCCACAAAGGCTTTGAGCTAGATCTTGCAAAAATCTAGGCCATCACGGAGATGCCCATACCCTAGACAGAGAGGGAAATACGGGAATTTTTGGGAAGAATCAACTTTATCAGTTGATTCATCTCCCAACTCACAGCAACCTATGAACCTATCTTTAAGTTGTTAAGGAAGAACTCCTCCAAAAAATGGAACGAAGAGTGTCAAAAAGCCTTCCTTTCTATCAAAGAGCAACTGGTCAAAGCTCATGTTTTGGTACCTCCCATGGATGGCGTTCCTCTGTTTATGTACCTTTAATCAATGACAATGCCATGGGCTACATGTTGGGATGGAAAGATGATAGAGGCCAAGAAAGATCTATCTATTACCTCAACAAAAGATTCAGCATCAGTGAATACAAGTACACTCTGATTGAGAAAACTTGGTATGCATTAACATGGGCTTCCATGAGATTACAACATTATCTCCATGGTCACACAACCCATCTCATATCCCGCATGGATCCTCTCAAGTACGTGTTCAACAAACCTATGTTAAATTATCGACTGTCCAAATGGCAGTTGATCCTTCAGTAATTTGACATCATCTACATGACTCAAAAGTCTATCAAAGGTCAAGGAATTACGGATCAACTGGCCTCCGCACCTTCAGGGGATTTCAAACCTTTGAAACATATTTCCCCAATAAAGGGGTAATGATAATTCAGCAACACCATCAGGACAATACACACCAACCATGGAAGATGTATTTTGATGGAGTCGTAAACATGGAAGGTTCTGAGGCTGGAGCAGTTGTAGTATCCATTTTGGGAGAGCAGTATCCCGTTGCCATCAAATTGTAGTTTGTCAACACCAAAAACACAACTGAGTATGAAGGCTGTATCATGGGGTTGAAACTAGTCCAATCCATGGGTGTCAGACGATTAACTGTCTTTGGAGATTCCGAATTGGTAATCAGATAAACCATTAGGATCTATCACACCAAAGAATTACATTTTATGCCTTACCATCGGCAAGTTATCCAAATGGCTTCGGAGTTTGAAGAAATATCCTTCCTCCACATTCCTCGGAATAGGAATGACTTTATGGATGCACTAACGACTTTGGCCTCCTTAATCAACATACTTGATAAGGAAGACGTGCCAAATATGACATTTGCCTGGCAAAAGGTACCAGCCTACGAGAACTATATTGGAGAAGTATCGAATAAACTGCCTCCCATCCAACACCCTTGCTATCAGGATATCAAGGAGACTCTGCAAGATGGATCTACACCCGCTGAGGCGAGTCAAGCTACAAGAAAGCAGATCCATAGAATGGCCATGAAATTCTATCTGAGCGAAGATGCACTCTACAAAAGAGATGTAGGACTAGGCCTTCTCAGATGCCTAGACAAAGACCAAGCTCAGAGGCTTATGGATGAAATCCATGGTGGAGTATGCAGCCCTCACATGAGCGGCCCTCTACTTGTCAAGAAAATCCTAAGAATAAGGCATTACTGGCTCTCTCTCAAGGCTGACTGTGATGATCATGACAAGAGATGTTACTAATGCCAAATTCATGGGAATGTTATCCACACCCCTCCAAGGGAGCTCCATAATATAAGTTCGCCCTGGCCCTTCTCAATGTGGGGAATGGATGTGATCGGGTCCATCAAGCCTAAAGCCAGTAATGGTAATCGGTTTATCTTGACCATGATCGACTACTTCACTAAGTGGGTAGAAGAGGCCTCTTCCCCCAGGGTTACTAAAGAGGTGATCATTGGTTTCATCAGAAACAATGTCATTTGTCGATACGGACAACCAGAGGTGATTGTATTGGACAATGCCAAAGACCTCAACAACCAAATGATGGAGGAGTTATGCAGTAAATTCCACATCAAACATCTCAACTCTGTCATCTATCGTCCAAAGATGAATGGTGTTATTAAAGTGACTAATAAGAATAGCAAAAAGTTCATGCAAAAGATGTCCGCCAATCACAAAGGGTGGCCTGACATGTTGCCTCTGACTCTATTAGCGTACAGAATGTCAATGCGCATTTCCATTGGGGCAACCCCCTACTCATTAACCTATGGAATGGACGCAGTGCTCCCCATAGAGATGGAAATGGAATCCCTGAGAGTGTTGATAGACGCTCAGTTGGATGAAGACCATTGGTTACAAGATCGGTACCACCAATTGTCTCTAATAGATGAACGGAGGGCCACAACCATCTTCCATGGTCAGTTGTACCAACAGAGGATCGCTAGATCCTATAACAAGAAAATTGGGCTCTGGAAATTCAAAGAACATTACTTGGTCTTGAAGAAGGTTCTTGACAACCAAGATCAATCTAAAGGAAAATTCACCCCAAACTGGGAAGGCCCGTTTGTAGTCAAGGAGGTATTGACATGAGGAGCCCTCAGATTACAAGAGATGGATGGTGAGGAATTTCCCCAACTCATCAACTCGGTCATCGTGAAACGGTACTATGTCTGAAGTTACCTGTAAACCAGCATCCTGGTTCTGGATCATCAGATTCATAAGTCAATTCAAGTTTTCAAAACCTTTCTCATTACATACAATTCTCATCACTTTAGTTTGTCCCGCCAGGGATAAAACCTTTCACTCCTTCAGTTTGTCCCGCCAGGGATAAATCTACACCCTTCAAAACTTCAGTTTTTCCCATCAGGGGCGAACTACGTAGACCTGATCTCCCCAATACACGGGAGTACATAGGCAACCATTTTTATGGTCCGATCTAACTACAGAAAAAACAAAAAAAATCTCTCTACACCCTCTTTACCACCTACAACTTTCAACCTTTTCACGCTAGGTTGGAACTACGCAGACCTGATCTCCCCTCACCAATGGGAATACGTAGGCAGCCATTCACGGTGCGGTCACACCCCTACCAAAAACACAAAACCTTGTTAATGGTACTGGGATCATCTTTCCACTTTCAAACCAAACCATAAGAGATGGAACTACTTTATCTCCCCAATACAAAGGAATACCGGAGACCATCTGTGGGACAGTTACACCACACCTCATGGGCTTAGACCAAAGGGATGGAACTACTTAGTCTCCCTACACAAATGGGAGAGTTGACACCCATCTAAGTTGCGGTTGAGTCCTCAAAGAGAAACACTAATCCATAAGAGATGGAACTACCTGGGCTCACTAATACAAAGGAGTACCAGCTACCATCTATGGGGCGGTCAACCTCAGATAGGAAAGCCATAACCCTCTCCATAACCACGTATAGAAACCAGTCCCATAACACCAAAGGGTAGGGCAATACAAAGATCAATGATCCATTCTGAAATATCCTGAGACATCTCAATGTCCATCCATCAAGGAGGAGTTCAGAATACATCAAGATCACAAGCACTGGAGAACAGGAAACTATCAATCAAGTAACAAGGCATAACTAAAAGGAAAGTGAATCAAAACATATTTCCTTGCCGTATAATATTGTTTGATATATACAATGTGCCCTCTACATGACAAAAATGGCTAACCTAGTCTATGCAGGAAAATCAAAGCTAATCTACAAACTAATGGATAAGCGACCAATCAAATCTAACATGGCATCCCTCTCAGAAGATGGGGGTAACTCTATGAGCTCTTTCCCTAGGGTATCCACACGAGCCAGGAGATCTACAGCCATCTGCATGCTGACATTATGTTCATCAATGAATGTACTCATCTCTGCAATAATATCAGCAGTATAGTGGCGGCATCTCGGGTAGATAGATCACAATCTCGCTCAATAACAACTGCATCCCTAGATGATTGAGCCTCATCCCACTCAGCAACATCGGTATCCCTATGAGCTAGAGCATCATCTCTCTCAACTAGATCGGCATCTCTACCAGAAAGAGTTGTTAACATCAAGGCCCTAGCCTGATCCCTCTCAAACATCATTCGATGCAGACTCTGCTCTAAATACTCTACAGAAGGTGGAGTCACAGTAACAGGAATACTGGGGGAATCAACCAGAGCTGCTGATAACCCAACAACTAGCTTGTCCTCAGTGGGAGAATCAAGGTCCTCCATAGGTTCCCCACTATCAGAATAAAATACCCTGCTCTGAGGATACAACCCTAGCCGATGCAATCTCTGCCTCCAACCATGCAGAATACTCTATAGAACGACCTAGATGGCTAGTAGTAAAGTTAGCCCTCTCACGTTGGGTCCAATAGGCATAAATCCTAGATAAATCCTCTGCTGATAGAAGTCGAGATGACAAACGCTGACCCAATGCCCCATCAAATGGATGAACATCCTGAAACTAGTCAAACTGTGCCATCAAAACCAGTAGATGATAAGTGGTCACACCCCTCAAGCCAGCCAGGGGAAGATAATCCATGACAGCTGCATGAGTAATGAAGCTGTAGGGAGAGCTGAGCCCTAAACACGGTATAATATCAAACGGATCCTCGATCCCTGACAAAAAAACCGACCAAGAAGCTGTATCTGTACACTCCACTGGCTGGAAGGAGTATGACATGGCTATCTCATGGGAAAAACAATACATATGGCGTCGGAAAGTGCCAATCGGTCACAAGTGTGTCATAAATCACACGTACAACAAGACCGCACTACCTATAAATGTCCCCACAGAATGGGTATGGCAATACATGGATGACCTCAAGGTCTCTGCCAAAATCATCGGTAAAATGGTATGTCCCTCCCGGAGAGCACACACTACCATAAGCATGTCGATGTCCAAGTGGTCCATATATAATGGCATGTACAGATAAGCCACCATACACATCAAGAGTACATCTACTCTTGCAACACGCAAATCATCCTCCGAAGTGGTGAAATCCCCTAAGTGCCACAGATAACTGTCCAAAGACCCAAACATGCCCCGAGGAGATCCCATCCAGGGCAACTCTACGTCTCAAACATGTGAAGGACATAAACTGCTGGCTCATATCACCAACCGTTATCCGAGCGCAAGGCCTATCCAACGAAAAATCTGTTTGACATTCATACTCCTCTAAAGTGGGAGTCAACTCCTGGGTCTCAAACCGGAACACATGCTTAAACGGTACCCAATGCTCCAGCATGCCCTCTACATAGCCCGATAGAACCTGTAATGTCATGAGGGTTATAGAGTGACGCAATAGCTGATCAATTGTCACCCAATCTAGGGAGGACAAGCTGTTATACCACAGTCTCAATGAAGATACATCAATAATGGTGGGGTATGATCAATCTGGCTACCTGTCAATGAAGACATCTGTAGGGCCGGGTCATAAGACCATTCAGGGGTCAATGCTAAACTCATCTCTAGAAATACATATGCATAATATAATACATGCACGATGAACAATAGATGCCAATATGATATAGGGAATGGAAAATAGTATACATACATTCTTAAGTAAATCATCATCTAAATACATCATCTCTATGTGCAACTAGAAAATATAGGGAAATGGGGCACAGCCGCCCAACAACTAACAAAGGCCTATTAAAAGATATAACGAGAATGAGGTACAACCGCCCAATATCTAATAGAGGCCTATCAAAAGATATAGCGAGAAATGTATCAGAAGAAGTCAATAGTGTTGATGTCCGCATCATCCAACCTATCCATCTGATGTAACTCCTCATGAGTTACTAAATCTCTGCCAATAGGGATATCAAGCTGATACAATGGAGGATCTGAACCAGCAAAACCATCTGAATATGGGCTACCTGAAGGGCTAGCCTTTGAGCTGGAATGATTAAAAGTATCAGCCTCGGAAGGATCTCTGCCCAAATGCCGGATAACGAAATGTGCCCGATCCAACTGCTAGGTCAAGCTATCAATCTGTGTTAGATGAGTAGGCTCTCAGACGTAGGCAATCTAATCCATCATCATGACGGAACCAGGAACTATATCCCCCATAAACTGCGTGGAACATATCTGGGCTCCAATGGTGCGAGGGAACCACCAGCGATAAAATGCCTCCTAAGTGAATGGTCCCTCTGACAAAGTAAAGCCATCAACTCCCACCAACGGGATATCAATGATCGGCGGTTGCGACACAGGACAATAATGCCTGGAAGGAGGACAGACCGAAATACAGATCTCTCCTATGGTGCTCCTAATAGCACGCTCTCCTAAATAAAGCTCCCAACCTCTATCTGCGAAGAGAGGAATCCGACGGGTGGATATGACATACTCGACACCAGTCGGGAAACCACCCTTAAAGCCAACTGTCAAATGGTCCTCAGAATAGGGAACCCATGTAATGACATCGGCTGTCAACAGCTCCAACTGTAAGAGTGAATGGGTGAAACCCTCAACTACAGGAACCTCTGTCAAAGTGGAGTGGTGCCATCACCGTCCCTGTGGATAGGGGTCCAAACCTAACATGCTAACATGATGAAGACATGGGAGCCTCTCATAGGCCCAAAACTGCCAATACACGATCAAATATCTATGGTTAGTTAACACTCTCAACCCGAACAAGGGAAATCAAAAGAGAAAATACTCACCAGTAAGAAAGGGTAAAATCCTAGCCAAGCCTCCGTCAAGCCCTGCGAGCAAAGATGCATTCCCCTAAGGAAGTAGTCAAAGGTGTAGGAGCCACAATCAAACTCTCCAATAAGGTCCACCTCCCATGTGGCACTGACTAAAGCGAATGATACCGTGGAAGAGTTATCCACCAGGAAATAACCCCAAAGGATGATTAGGAACAAACACCGAAGAATGCAATCCCTAACTCTCCTATCATCGGGTAATGGCTCTGTCAAAGCCCTACTCACGGCCTCTAAACTCAAAGGACCAGTACGGACTGTCCTGCCTTTGGACTCCTAGCAAGGATCTGATGGCAGTAGGGGAAATGTCATCCACACAAGGCACTGGTGCGCCTAAAAACTCCATACCAGTGATGAACCGCCAATCCATCGGTGTCATCATCACCTCGCAATCCAGTAAATGGAAGGACTGAGTTTGGTAAAACCAACGCTCAGACAAAGCCCAGAGGAAACCCCAGGGACAATGACGTGGGAGGTAGGAAAAGAATGCCTCAAAACCCCAAGCATGCACAATCTCTCGGTATTCTTGGTGAAGAGTCTGGTACAGAGAATGTATGTTGAGTCAGTTCCCTCGAGGCTGCGTAAAGCCGAGACCTTTCATCACAATGTAAATCAACATCAAATCCATTGGTCCTCATAAATAGGAAGAAGGAAGAACTGCACATCGTTTACCTCGTTCGCATGAAAATAGATCGAGGGGTGGCGACTCAAATCATCCAGAAGCTCTGGATTTGTCACATTTATAGCTGGAAGCTCTCTGCGGGGAATAGAAGTAGAAGGAGCAGGATCCGCAACCGTTACATCCTCCTCCTCGTCCTCAACATCTGGTACCTCAACCCGGATAAGATGAATCACTAACTCCATCAACCAACGAGGCTGTCGGGCTGGGCAAGGCTGAGGCACATCTAAAGCTCTCCTCCTCACACTTAAAAGAGGTCTTATAGGAGCTGCTCGGCTGGTCTGGATCCATATATCTGGACAAAAGTCTCCAAATCACCTCAAAATGGTGTGGTATATTCTAACCTGGAGCTCATTAAATGTATTTTATGTCTATATGCATTCCTGTGTTACTTTAACATACGACTATAGTAGAGTTAAAAATGCATGTTCACTCATTGCCTAGACTCGTGAATTTTTTTTGCCAGACTCTCCTTTGTAAAAAAAACTATCCACATGCACGTAGGCATGACGAGGTGGCCATTCAGTAGCACACCAACTCAAAATTCATAAACATCCTATATGCATGAAAATATCGAAGTTATAATCCATAAGGGTAGCCTAATTACCAAGATTACTTTGCTTCACAACCTTTGCATTTGTCCTTAAATAGGATGATAAAATAGCAGAAAAAGGTGCAAAATTGACTGTTTCAAAAGTCAATGTTTTCACATCAATATGTTCAGCATGGTTAAATACTAACATTTACTGTGTTGAATAATTTTTATCAAGTCATATGAGCATGCATGTTCACTACTATATGTTTAGAAGCATTTCATATGATGATCACTTTCCAACAATCAAAACTAGAAAAGAAGACATGTATACGTTACCAGGATAATGCAGAACACTTGTACGGTGATGGATTTTGCAGAAAACTGCGTGAACTTAGTAGATCTTAAGAAGAAATCTTAGATTCTATATACAGCTTCAAGTGAAAATGACTTCTGAAAGGGAAAGGTCACTGCAATATAACCCACAGATGGTCACGGGTGTACCTACGGCAGTCATGAGTCCACCTACAACTATCCTAGGTGGTCCCCACCTCTTCCGACTCAATCAAATTTGAGTTGCAAAGAAGGTCCCACAAGCTGAAAAGTTAAATTAGGAAAAAAATAGTACACGATTAAGCGAGAAAGCCTGAAATCCTGATTTTCAGAGACCAAACTATGGGTCTACATATCGGTCATTGGTATTCGCCCGAACACAGGGTTTGCAAAACCGATGATCAAAGCTAATGAAAGTTATCCTTGGTAATACCTCACAAAGGTCTGATGCCATCACAAGAGTTATAATCGCAATCAAAAGCCTACATCTCGTCAGAAATCTATCCTCAGTGGAGATTTCATTAATGTTTAGCCGTTGAAAAACCATTTCAACGAAGGTCAGGCAGCCGTGACGTTATCAGCCATTGGCAAATAAATTCAACAAAGCATCGGAGGTGGTCTGATGATGTTAGCCGTTGAAGGACATTTAAACGATGGTCATGCTGCCCTAACGTTATCAGTCGTTGGCAAGTAAATCCAGCGAAGCATCGGAGGTGGTTCGATGATGTCAGTAGTTAAAGGACATTTCAGCGAAGGTCAGACAGCCCTAACGTTATCGGCTGTTGGCAAGTAAATCCAGCGAGGCATCGGAGGTGGTCTGATAATGTCAGTCGTTGAAGGACATTTCAGCAAAGGTCAAGCATCCCTGATGTTATCAGCTGTTGGCAAGTAAATTCAGCGAAGCATCGGAGGTGGTCCAATGATGTCAGCTATTAAAGTACATTTCAGCGAAGATCAGGTAACCTTGATATTATCAGTCGTTGGCAAGTAAATCCAGCGAAGCATCGGAGGTGGTCCGAAGATGTCAACCATTGAAGGACATTTCAGTGAAGATCAGGCAGCCTTGATATTATCAGCTGTTGGTAAGTAAATCCAGCGAAGGTGAAACATGGCTATCTTTCGATATACCATGCCCATATCACATAAAGTCCACAAAATAGATAGAATTCATATGAACATCAATATTACCTAACTCACTATATTTATATGTGACTTACAAGTAATATTAATTTAAGTGCAAGATCACTCAAATGACTACACATGGTAAGCCGATATATGTCTATCTGGATTACGAATCACAAAATCTATCACATGCAAATTTTATGAACATATGCTAACATGGCCAAATCTGAATTTGTACTTCCTCTTTCAATTCCATACAAATTATGAAGGTAGATGGTGATCAAGCATCTAAACAATAAACACAACTATGCTAGGTAATCCATACATAATCAATCAAGTGCATAACAAAGAGGCATATAGATCTGAACTAAACAATAAGCTCCATTAGAATCTCATAATGGTGATTAGTTCATCTATGAATAAATAACCATTATGGGGTTTGATCCAAGCATTAAGATAATACAATGAAAGAAAAGAGAGTAAAGATAATAGGAAATTGCAAACCTAATAAATCTCTATCCAAAGTAAACCTCCAAGCTCAGTTCAAATCCACAATCAAACCAAGTAGAAACTCTAATAATCAAAATCTACTAAGAACCAAAGAGAGAAGCTAAAATAGTGAAATATAGCTAAGAACTCTCTCTAGCTCTTCAAAATCCTAAAATGGAAATTAAAAATGATTGATTGAATGTCTCGTAACTTGCAAATATACCCTATTTTAGGAAAATACGCTACAACAACTTTTAAGTGAAAAGTCAATCTATGAAGAGTTTTGACTAGCGCGGCCGCCACCGCAGTTAGCCTTTTTGGGGCGCGGAACGCCGAGTCAGTGCTGGCCTCCCTCCTCATCCAGGCGCCCACTTTTACTCTTCATTCAAGTAGGCCGCCGCTTATGTCAGATTTCTTCCTTCTACTTGTTGGTGCATTACTGTCCCTTTGCTGCTGCTATCTTCTTCTTTCTTCTTTCACTTGTCCCTGCTGAGATGTCATTTCCATACGCACATGCTATGCTCCATCTTCAATTCACCACATGTTCACCATCTTACCAAGTCCATGTCCTTTCCATGCCATTGCTTGCCATTTGAGTTTCCTTAATGCAACCTATAAAACAAAGATAAAAATCATAAGGTGATACTAAAATACTTGAGATTAAGCCATAATTCTAGTAAATTGATAGCCAATAAGTAGGTATAAAACCTACTTATCAGGTTGATCCCACATTTTCCCCATAGTTCCATGGGACTTTCTTTAAGCTGATTCTGGGGAGCTGGGGTCGCGACGGCAAAATTAGTGTTCCGATGCGACTATCCTCATAGGAATCTTTCCCATTTCATCTCCTATTCCTTTAATTATTAGGGGGGCCGTGGATGCGTCCTCCCCAGATTCAATATCAACTATGATTTCCTTCAGATTATCTATTCTAGGAGGATATATTACTTCTTCTTCAGGGAAGACGTTATGAAAGTAGTATGCACATAAGACAATCATGTTTAATGATAAAGCATATACTTTGTAAACAATCTTATTCATTTATTAATAAAATTATTTCTTTAATAAAGGCATTTAATTTATCTACATGGTGTTGTTTTTTAATATGTGATAAATCCATAGTTTTAAGCAATACTTTTAGAATCATGATGAGATCATGGTAATGAGATCTAAATTCTTAGATAGCTTAAAAACTAAAATGTTCCCAATTGATGGATTACAAAAAAAAGGGATTAGTGAATCCGGATAGATTGGTACATATATACATTGCTTTCTCATTGGATGAGGATGATTGATCTAATGATCATTTGTGTGGAGACACTAAAGCAAGTATGTTGGTGCTTATTGGAGAATAAGTTCATTGAACATAGCTTGCTAAAAAATACCTAATGGAGTTTTACTTTCTTGTCAATAGGAATTCATGTAGTAATAATAATACAAGTGATCATTAGACTTTAGATCATCATAGTATCTTTTTGTATGATAAGTTATACTTTGACATGTCCCTTAAGACCCTTAGGGTATATCAAAGGGTATGATTAGGTGAAATAAGTTATATATGGAGATAATGAATGACCAATAAAGAATCTACCATTTCTAGTAAAAGAAGAGAAATGTCCTATGTAATTTGATAAATGACAACCCAGGAATCCTTGGCCAAGGCGGAATGAAATTAGAAAGGAGTTTGTAATTTGCATTATATGGAGTTGTGCATTTGTGACTCGAAATACATATAATTAAATAAAATAAGACTTGATAGTAATTTCATGTCTTATATTTAATTGGGACATTGTATGGTTGAATGCTTGAATTGTACGGTAACTATTTACTCAAAGGTTCTTTTATGATTAATGTAAGAATCTATATTATCTGGAAAGTCGTTGATCACTAAGGAGGCTTATCCTTATTGTAGAATAAATGTTATTTATTTAAATAAATAAATATTTTAATTTATTTATAAAATATTTATTTATTTAAATAAGATTAGAATTTTTCTAATTGATTTATTCACAACCGGTTTAATATGGAGAATCTAAAGGGTAACACCATAAAAGGAAAAATATTTATTTAAGAAGTAAATGGCATAATCATAATAATAAGATTAGTGTATTTAATTTAAACTATGGTGATAGAATAAATTAAATAGCTTAATATTTATTATTTAATATTTTAGAAATATTAAATATAAATTAATAAGAGAGTCTTATTATTATTATTACTATTATTATTAAATTAATTCCTAAAGGGGTTTGGAAATTAATTAATAAAGGTACTCTCAGTTATTCCTAATTAGATTAGGAGCCTAATTAATTAAAAGAGTTTAATTAATTAAATCAAAACTCTATTCTAAATGGTTTAGGAGGGTTGCCTAAATCTATAAATAAGAAGGTCTTATTATGGATTAAGGACACACACACTTTATTCCAAGAGTTGGGAGAGTACACATAATTCTATAGAGATAAAATTAGGGTTTTGCCAAACACCAATCTTCTTGAATATTTGTTCTTCCTTGGCTAATCACCTCTAGAGGCCAAACACTTGGCTGACTAATGTTGATCAAAGAAAGGAATCAAACCCAGTTGATTCAAGTTGAACGTGAAAAGGAATTGGAGGTGAACTCGTACCCGAGGAAGCTTGTTTCTATAAATGTATGAATATAATCTCCATCTCTTTTTATCTAATTAATAATTTTGCATGTTTATATGTTCATGGATATTACAAACCTAACACGTTAACCCTGCTTACCATTTACAGATCACCAGTCTTAATTAGATTCTAGATTAGGTGGCGGAGAGTCTAACAACCTTCTATGTCTTAGTAAAGGGTGTTGGAATGGTACATGAATATCTTAATAACTTCGAACCTCCTTGATCAGGGGTCCATTGGGGGTAAGAATTCTGTAACCTTTCCTTCATTGATCAACATCTGTAAAATTTCTTCCCTAGATTGGTTCAAAGGAGTGAACTTCCTTTTGACTGCAAACTCTCTGTGTGGGCCTGGAACCTTGCTTCCCTAGCACCTTTATATGCCCATGTTTCATGTTCTTGGAAGCAAAAATGATCTCTCCTTGCAATTAGGAGGACTTTAGGTGGAGAGAAACTGGTTTGCTTATAGCTGACATGGCTTATCAACTGTCGGGTTACTTGGTGTTGATACACTATTAGCTCCGCTAACTGATCAACCTATTCTTTAATTGATTTTATCTCATGTTTGATCGAAGCTCGTCCTTTTGAATAACCCAACCTGTCGGGGTTAGACTCCATTGGTTGTGACGACTCTCTGATCTTCTTAAGGTATGTGACAACCCAAAAATTCATAAGATCTTGAATGATTAATATAAAGGTTAAAGAATGAAACCTGCAACAATCCAGAATTTTAAATTGTAATTTTAAATATTTATTGAATTATATAAATAATTAATGGATGTGTTTATTGTTGAATAAATATTTGTTTGATTTGATTTAGTTAATTATTTGTTAAATAAATAATTAATGAGTTAAGGAAATTAATTATTATGACATAATATTCTAATTTAACTTAATAATTAAGTTAGGGAGTTGATAGGGATTAAATGGATTATTATAATATTTTTAATTTAATTTGGTAATTAAAGTGTGACAAATAACTATGCTATAAATGGGTTAATAAAATAAATTAAAGGAGTTTAATTTAGTTTTTGCCAAACAAGGCTTAAAGATATTAAGTCTTTAATTTTTAAAGAGTTTTTGCCAAACAGAGCCTTATGGCTTTTGGATTTTTAAATTTTGAATTATAATTAAAATAAATAAAATAAATAAAATATAAATAATATATATTAAATATTTTTATAACTGACATGTAATTATTATTACATTAAGTATATGGCAATTTCGTACGTTTGGGTTTTAGGCGTCGGTTATATTTGGTTTTACGTGAAAAACATTTGGCTTAAGCCTAAGAAAAGAAAAGGAAAGAAGGTTTTCAGAGAGAAAGTTGAGAGAGACTAGAGTGAGCTGAGAGGAGAAAGGGTCTGTGAAGTTGCGATTCTCAGAGGTTAGCAAGGATTTTCAAAGCAATACAAGGTATTTTTCCCATAACCTTAATATTATATATATATATATATATATATATATATATATATATATGTGTGTGTGTTTTAGGGCATAGTTCTCTGTGTTCTTGACTGTAGTATAAATTTCTTTACAAATTTTCTGTAACCCACATGTTTATAATTGGTAAAAAGTTATGTGTATATGTAATTGTAATAGTATAACTAGCATATATATATATATATATGTGTGTGTGTGTGTGTGTGTGTGTGTGTGTGTGTGTGTGTGTGTGGTTGTATGTTGAATTACGTCCAAAAGAAAGGAATGGTTTTTACAGTGAATATATGTATGAGCATGGCTTGTAGAAGTACAAAAATTAGTATTTAACTGTAAGCTAATTGTGAAATTAAACTTTGAATATATTAATTTGGTAAGAAATGAAGAGAATATAGTTAGAATGAATCAATTTGGTGTATTATAGAGATTACAGTGTTAGTTTTGTCAAAATGGAGTTTTGGTTTAAAACATGGCATTCAAGGATTTAATCTTTCAAAAAGTGTTGTTTAGTTGTTTTAAATTAGTATATCTATGATGGGTAACGCTTATGTGTGATTTATGTAAAGTTATACATGATAAATTGGTGTTAGAAATTAAGATACAGACAAAAATTAGCTTTGTTTTGTTCTTCGTGTTCGGTTCTGTAAGTTCAGTGCCTCAGTGCCAAAATTAGTGCCGCATCCCCAAATCTCATACCATAAATATTAAAGTCAACATTATAGCGACTATTTTAAGGTCATGATACCACTTCCTTCAGGCTTAGGCATCGTACATGCAAATCACTTGGAGTTAGCGATATATGGCGAAATGAGTTTTCTTTTACGTAGTCCAGTAATTGTTGATATAATGCAATACTATGACTATTAAAAATATAATTTTGTTATTGTGGTATTATAGTTCTAAGAATGAGCATATTATTAATACTTAACGAGTGTTATTATTATTTTATTGGTGTAACTTGATTATGTGATTAAAAATCAAGCCATACATGAAATAGGTACTTATTTGTATACAGAGTATCTGTAGTGACTAATTGTATCATAATGATATGTGATTAGGATATTGTGAATCAAATTGTTACAGTCTAGCTTACACGCAATGCAAGTTTCCTTACCCTATCTCAATTATAATTACGCAAGTTTTCTTATCTATTTCATTGAGCCAGTGTCTATTGTTACGATTGTGCAAGTTTTCTATCTCTAAACTTTCGTTGAGCAATTTTCTTAACTCTAATTATATTGTGCAAGCTCTTGAGCCTTATCTCTTTATATTGAGTAAGTTTCTCTAAACTTTAACTTGTTATTTAGCTTGCAAGTTTCTACATTCTGTTATATTAATGTTGAACAAGTTGTATCATTCAATTTACTACTTGTTATGCATGCTCAGTACTCAATTCTAAATAACCTTAGCTTAATATTGTTCAAGCAAGGTATGTTATGTTATTCAATGCTTATGCTCTTAGATTATTCCTAAAGCATGACCTTAGTATACAATGTTAATTCACTTATGGTGTAGTCCATAACATAATGTTATTATATTTTTTATTCAACTAATCCTTAGTTGATGTTCGTTGAATTCCAAATTACCTTGAAACTTATCCAAACCAAACTTACTTTGGTGCGAACTCGTATTCTAAATGCTGAGATGAACAACACTATTATAGGGGATAATTTACGCATAGCGTTGAAATATTTTTGCACAATACATTGTACGAAGGGTTGATCCCCCTAAGTACGAGGAGTCCCTATAGTCTTATGACTGTTAAAGTTTAAGTTGAAAGATTACTTATAACTATGGACATAGTTCGTGGTCTTATGACCCTCAGATATATATTTCAATTTTTAAATATCATTGATAGAGCATATTGTTCAGTTCTATTGAGCCTATTATTTGGCAGTTGTTGTAAAGTTTTATTCATTGTCATTTCAAGTGAGCCTTGTTTGCTCACTCTTGCTTATATAACTATTACAACTAAAGTTGAGAAGGTCGATGTACCTAGCACCAGTAAAGGGAAAGGAAAGATGAACTTATTTAATTTTCCGCATATGATGTTTGTATTTAAAGGTTAGATAACCTGGGAGATTTTTATTAATGTAATCCTTTAATTGGAAGGTTTATTATTAAATTTTATTATGATTGGGTAGTTAGACATGAATGTTTTATCAAGTGAACACCAAATCTCCTGGGAATGAAGTACTCGGATTTGGGGGTGTCACAAGTTGGTATCAAAGCTTTAGGTTATGAACCTTAGGTGGGGAAAAGCCTTAGGAAATAACCTTTGAAAAGATAGTGGTGATAAACTCTTATCATGTTTTAAGGGAAAAGTAATAAAACACTTATGTGATTATGTGATTACAACTTATGTGCTCGTGAGTGTCGAGCAGTAACGAGTAATAATTAAAACTTAAAAATTTTGTTGTCAGGATGACTAATGTAGGAGAATCCAGTCAGGTAAGGGAGGAAGGACCCCAGATGCCTAGAGAGGAGGAGGTTCATAACATTCAGGTGGTTTGGGAACAACTACTGCCACGTGAGTCATCTCCGTTGGTCACAGTGGTTGAGCAGGAGGGTTTACCTGATGAGGATGATGAGATAGAGACGGACGAGGAGGACCCCGTGGAGCCGCCACAGTCGAATGAGGATGATGAGGACGAGGAGGAAGAGATTCCACTAAACTAGATCGCTACTCGTATGTACGATGAAGTATATGACTACAATGTGGAACTTCAGGATACCGTCGAGGAATTAGAAGAGATAGTAGTTGAACTGACCTCGATGGCACAGAAGGACGATGAGATCCAGGATCGAGAGGAACGTCTGGATAATGTCGAAAAGAAGTCGGTCCACACTGAAGAAGAGAATGAACAAATGAAGAGGAGATTGCAGAGCTAAAGAAAAAGTTGAAAGAAGAATCTACAAAGACGGTAAGAACCGAAGACGCGTACGAGGAAGCTTATCAACTAGTCAGGATAGCAGAGAGAGGCACAAGCAAAGAGGATCAAGATGGAAGATATGAATAATGTATTCAACACCATGATTAATCGAGCTCAAGATCGAGTGATGTGTTATCTGATTCAATTTGAGACACTGCCGTCGTACATATTAGATCGCAGAACAATGTTCTGGATTATAGAGGAAGAGCGTCGTAAGGCTACGCAGCATCTTAGTATGACATCGTAGAGAATGTACCTGATATGCGATTAATAAAATGTTAAATAATATGTAAATCCCTTGTGATATGTCAATGGGATATGATGTTGATGTTATCCTGAAACTTTAGTAGTTCAGGAAAGTAATATAAATAGCAGTGATGCTATTGTTCTTATGTTATCAAAAAGATTATGAATGAATAAAAGTTATTATTTTATTTTATTCAAAGTGTTATGTGTTATGTGATGATTTCTTTTATGGGGTGCAAGTTAAGTAGAAAATACTTAAAGGAGTTAAGTAATAAACTAATGAGTATGTTTTAACAAAAAATGCCTCCAAGACGTCAACCATGAAAGAGGACCCCTAAGGGATCTATCACTAACGACAATGTTGAGGCTAACCCAATTCAGCAGCTAGTGACGTTATTGATGGGTGCACTGCAGAATCAACCGCAGAATCAAGCTGTGACATTCAAGGACTTCAAAGCGGTTGGACCACTAGAATTTTGTGGGTCCATGAATCCAGTTGAGGCACATACCTGGATCATAGAGATAGAGAAAGTGTTCGATGTTGCTAGAGTAGTGGATAATCAGAAGACTGATTTTGCAAAATTTATGTTGAAAGCAAAGGCTAATTAGTAGTGGCAGGGCAATAAAACTTGAGGAGGACAAGGGGTTATGACTTGGGATAGGTTTAAGGAGATATTCCTCAAGACTTATTTCCCAGAGAGTTCGAAGAATTAGATGGAGGTGTAGTTTTTAGAACTGAAGCGGGGATCAATGACGGTATCGGAGTATGCCGCAAAATTTAACGAGTTGGCGAGGTTTGCGCCATATCAAGTTAACAGAGATGAATGCAAGGCTAAAAGGTTTGAACAGGGACTGAAACCCTGGTTGTACAGTAGGGTCTCCCTGTTCCAGCTGAAGACATTCGCAGTGGTAATGGAGAAGGCAATTCTCGCTGAAGGTGGAGGCTAGGCTGTAACGAAATTCAATCAAGAACAAAGAAAGAAGAAGAATGAAGGCGAGGTTAAGAATGGTAGTGGGGGTAGTGGAAATAGTAAAAATAATCTAAAGAGAAAATGGAATGGAAATGTGGGTGATGGAAACCAGTAGGGTAACCAGCAAAATAGGAAGTTAGAAGCATGTGCTATATGTGGGAAGTTTCACAAGGGTATATACTCAATGGGGAAACATGTATGCTTTAACTATGGTCAGGAAGGTCACATCACCCCAAATTGCAATTAACCCAAGAAGAACATTTGCTTCACGTGCGAATCAAAGGATCATTTTGCTCGTGATTGCCCTAAGAAGAAGGCTGGAGAGACAACAGGAAACAAGGGAGGTAGCAGTGGAGGTACATGGACCATTGCTGGACCAATAGCATCAAACAAACCCACATCCAGAACCTTCAACATGACTGTGCAAGATGTTGTGCAATCAAAGGATGTTGTGTCATGTATTATCCCAATCAATGATATAGATGCTTATGTATTATTTGATTCGGGTGCTAGTTGCTCGTTTATATCTGATGAATTTGTTAAGAGATTAGGATTGCCTAGTGAAGAATTGAATTTCCCTTTAAGCATAGAAATTGCGAATAAGGAAGTAATTCCTGTTAGGTTCATATACAAGAACTGTAAGGTGAATATTAAGGTGAATATCATGATGGTAGATTTAATCCCGATAAAACTAGGAGAGTTTGATGTTATATTGGGAATGGATTGCCTATTTAATTATGGAGCGATAATCGATTGTCAAAAGAAATGTGTAAACCCTATGACTCCGTCAAAGGTAGTGTTCTATGGTAGAAAACGCCTAATGCAGGCCAGGAAGTTATTAAGTCAAGGTTGTGTGGTTTATTTAGCCTACATAGTTAATACTCAGAAGAAGGGGGTGAAACTGGAAGAGATACCAGTGGTTAGGGAATTTGTAGATGTGTTTTCGGAGGATTTGCCAAGACTTTCGCCTGACAGAGAGATTAAGTTCATGATCGACTTAGCGCCAGGAATAACCTCGATATCGAAGGCCCTGTACATAATGGCTCCGGTAGAAATGAAGGAACTGATGGTACAACTGCAGGAGCTGTTAGACAAGAAATACATGATTCAGCCAAGTGTGTCACCGTGGGGAGCACCGGTGTTATTTGTGAAAGAAGAAGGATGGGTCAAGGCGTCTTTGCATTGATTATAGGGAATTAAACAAAGTCACTATTGAGAATAAATATCCGTTGCCAAGAATAGATGACATGTTTGATCAATTGAAGGGTGTTAGATACTTCTCAAAAATAGATTTGAGAAGTGGGTATCATCAACTAAAGGTAAGAAAGGAGGATGTAGCTAGAATGGCATTCAGAACTCGGTATGGACATTATGAGTTTTTGGTGATGTCTTTTGGTTTGACTAATGCCCCTACTGCATTCATGGATTTGATGAACAGGGTGTTTAAACCATTCTTAGACAAGTTTGTGGTGGTATTTATCGACGATATTCTGGTGTACTCCAAATCTCAAGAAGAACACGTGGAACATTTACGTTTGACGTTGGAGACACTAAGAAAGGAAAAGTTGTACGCGAAATTCTCTAAGTGTGAATTTTGGCTAGATCGTGTACAATTTTTGGGACATGTGATTGACAAAGATGGGATTTCAGTGGATCCATCAAAAGTTGAAGCCATAATCAATTGGGAACAACCAAGAACACCTTCAGAGGTGAGGAGTTTCTTGGGACTGGCCGATTATTATAGACGATTTATTCAAGATTTTTCCAAGATAGCCACTCCCTTAACAAATTTGACAAGGAAAGCTGTAAAATTTGTTTGGACGGAGAAGTGTCAAGAAGGTTTTCAAGATTTGAAGAAGTTAAGTGTGGCACATGTGTTATCATTACCATTTAATACATGAAACTTTGTGGTGTATAGTGATGCATCACATAAAGGATTAGGATGCGTCCTTATGCAAAACAGCAAAGTTATTGCATATGCATCAAGGCAACTGAAGGATTATGAGAAAGGGTATCCGACTCATGATTTAGAGTTGGTTGCGATGGTATTTGCTCTAAAGATATGGAGACACTATCTCTATGGAGAAAAATGTGAGATCTACACAGACCATAAGAGTCTAAAGTATATTTTCACTCAGAAGGACCTGAACATGCGTCAAAGAAGATGGATGGAATTGATAAAAGATTACGATTGTGATATCTTTTATCATCTAGGCAAAGCAAATGTGGTTGCAGATGGTTTGAGCATGAAAGGTCGGGAAACGTTAATGCTGATAACCACTCAGGAGGAGCTTATTTCAACAATGACAAAGCTAGAGTTGGAAATAAAATCTCCAAAAGAATTCGATGAACGACTATTCCAGATAGAAGCTAGTCCAACTTTGGTTGACAAATTAAGGAATGTTCAACTACAAGATGAAGAATGTGGGAAAATCAAAGAGAAAGTGGTTGAGGGTAATGATGTGAAATACAAGATCGATATCGAAGGACTAATAAGATTCGAGGGAAGAATTTGGGTTCCAGCAGTACTAGATATTAATGAAGAAAACTTGACCAAAGCTCATAACTCAATATATTTGATACACCTGGGAAGTACGAAGATGTATCAAGATTTATGACAACATTTTTGGTGGCCAAACATGAAAAGAGTTGTTGTAGAATGTGTCGCGAAATGCTTGACATGTCAAAGAGTCAAGGCCGAGCATCAAAGACCAAGCGGATTACTTCAACCGTTGAAAATACCGGAATGGAAGTGGGAACACATCATAATGGATTTTGTGGTGGGTCTTCCAACTACTCAGAGAGGATGCGATGCAATTTGGGTGATAGTGGACAAACTGACAAAATTAGCACACTTTTTGCCAATAAAGATTAGGTTCAATCTTGATCAGTTGGCAAATTTATACGTTAAAGAGATCATTTCGAGACATGGAGTGCCAGTATCAATTGTGTCAGATAGAGATCCGTGATTCACGTTAAACTTCTGGAAGAGACTACAAGAATGCATGGGAACACAGTTGAGAATGAGTATGGCATATCATCCGCAAACAGATGGCCAAAGCGAAAGAACAATCCAGACATTAGAAGATATGCTTAGGGCATGCATAATGGACTTAAAAGGGAGTTGGGATGAACATTTACCATTGGTGTAATTTGCCTACAATAACAGTTACCACGCTAGCATCGACATGCCGCCGTACGAAGTATTATACAGTAGAAAGTGCAGAACTCCACTGTGTTGGGATGAAGTCGGTGAATGCCAACTATTAGGACCAGAACTGGTACAACAAACTGCTGAGGTTGTCAAACTCATCCGGATAAGATTGGTAGCTACTCAAGATAGACAGAAGAAGTATAATGATCAACAAAGACAAGATCGTGCATTTGACGTAGGAAATTTTGTGTTCTTAAAAGTTTCTCCTTGGAAGGGGAAAATTCATTTCGATAAAAAGGGAAAGCTAAGCCTGAGGTTTATTGGACCCTTTGAAGTGCTGTGAAGAGTAGGAGAAGTGGCTTACGAGGTAGCTCTACCTACAGAGTTGGAAAACGTTCACAATGTTTTTCATATTTCGGTGTTACGACTGTATAAACCCGATTACAAACACGTGATCGAATACGAACCATTGCAGTTTGATAAGGACTTGTCTTATGAGGAAGTTCCTATCCAGATAGTTGGCAGGAAAGAAAAAGTACTCAGGAATAAAGTAATACCTTATGTGAAGGTGATATGTAGGAACCACAATGCTGAAGAAGCTACGTGGGAACTCGAAGATAAAATGATGAAAGATTATCCTGAGTTATTTGTTTAATCTGTGTCTTCGATTCTGGGGACAGAATCTTTGTAAGTAGGGAAAAGTGTGACGAATGATTTGTTTGAGTTGTGATTCTGGGGACATAATCCTTGTAAGGAGGGAAGCATGTAACAATCAAGAATTTTAAATTGTAATTTTAAATATTTATTGAATTATATAAATATTTAATGGATGTGTTTATTGTTGAATAAATATTTGTTTAATTTGATCTGATTTGATTTAGTTAATTATTTGTTAAATAAATAATTAATGAGTTAAGGAAATTAATTATTAAGAGATAATATTCTAATTTAACTTAATAATTAAGTTAGGGAGTTGATAGGGATTAAATGGATTATTATAATATTTTTAATTTAATTTGGTAATAAAAGTGTGACAAATAACTATGCTATAAATGGGTTAATAAAATAAATTAAAGGAGTTTAATTTAGTTTTTGCCAAACAAGGCTTAAAGATATTAAGTCTTTAATTTTTAAAGAGTTTTTGCCAAACAGAGCCTTATGGCTTTTGGATTTTTGAATTTTGAATTATAATTAAAATAAATAAAACAAATAAAATATAAATAATATATATTAAATATTTTATAATTGACATGTAATTATTATTACATTAAGTATATGGCAATTTCGTACGTTCGGATTTTAGGCGTCAGTTGTATTTGGTTTTACGTGAAAAACATTTGGCTTAAGCCTAAGAAAAGAAAAGAAAAGAAGGTTTTCAGAGAGAAAGCTGAGAGAGACTAGAGTGAGTTGAGAGGAGAAAAGGTCTGTGAAGTTGTGATTCTCAGAGGTTAGCAAGGATTTTCAAAGCAACAAAATGTATTTTTCCCATAACCTTAATATTATATATATATATATATACATATATATATTTTACCGCATAGTTCTATGTGTTCTTGACTGTAGTATAAAGTTCTTTACAATTTTTCTGTAACCCAAATGTTTATAATTGGTAAAAAGTTATGTGTATATGTAATTATAATAGTATAACTATCATATATATATGTGGTTGTATGTTGAATTACGTCCAAAAGAAAGGAATGGTTTTTACAGTGAATATATGTATGAACATGGCTTGTAGGAGTACCAAAATTAGTATTTGACTATAAGCTAATTGTGAAATTAAACTTTGAATATATTAATTTGGTAAGAAACGAAGAGAATATTGTTAGAATGAATCAATTTGGTGTATAATAGATATTACAATGTAAGTTTTGTCAAAATGGAGTTTTGGTTTAAAACATGGCATTCAAGGATTTAATCTTTCAAAAATTGTTGTTTAGTTGTTTTAAATTAGTATATGTATAATGGGTAACACTTATGTGTGATTTATGTAAAGTTATACATGATAAATTGGTGTTAGAAATTAAGATACAGACATAAATTAGCTTTATTCTGTTCTTTGTGTTCGATTCAGTAAGTTCAAAGACCTCGGTACCAAAAAATCGAAGGCTACATACATTTAAATCTGGCGCCACAACGCCAAAGTCAAGACTTATTTTGTGTCAGCATGATTACACCGCTTACTGGCTTAGGCATCGCATTGTATGTCATAATACCTCATGAAATCGTGGTAAAAGTAGCGTCGCTAGTTAGCGATATGGCCGAAATGAGTTTTCTTTACACAGAGTCTGTAATTGTTGATATAATGCAATAATATAACTGTTAAAAATATAATTTTGTTATTGTGGTATTACAGTGCTAAGAATGAACATATTATTAATACTTAACGAGTGTTATGATTATTTTATTGGTGTAACTTGATTATGTGATTAAAAATTAAGCCATACATGAAATAGGTACTTATTTGTATACAGAGTATATGTAGTGACTAATTGTATCCTAATGATATGTGATTAGGATATTGTGAATCAAACTTTTACAGTCTAGCTTACACGCAAGGCAAGTTTCCTTACCCTATCTCAATTATAATTACGCAAGTTTTCTTATCTTTTTTCGTTGAGCCAATTTCTATTGTTACAATTATGCAAGTTTTCTATCTCTAAACTTTCGTTGAGCAAGTTTCTTAACTCTAATTATATTGTGCAAGCTCTTGAACCTTATCTCTTTATATTGAGAAAAATTCTCTAAACTTTAACTTGTTATTTAGCATGCAAGTTTCTACATTCTGTTATATTAATGTTGAACCAGTTGTATCGTTTAATTTACTACTTGTTATGCATGCTCAGTACTCAATTCTAAATAACCTTAGCTTAATATTGTTCAAGCAAGGTATGTTATATTATTCAATGCTTATGCTCTTAGATTATTCCTAAAGCACGACCTTAGTATACAATGTTGATTCACTTATGGTTTAGTCCATAACATAATGTTATTATTTTTTTTATTCAACTAATCCTTAGTTGATGTTCGTTGAATTCCAAATTACATTGAAACTTATCTAAATCAAACCTACTTTAGTGCGGACTCGTATTCTAAATACTGAGATGAACAACCCTATTATAAGGGATAATTTACGTATAGCGTTGAAATGTTTGTGTACAATACATTCTACGAATTGAAGGGCTGATCACCCTAAGTACGAGGAGTCCCTATAGTCTTATGACTGTTAAAGTTTAATTTGAAAGATTACTTATAACTATGGACATAGTTCTTGATCTTATGACCTTATGATATATATTTCAAATTTTGATTATCATTGATAGAGCATATTGTTCAGTTCTATTGAGCCTATTATTTGGCAATTGTTGTAAAGTTTTATTCAATGTCATTTCAAGTGAGCCTTGTTTGCTCTCTCTTGCTTATATAAATATTACAGCTAAAGTTGAGAAGGTCGATGTACTTAGCACCAGTAAAGGGAAAGGAAAGATGAACAAGTATTGAAGAATGAAGACTTGTAAACATGTTGACTTTTAATATTGTCAGACTTTATTTTAAACCTTTTGATGTAATTATTTTATTTTCTGCATATGATGTTTGTATTTAAAGGTTAGATAACCTGGGAGATGTTTATTAATGTAATCCTTTAATGGGAAGGTTTATTATTAAATTTTATTATGATTGGGTAGTTAGACATGAATGTTTTATCAAGTGACACCAAATCTTGTGGGAATGAAGTACCCAGATTTGGGGGTGTCATAAAACCTAGATGGGAATTAGATGATTAATTAAAATATTTAATGAACCTATATGGTTTGATTTAAATTTTTAAGCAATGTAAAGAAATTAAATGAAAATGATATAAATTTTGAAAAGAAAGAAAGAGACGATGTATATGGAATTTTTTTTTAAGGAAATAAATTTTAAATGAAGAGATGCTATTAGGTTAAAGAAAATGTGTATATGTATATGTACATATATATACTTAGTGATGTGCTACATATTTTAGTAAGAGAACTGATAAGGATAAATACATTGGGACTTATGTGGGACATGTCTCAACATATTAAATTATTTTGAGACATATATAGAGTGGATATGTGAAATAAATGAATATGAATCTTATGTGATTGTATATATATATTTTTTATTATATAATAAACAAATAAAAGAAAGGTAATGCAACCTAATCTTTATATATTAGGTATAAGAATTAATTTACCTAATTATTATAATTATTGGAGATTTCTAGTATTTAAATTATATACTAGTAAGTTAACTTAAGATATTTATTTTATATTTCTCAATTGATTATTCATATTAACCTAATTAAAAGAAACCTAATTAGGTTATATGATTAAATCAATGTAAGTAATTATTTAAAATCCAAAATGAGTGGATTAGAAATCCTAATTAAATAACTAGGGTAAGTAATTTTAAGAGTTGGGCATATGCTAATTTATATGGCCCAAACAATTTAAATTAAAGCCCAAATGACTATATGGGTTGTGTTAGTGATATTCATATGAATATTATTCCTTTATTCATATAATTTGATGATGAAGATGATGAAGAAAATGAATGAATATGCAAACATGTATGAATTAATAAAAGCTGTAAAGTCCTTAATAGATGATAGACAATATGTATAATGACTTAGATTAATATGATAAAATTTGTTAGGTTGATCTAATGAGAATAAAAAGTTTTGTAAAAGTCCTTCAAAAAATCATGATGTACAAGGACTACGTATAGAAAGATCAAACTTGTTAGGTTGATCTTATAAAGTGTAATAGATAGGCATGTCTAATCGTAGAGCTCTTCACAAGTTATGTTAGTCTGCCAAGAAAGTAAGGCAGAATTGTAGTCTATCGAAGCAGAATCGTAGACTATACTCGGAATCGTAGAAGATGTCTACCGAGCACCTGTTGAGCTAGAATCGTAGACTTCACTCTGAATCATGAAGTCTACACGTCATCACCTATCAGAATCATAGTTCGCAGAACCAGAGCCAAAGTCGTAGTCAACCAGATGCTCACATAGTCAAGGCATATATAATCGTAGAGCACTATACGATTCTCAATAGAAGTAAACCTAAAGTATATACATAGATCTCTTTCTCTGGTAAAAACAATCAAGATTAAGAATGCAGGCTACTTGAAGATTATAAGAAAGCACTCTCTGAATGATCTCTACAAGCAAGTAGAAGATCAAAGCACCAACTCTATCAGCAAGGCTGATTGAGAAGTGAAAATCCATTTAGAAGGAGTCTCCAACAAGTGCTAAAAAGAAGACTACGATCACAGTGCTTAATAAAGAGAAGAAGAGACTGATAAAGGGAATACAAAGATTATGGTAAACCTACCACAGAATAAGCAAAGGACAAACAAGGAGGATATCAATGCTCAGCCTTACCATGGGTTATGATCAAAAGATCACAAGGATGAAAGTTAAAGAAGCTGAGCATGACAGATCAAAAGAGATTGTAGAAGCCAAGGAAGAATCGTAGAATATCGAAGATGTTGCTTCAGAATCGTAGTCTGTCTTGAAAGCCACATTCAGAATCGTGGAGTTGATTTGAGCGTCTACCGAGCCAAGTCAAGAATCGGGGTCTGCTCTCAGAAACGTAGAATCTGCAATATGAGAAAGTAAAGATTGTAGTCTATCAGTGCTTAAGAGAAATTGTAGTGTTCTCTTCAGGTTGTATCTAGCACGAGTATGACAAGACACAATGATTATAATCGTAGTGTCTTACCTGTCAGCATCAGTAGCACCAAGGTTCAACCATTTAACGAAGGAGGAAGTATAACTATTGAAGAATGGTTTATAGTCGTTGACATTTTGGAAATCCCAATGATCCAACACTCATCCTTAGTATATATTGAAGAAACATATTGAAGAATCTAAGGAAAGGACTGCATGCCTGCGGAAAACACTTTTTCAGGTGTTAGGTGAGAAAGTAGTCTGCTATGTCAGTAGGCCAGACGGCAAAACATCAGATTGCCAAGAAGTCTTCATCAGTGCTCAAAAATGTCTGAAGAATTAAATGTTACTATGTATAGCTTCAACGGAAACATTTCAAAGGCTCCTTCACAAGCAAATAACATAAATATTCAAATGGAGCCCGTCTACCTCAACGGTTATGTTTCAACGGAAAGGTAACAGATGGATCTTTAAAAGAGCCAAGACTTTAAAGAAGATAGTTTTTGATTTGAAGAGAAAGAAATCATATAGAGCATAACAAAGAAAATGTCTCCATGAAAATGAGACCACCATAGAAAAGTGAAGCACAACTAATGAGAGTTCTACAATGATAAAGGTTCACTTTGTACAAAGGAGTATGACAATGAAATGACACCTGTACTGAGAGCCAGAAGGCCAAGAAAGCAACAACTTGAGTGGCAAATCAGAAAGCAGAATACTTGAGCCACTTTATGTCTCACCATGAACACACTTAGCTGAAGAGAAGAAGATACAGAACCAAATCTGTGCACAAGACAACCAGTGTTAAAGGAATGCTAAGCACCCAAAGAAATCAAGCTGATATGCAAAGACTTAGTAGTTCCTCATCGGTGATGGTGCACAATGTTGAATATCAGATGAAGACAAGCATCAACAACAAAGAACAACATCACTAAAGGATGAGTCAGACTGCTAAGTACCAACAAGATGTCAAGCTAAAAGTACATCTTAGCAGTCCATTCGATGTGATCAAACATCAATGCTAAATGCCCAATGATCACAAGAAGTTGCGAAGTACCAGAAGATGAACAAGTTGAATGTCATCTTAGCAGCTCAACAACAACAAACAACAAACAAACAATCAAGTAAACAGGACCTGTAGGGTCCTTATCTTAGTGACTAAATCAAAGTCAAGTCTGCTGAACTTGATGAGTACCAGAGGGTACAAGAGATTCTAAGTCTATAGGGCGTAGTCTACAATTTTCAAGGCTGCTGGTCTTGAAGAGTTCTCAGTAAACTAGTGCACCAAGGTTGTTAGTCTTGAAGGAATCTTAGAAATTTAAAGTTGATCAAGTCCTTAGTGGAATCCCTACTTGTTGAATCAAAAGAGTGGATTAGGAGCATTCAGTCTCTGAACCACTTAAAATCTCTGGTGTCATTTACTTTATGTCATTTGCATTCAGTACTATAATTGCTATATCTGCTTGCAATCAACTTTACATTAGAACTGTGTTTAATGCTATATTTCTGAAGGGTATCTTAATCTATTCTGATGTGCATGAATTGATTCCTCTATTCATTATCTATTAATCACTTAACAAGATAAAATAAAAAAAAGTTTTAATATATCTATTCAACCCCCCCCCCCCCCCCCAATTCAAGATCTATTATGTGCCTCCGGGAACTAACAGGTTGACCCAAATGTTTTGCCCAACTTAAAATGGATTTTTGTATAAACTAAAATAAGCTATTAAAGTAATTAAAGAAAATCAAAAATGGAAGATATTGGAAGATTTGCTAGGATTTGCAAGAATTTGAGCACATGTTATATTTAAAGATTTGGAAAGAGAAAGGAAAGATTTTACAGGATCTAAGAAGATATATGGAGAGAGAATATGGAAGATATGTTAGGATATATATATATATATATATATATATATATAAATACTATATGTATACATTCTACTATCTATAAATACCCCCCCCCCCCATCTCATTTGTAACAAAAAGTTTACACACTTCTCATTTCCTAAAAGAAAGAAAGTAAAAAATTAGAGAGACATAGATAGAGAAGCAAGAGGGGGCTATCGTGGGGCTTAGAGAGGAGAAGGAGAGTATCTTTGGTTCATGACTTAGAGCTCCATCAACCACTTAGCAAGAAGAAGTAGAATAACCATGAAGGTTTAAAAGTTTACTAACCTTAAAACCTAAATAGATCTATGTTTATCTTGTGGTTGTTTTGAAATAAATATTATGTAATCTTAAGTCATATAATACTAGATCTACATGTAGGGTATTTCATGATTAAATCTTGCCATTTTAAGTGATGAAAAGCTTGAAAACCAAATATGCACAAAAACTAATTTTTGACCATAAAAATCGCAAAAATCATTCCACTTTGAGGCACCATTTGAAATCTAGAACTTATTTTTGAGATTCGTCAAAGAGGTGAGTTACATACGTGAGTTATATGATGAACACAAGTGGTAACACTCAAAAATGTTAAATGGATCAACTGTGATATCATTTTTTGTAAAAACACCCTGCCGATAAAAATCTGGAAAAATCAAATGAGTTTCCTGGACATTTTGGTGAAGGCTTTTTCAGCCACTTTTGATACTCTAAAAATTCTGACCTTTTTTGGTATGATAGTATATCAAGTTAACTAGGTTCTGTCCAAAGGTGAGAATTTTTGGATGTTTACAAAGGGAGATATGGATTTTATAAGAAAGTATGATTTTAAAAGTAAACTGTAATAACTCAGTGAGTTCAACTCAAAAAAATGTGAAATGTTTACAGGGATCAGTGTCTAATGAGATGAGTCTACATTATAAATTTCAAAATTGTTGGACAAAATTTCGATTTGTGAAAAATGTTGCAAGATTCGACTGTTTTGGACTATTTAAAAATAGTAAATGAATCTGAAAAATTCCAAAAAATTTATATGTTCATAAGGGAGCTATAATATGTCAAATCCCAGAAAAGAAATTTTTTGGAGTTGTTTTGGTATTTTTCATGGATGTGCTTAAGTTATGAATAAATAAGAATAATAAGTTATGTGATGTTAAAATTTGTGTAAATGTGATTTTCTTGATGAAAGGCCATTAATATGATATAATCGGATTTTTGAAGGGTATTTTGGTCATTTTTGATAAGATGTTATATTTATGACAAATTAAGTTTATTAAATGAATGAATTAGTAAAGGGTAAATAATTAAAATAAATTGTTTATGAGTTTAATAAATGATTAAAATATTATTAAATGCTTAATAATATTAGATTAAGATATTATTAATATAATTAATAATATTAGATTCAAATATTATTAAATGATTAATAATATTAGATTACGATATTATTAGAAAATGATTAAAATATTATTAAAGAATTAATAATATTATTGATTAATTAAAATATTATTAAAGAATTAATAATATTAGTGATTAATTAAAATAATATTATATTAAAGTGAAATTAAAATATTATTAAATAGTTAATAATATTAGAATTTAATTAAGGTATTATTAAATGATTAATATTAGAGTGTGATTAAAATATTATTAAATGGTTAATAATATTTGTAAATGATTAAGATATTATTAAATGATCAATAATATTAGTAAGTGATTAAAATATTATTAAAGGGTTAATAATATGTGTAAGTGACTAAGATATTGTTAAATGGTTAATAATATTAAGAAGTGAATAAGATATTATTAAGTGATTAATAATATGAGACATAATTTTCAGATGATGATTAAGTGATTAAAATATTATAAAAAGACGATAATATAGACACTCGAAATTTTGCATTCCTATTACTAACCATGTATGAGGGAAAAATCGTCTTCCACGGAGATAACCCCGGGAGATTCAGTTCAAACCTTGAGGGATCCAGTCCAAGTTCCGGAGATAACCCCAGAAAAGTCAGTTTCAAAACCGGAGACAACTTCAGGATACTCAATTAAAACCCGGAGATAGCCCCTAGAGGTCAAGTCAACCTCAGAGATAACCTTGAGGACATTGAACATCCACATCAGCCTAATCTTAGAGATAACCTTGAGAAACGACTGCTACATATGCGCAAAAGTCGGAGATGTGACGCCCCCAAATCCGGATATCTTCCAACCCGACAGATGGTAATACACGGTGCTACAATTCACACATACATTCAATTAAAATACCTCAAAAGAGTGAATATGTCTTCTATATATTACAAAATAATATTTCCCTTCCCAAGTTCTTTGTAACCATTACATATGTTTTTCGTCATAGTATCAAATAAATACAAATTCATACTATGCTATTACAAAGACGACTTATTTGTCTGCCTTAGCCTTTCCTTTATCCTTACCAGATCTTTCGGTCCGTTCGGTCTTAGCTGCATTCATATGGTTCAAGCAAGGGTGAGCATAACTAGCTCAGCAAGTATAGCAATTTCATTTAAGCAATATATTTGAATCATATGAATGTATATCTTCTATAACTGAAGAAATAGTTATGAAGTACTATAGATAATTCAAAATAACATTTCTCTTTTCTTTAAAATATTTAACAATGAACAACATCCATTAAACAGTGATTTTGGTTCAAGACCTTGAGCATTTCATTCTTTCTTTAAAAAAGGACAACTCGACAACAAGTCTGTAAGTCCGACATTTCTTACGAGCACGTCTAGGTGATCAGCCTATAGTACTCTATATTGTACAACACTACTTCATTAAACGTATCTACGTTTAAGTTTTGGTAACCTCATGTGCCTGTCGATTGACGACAAAGCATTTGTTTATTCATACTCACTCTTTCTTTGAAATCCATACAAAAATAGTTGGTAAAAGATAGTAACAATGATAATATTTTGATAGATTTATAAGGAAATCCACAAAACACATTAAGTCTAGCCGAAGGAATTGGCTTCGACTTCTTTATACATCAATTAACGCGTAGGATACATGAATCATAAAGCTTGTCTAAAAATGAACATAGACAAGTGTTTAGAATACTTGCCTTCAGCGTCTTCTACAATTAATTCACTTCTCTTTTGAGTCTTTATAGATTCTACAATACATAATTATATAACATACAACATTAGGTCATAAACAATTATCAAGTATTGTCATTAACCTATCTCACGTTTTTCTTGATCAAATCATTCATAAAATTAACTAACATTCATTAGTTTAGTTAACTATCGTTATGGTTTATAGTATTACTTTGTGTTTACATTCAAGTAACCTTTCGTTATCTGTTAATAGTTAAACGTAAGGTTTTAATCACCCACTATGATGTTACTTTAAGTTTAATTAAGGTAATAATTCACCTTCAATCAACTTCCTCTTTCACTATTTTCATTATCTTTCTTCACTGCCTTTTTCCTAGTACTGGCTCTGCGGTGCCTGCTTCCTAAGTATGTTCCAAGCTGCGGCGCGATTTAGCAGTGTCTTGGATTCGGTTCCGGCGCTGCGGCGCCAAAACCATCAGTATATGCCACGATGCGGCAAGACTTAGCAGTGTATGGGATCCGAGGATGGAGTTGCAGTGCCAACTTTATAAGCTTGTGCGTCGCTACGGCGCCAACCCTAATCCTAATTGTTTTTAAGTTTTTCAATTCCAATCTTTTCCGGGCTCGTAACTTAATCAATATAAGTCGGAATTGGCTCGTTCAAAAGCCGTTATCACACATATCTTGTATAATACAATTTCATTAGGACAACTTACGGTTTTGAATCTGTTAACACTGAATTCACAGTTTAAATTCTTTAATACGCATTCGTTAAACGTTCATGAATTTTCATAGCTCGTTTCTTCGTCTTAAGTCAGAATTTGACCATTCTTGAGTCCGCAACTCATAAATGCAAAGTTCTACTATATTCCATCGAAAAAAAAGGTTTCTAAGTTAAACGGTGACTGTTGACTTTCATTCCGAGAATTTCACGATTTCGACGATTATCGTCTAATCTCATAAATTTCGCCATAACTTCGTTACTTGAGATTTTTGCTCCGTTCCAAATGGATTCATTCCATCATTCATACATCTATCAACTTAACCAAGCATATATCAGCTAGTCCTATACACGATGGTTTATAAACTTGTCCATCAACCACAAATGATAATTTTTCATGTGTTCTTCATTAGTTCAGACTTTTATGATTATGATTCCACTTGTAACATGGTTATTAGTGTTTAAGTCCACTAATAGCCATCCTTGTTACTCCTTATGATACATGCTCCACCAATATCCACTTCTCCATCAAAACCACAATTGAAGAGATGAAGAATAATGGTCTATGGATTCATTACCTTTGATGTTCTAACTTGATTCTTCTTCTTCTTCTTCTTCTTCTTCTTGGATTAGTAAGACAACTCTCACTTTTCTCTCAATGATATTTGATCTAAGTGTTGGTGAAAATTAACAATTAACAAAAATAATCCAAGTTCTCTATTTATAGACTTAGCAAAGTGAGGGCAAAATGGTCCATTGGTCCCACCTCCTTACTATTCCCACCTCCACAACCAAACTTCCAAAGGAAGCTATCCCACCCCCTTATTTGGCCAGCCATGAATCACCATGAGGGGCCCACATGGGTTGCCTCATAGGTTTTTCTCACCCGGTGACCCATCGATTCGATCCACGGGTTCGGTTCTTGGTTCGGGCTTAGGTTTAATTAACTTTGGGCCTAACATTGGGCTGTCATTACTTATCTTTGGGCCTTAACAATAATTCACTTGGGCTTGCTAAATACACAAGTAAATCATACTAGTCCATTAAAAATGGTTTATGTTTCTAACATATAATCTTCGTATTCTTCTCGTATACTAGTTCGTATAACGTTTATCATATACGTTATATTACCTTTCGTGTATACGTGTGTACAATACTTCGTATCATACTCGTATTCATTACTTTGTATAATAACTTTCTTATTATACAATCAATATTTTCTCAAATCTGTACTTTCCTTAACATTCTCAAACTTAGTACGCAGGCAAAAAAATTGCATTTGTCATAACTGAATTATGATTATATAATCCATCTTTCCTTATCATTCTATCATTACGTATTTCTCGGATGTTCAAAAATAATTTCCGAGCAGAAATGGATGAATAGTGTTTTTCAGAGAATTTCTCGGAAAGCTTTTATTTTCGTCTTAGAAATTCAAACACCTAAATTCTATCACGTAGCCACAATACTACGACATTATTCCACTTTTAGGTTATAGAATAATCGTCATCTTGCTTACTCGTTATAAATAACATATATTATAATGTTATTCATTATTTATTCAAATAAAATTATTTTAGAATTTATCCAATTTTCTCGGTTGTTACATTCTTTCCCCCTTATAAGGATTATGTTCCAAGAATCTCATCATAAGTTAGTCATACAACTGAGGGTAATTCTTCTTCATCTTTTTTTCAAGTTCCCACGTTTCTTCTTCGGCATCGTGGTTCCTCCATAATACCTTTACCGAAGGTATAACTTTATTCCTCAGAACTTGTTCTTTTCTATCAACGATTTGAATAGGTATTTCTTCATACGTCAAGTCTTTCTCAATATGAATAGGTTCATACTCTATTACATGCTTATAATCGGGCTTATAAGGACGTACCACAAATACATGAAACACATTGTTTATGTGTTCCAAGTCTGGAGGTAATGTACCATGTAAGCTACCTCTCCTACCCTTTTTAATATTTTGAAAGGTCATATAAACCTTGGACTTAACTTTCCCTTCTTCCCAAAGTGTATCTTTCCTTTCCAGGGAGATACCTTTAGAAACACATACGAGCCGATTTCAAACTCTCTTCTCATTCGATGAGGATCTGCATACTTTTTCTGTCTATCTTGAGCTGTTATCAGTCGTATCAACTTAACTATATCCACTGTTTGCTGTACCATTTCAGGTCCTAGCATTTGGCGCTCTCCTACTTCATCCTAACACAATGTTGTTCTGTACTTCCTTCCATATAAAGCTTCGTAAGGAGGCATGCCTATGCTTGCATGATAACTGTTGTTATACGCAAACTCTACTAGCAGTAGATGATCATCCCAACTACCTTTGAAATCCATAACGCAAGATCGTAGCATATCTTCTAACATTTGAATTATTCTTTCGCTCTGCCAATATGTTTGTGGATGATAAGTTATACTTAACTTCAACTGCGTTCCCATCTGTTCTTGTAGACTTCTCCAGAAATTTGATGTGAATCGTGGATCACGATCTGACACTATCGAAACTAGTACCCCATGTCTGGAAATAATTTCCTTAACATAGAGTTTAGCTAATTGATCTAAGTTAAACTCGACTCTTATTGGCAAAAAGTGAGCCAACTTCGTCAACTGGTCCACTATTACGCAAATAGCGTCGTACCCTTTCTAAGCAGTTGGAAGTCCCACCACAAAGTCCATCGTGATATGCTCCAACTTTCATTCCGGAATCTCCAATGACTGTAACAAGACGCTTTGTCGTTGATATTCGGTCTTAACTTTTTGACAAGTTAAGCACCTACTCACATATTCTGCTATCTCTCTCTTCATGTTCGGCCACCAAAAACTCTGTCGAAGGTCTTGATACATCTTAGTACTATTAGGATGAATCGAGTACCTTGAACTATGAACCTCTTATAATACTTCCTCCTTAAATTCTTTTTCACTTGGAACCCAAATTCTTCCTTCATATCTTAATAATCCCTCATTATCAAGACTATACTTTATCTCTTTTTCATCTGCTAGCCGCTTCTTCATCTGGTCATCATTTCTGAGTTGTACCTCTTTGACTCTTTCTACAATGTTAGGTCGAGTCTCTGTTGTAAAATAGTTTCTGACCCAACTTACTCGATAACTTCACCTCTAACTTCATTCTAGCCATCTCTGTTATTAACTCAATTTGAGCCATTAACATAGACAACTTTTCCCGATCCTTCCTACTTAAGGCGTCGGCCACTACATTTACTTTTCCTGGGTGATAGAGGATATCATAGTCGTAATCCTTTATCAACTCCAGCCATCTCCTTTGTTTCATATTTAAATCTTTTTGTGTGAAGATATATTTTAGACTCTTATGGTCCGTGTATATCTCACATTTCTCTCCATATAGATAATGCCTCCAAATATTTAAGGAAAATACTACTGTTGCCAATTCCAGATCATGAGTAGGATAAACTTTCTCATAATCCTTCAACTGTCGTGATACGTACGCAATGACCTTGCCATGCTGCATGAGCATGCAACCTAGTCCTTTATGCGAAGCATCGCTATAAACTACAAAATTCCCTATATCGTCAGGTAATGATAATACATGTGCTTCACTCAAACTTTTCTTCAGTTCTTGAAAACTGTTTTCACACTTCTCAGTCCACACGTACTTCACTGACTTTCTGGTTAAATTAGTCAACGGAGTAGCTATTTACAAAAATCTTGGATAAATCTTCGATAGTATCCCGCTAACCCTAGGAAACTCCGTACTTTAGTTGGGGTTTTTGGTTGTTCCAAATTACTCACTGCTTCCACATTTGTTAGGTCTACTGAAATTCCAACTCGGTCGATAACATGTTCTAAAAACTGTACCCTTTCTAGCCAAAATTCACACTTAGTGAATTTAGCATATAACTTCTCCTTCCTTAGTGTCTCCAACATTAATCTTAGGTGTTCCGCGTGATCTTCTGGTATCTTAGAATAGACTAGAATATCATCGATTAACACTACGATGAACTTGTCCAAATATTGTTTGACCACTCGGTTCATCATATCCATGAATGTAGCTGGTGCATTCGTCAACCCAAATGACATTACCAAAAACTTATAATGTCCGTAATGAGTCCTGAATGATGTCTTAGGTACATCCTCCTTCCTAACCTTTAACCGATGATACCTCGTTCGCAAATCTATTTTAGAAAAATACTTTGCCCCTTTCAATTGATCAAAGAGATCATCGATCTTGGGCAATGGGTATTTATTCTTTATCGTTAACTTGTTCAACTCTCTGTAGTCAATATAAAGTCTCAACGATCCATCTTTCTTCTTCACAAACAATACTGGTGCTCCCCACGATGAAACACTCAGTTGAATGTATTTTCTATCCAACAGTTCTTGTAATTGAACCATCAACTCTTTCATCTCTACTGGTGCCATACGATACGGTGCCCTTGACACTGGTGCCGCTCCTGGCACAATATTAATTACGAATTCGATCTCCCTCTCTGGTGGAAGACCTGATAATTCGCTTGGAAATACATCCACAAATTCTTTAACTATAGGTATGTGTTCCATCGTTTCTCTCACTCTCTGGGTATCAATAACATGACACAATAACCTACACATCCCTTCCTTAACAATTTCCTAGTTTGTGTCATGGTAAGACAGCATGAACATCCTGGTGATTTATTTCTGTAAAACACTACATGAGGCTGTCTCAACGTTCTAATGTTTACACATTTCTTTTGATAATCTATAATTGTACCATGGTTAAACAACAAATCCATCCTGAGAATTACATTGAATTCTCCCAACTTTATCAGTATTAAATCTACTGATAATTTATAACCTCGTATTTCTACACAACAATGGCTATGAATATATTTAACAGGAATTATCTCTTCATTTGCTACCTTGATATTCAAAGGTATAGGCAATCTTTCGGGAAGTAATCTTAATCGTTTAGAAAAATCACATGCTATAAAAGAACAAGTAGCACCCGAATCAAACAACACATAAGCATTTATATTGTTGATTGGGATAATATATACAACTACATCCCCTGATGCAACTGCATCTTGGACTATCATATTAAAGGTGCGGGCCATCGGCCTACTTGTCGGAGTTGGACCACTAATAGCTAACTTAGCCCTATTAGTGCCCTTATTCCCATCCATCCCCTTTTTCGGGGAATTCTTTGCCATTTAATCAATTTATCCACATATGAAGTATCTGTGATTCTTCTTCAGAGTTGGACAGTTAGGCGAAATATGGCCTTCCTATCCACAGTTATAGCACACTGCTTTACCCTTGAGATAGACTCCTAAGTGAGTCTTCCCATAATTATTGAACGCCTCCATCATCTTCTTAGGATCTCTTTGCTTTACCCCAGTATTCTTAGAGTTAAAAGCCTTCCGCTTCTGCCCGTTGCCACTCTCGCAGGCTCCCTCGGTCTTCACTCCCCCATCTACCTTACTCTTATTCTTCTTCTCTCTGTGGTATTGGCTTAAAGCCTCATTACCACCCTCGGCAATTATCGCCTTCTCCAGAATGGTTCCAAAGGAATTACTTTGAAACATTGATATCCGGCTATAGAGCCAGGGTTTCAAGCCCTGCTCAAATCTCCTCGCCTTCCTCACCTCCGTATCCATCTGATGTGGAGTAAATCTTGCAAGTTCATTGAACTTGGCAGCATATTGGGGAACATTGTTTCAATTCTAAGAACCTCATCTCCATCCTACCCTGCATACTCGTGGGAAAATAGTTCTCGAAGAAAATCTCCTTGAACCGTGTCCACATTATATTCTCTAATCCAGCCCTAACCTGGTTTGCCTCCCACCAGAAGTTGGCCTCTCCGTTCATCATGTAGGTAGCAAAAGAAACCTTCTTCCCTTCTTCGACATTTGCTATTACAAATGCCTTCTCAGTCTCTTTTACCCAAGTTTGGGCTTCTATAGGGTCCGTAGTTCCTTTGAACTCTGGCGGACCTACACTCTTAAAATCCTTAAAACATAGTAGCAGGTACTACCGCAGGATTTACAGGTATATTAGCCCCATTTCGATTAAAGGCAGATGTTAGTAAATTAACGAACTCCTGCATCGGGTTAACTAGTCCCCTTTCCAGTTGATTCACGTTTGCTCCTTGATTTCGTTATCTTCTTCTTGGCGGCATCTTTCTGTTAAAATAAATAACACTTCGTTATTACTTTTTTTGTTAATTAGTTATTATTCATTGTTAAATAATAACTCAAACTCATTACACAACATGTTCAATAAAGGCTTATCTTGATATGATCCTTCCTTTGTTGTATAATACTACATCGTTCATCATTACACAGCCTTAGCTAATCAAATTACTTTTCCGCAATTACTTTTCAAAATTTGGGATTTACAAAAGACTACCCTTTGATTATACAAAAGAGGGTTTTACGTCACTACATAGATACAACATATTTATATATATAACTCTACTCTAGTTACTAACTAGATTACATTTGACTAATGGCATTATCATAATCTGCATTGGCAAGACTGGATATCACATCTCGATTGATAGTATGCCGAGTCTGCCTTGCCTCCACAGGATACTCAGCAACTTGCCACTGATAATCCTCGTGAGAACTCCTATGAATATAGGACATTCTACTGATCTTTTGCTTCTTAGCCTTTAGCTCCTGCCTATGCTCAAAGGCCTCGTGTTTTAGCTCATGGACCTTGTCCTTTGCTAAAACCTTCTCATCATGTTCTTTCTCCCACAACGTTTCCATGTGTTTCTTATTTGACAAGATGTCATGGATCTCCTCCTTCAATTCTTTCACCTCTTTCCCCAACTGGATATTCCTATCCAACACCGTCATGAACAACGCCTTCATTGACTCCCCTGGAGGAATCTCCTCTGTAGGTACTACCGTATTAAACGATACCACATCCACCTCCTCCTCTAACATACCATCGAACAAGGATGTAAATCCTAAGTTCTCAGAATCTTTAGAATCAACCACCGCCACTATTGGCAACTCAGCTACAGGTGTCAGTAAAATCTCTACCTGGTTCACCCACTCTTCACTAACTACATAGATATCTCTATACATCGTGTTATCTCCTGACATCTACAACAAAACAATTTTTCTTGATTAGTACACATCATTAGAATAGTATAAACACATATTACATTTAATGCATTTTTAGGGTTAACTTCATCTTTTACTTCTTTAACTCTTCTTAAGGTTATGGCTTAAGGTTCTTTCCCCCTTAAGTTTTATAACCTACGACTTTGATACCAACTTGTGACGCCCCCAAATCTAGGTATCTTCCAACCTGACAGATGGTGCTATACGGTGCTACAGTTCACACATACATTTAATTGAAATACCTCAAAAGAGTGAATATGTCTTCTATATATTACAAAATAATATTTCCCTTCCCAGGTTCTTTGTAACTATTACATATGTTTTTCGTCATAGTATCAAATAAATACAAATTCATACTATTCTATTACAAAGACAACTTATTTGTCTGCCTTAGCCTTTCTTTTATCCTTACTGGATCCTTCAGTATGTTCGGTTTTAGCTGCATTCATATGGTTCAAGCAAGGGTGAGCATAACTAGCTCAGCAAGTATAGCAATTTCATTTAAGAAATATGTTTGAATTATATGAATTTATATCTTCTATAACTGAAGCAATAGTTATGAAGTACTATAGATAATTCAAAATAGCACTTCTATTTTCTTTAAAATATTTAACAATGAACAACATCCATTAAACAGTGATTTTGGTTCAAGACCTTGAGCATTTCATTCTTTCTTTAAAAAAGGAAAACCTGGCACCAAGTCCGTAAGTTCGGCATTTCTTATGAGCACGTCTAGGTGATCAGCCTATAGTACTCTATGTTTTACAACACTACTTCATTAAACGTATCTACGTTTAAGTTTTGGCAACCTCATGTGCCTATCGATTGACGATAAAACATTTGTTTATTCATACTCAGTGTTTCTTTGAAATCCATACCAAAACAGTTGGTAAAAGATAGCAACATTGATAATATTTTGATAGATTTATAAGGAAATCCACAAAATGCATTAAGTTTAGCCGAAGGATTTGGCTTCGACTTCTTTATACATCAATTAATGCGTAGGATAAATGAATCATAAAGCTTTTCTAAAAATGAACATAGACAAGGGTTTAGAACACTTGCCTTCTGCGTCTTCTATAGCTAATTCACTTTTCTTTTGAACCTTTATAGACTCTACAATACATAATTATATAACATACCACATTAGGTCATAAGCAATTATCAAGTATTGTCATTAACCTATCTCCCGATTCATTAGTTTAGTTAATGTTCGTTACGGTTTATAGTTTTACTTTGTGTTTACATTCAAGTAACCTTTAGTTATCATTTAATCGTTAAATGTAAGGTTTTAATCACCCGCTATGATGTTTCTTTAAGTTTAATTAAGGTAATAATTTACTTTCAATCAACTTCCTCTTTCACTATATTCATTATCTTTCTTCACTGCCTTTTTCCTAATCTTTGAGTCATATTTCGCTTTTCTAAAATATTTCATATTTGCGGCGCAATGAATTTAGCGATTGTCTTGGATTCGGTTAAAACTTCAAGCATGCCAAACCCTTCAGTATATACCGCGTTGTGGCGTGACGTAGAAGTGTATGGGATCTGAGGATGGAGCTGTGGCGCTAACTTTATAAGCTTATGAGTGTACAAGTATACTGAATTCTCGATCCTAAATTTTTTTTATGTTTTTTAATTCTAATCCTTTCTGGGCTCGTAACTTAATTGTTATAAGTCATAATTGGCTCATTCAAAATTCGTTATCATACATATCTTGTATACTATAATTTCATTAGGACAACTTTCGGTTTCAAATCCGTTAACACTAAATTCACAATTTAAATTTATTAATACGCGTTCGGTAAATGTTCGTGAACGTTCATAGCTCGTTTCTTCGTCTTAAGTCAGAATTCGACCATTCTTGAGTCCGTAACTCGTAAATGCAAAGTTATACTATATGCCATCAAAAAATAAGGTTTCCGAGTTAAATGGCGAGTTTTGACTTTTATTCCGAGAATTTCACGATTTCGACGATTATCGTCTAATCTCGTAAATTTCGCCATAACATCGTTACTTGAGATTTTTACTCCGTTCCAAATGGATTCATTCCATCATTCATACATCTATCAACTTAACCAAGCATATATCATCTAGTCCTATACACGATGGTTTTTAATCTTGTCCATCAACCACAAATGATAATTTTTCATGTGTTCTTCATTAGTTCAGACTTTTATGATTATGATTCCACTTGTAACATGGTTATTAATGTTTAAGTCCACTAATATCCATCCTTGTTACTCCTTATGATACATGCTCCACCAATATCCACTTCTCCATCAAAACCACAATTGAAGAGATGAAGAATAATGGTCTATGGATTCATTACCTTTGATGTTCTAACTTGATTCTTCTTCTTCTTCTTCTTCTTGGATTAGTAAGACAACTCTCACTTTTCTCTCAATGATATTTGCTCTAAGTGTTGGTGAAAATTAACAATCAACAAAAATAATCCAAGCTCTCTATGTATAGACTTGGCAAAGTGAGGAAAAAATGGTCAATTGGTCCCACCTCCTTACTATTCCCACATCCACAACCAAACTTCAAAAGGAAGCTATCCCACCTCCTTATTTGGCCAGCCATGACTCACCATGGGGGACCCACATGGGTTGCCCCATGGGTTTTTCTCACCCGGTGACCATCGGTTCGATCCACGGGTCCGGTTCTTGGTTCGGGCTTAGGTTTAATTAACTGTGGGCCTAACATTGGGATTGCGTTACTTATCTTTGGGCCTTAACAATAATTCACTTGGGCTTGTTAAATACACAAGCAAATCCTACTAGTCCATTAAAAATGGTTTAGGTTTCTAATGTTTAATCTTCGTATTCTTCTCGTATATTAGTTCGTATAACATTTATCATATACGTTATATTACCTTTCATATATACTTATACAATACTTCGTATCATACTCGTATTCATTACCTCGTATAATAACTTTCTTATTATACAATCAACATTTTCTCAAATCGGTACTTTCCTTAACATTCTCCAACTTAGTACGCAGGCAAAAAACTGCATTTGCCATAACTGAATTATTATTATATAATCCATCTTTCCTTATCATTATATCATTACGTATTTCCCAGAAGTTCAAAAATAATTCCCAAGCAGAAATTAATGAATAGTGTTTTTCGGAGAATTTCTAGGAAAACTTTTATTTTTGTCTTAAAAATTCAAACACCTTAATTCTATCACGCAGCCAGAATACTACGACATTATTCCACTTTTAGGTTATAGAATAACCTTCATCTTGCTTACTCGTTATAAATAACATATATTATAATTTTATTCATTATTTATTCAAATAAAATTATTTTATAATTTATCCAGTTTTCTAGATTGTTACAGGAGATAACCCTGGTGGGGGGAAAATTATCATTTTGCCACCTCACCATCACATTCACGTCGTTTCAACATAATTTAATCCACACTGCGTACCATGGTGTCCCACAAGAACCATTGCTCAAATCTCGAGTGACAACTGCACAAGATAGTACAATGGATAGACTTTGAAGACTTGGAGATCTGGTCATGGACCCATCTTCCCGGCTTTGTACAACCTCTAATCCCATGTCATTGTGTAGCTCTCGACAACAGCATTTCAAAAAGTTATAACACTCCTTTATCAGATGCCCGGATTGAAAGTTATGAAGGTTCGAGTGGACAACGCGTAGCCCGGGTAGCCACAGGTAGATCTGCGGCTGTCGCAGGTTGACTCGTGACCATCTGGTCTTTAAATATGTGCTCTTGGCAGCTCATTTGAAAAAAAAAAGGAAAAAGGAGAGAAAACTATGTCCATTTCAGCATGTAACCCCTGCTAGAGTGCTCTAAACTGAGTGATTCTTCTTTCCAAACACTTATAAGATCGTGTTTTGTAACATACTGAAATTTAACCGGTGGAAACAGAGGTTTCATGCGTCAAAAGCTATATGAAGTCTTCTTGGCAGCCCACTGTAAGATTTTTTAGACTTTTAAGCTTTCTACTACTTCTATACATATATATCTACTAACATTGAGAGTCATACAGTGCGGTATGACCAAATTTCACTTTAACTTCGAATGAGCCTAGATAGAATATCCTATATTCTTTCGCTTTTATATATATATACTTATATATATCATCGAACTTGGCTTCGATTAAGGCTGGATATAATATCTGGTGCGTTTACAACTTATATATATATATATTTACATTTCAAAGTCCTGCCTGGAGTTTACTTTGTGGAAGTTGATCGTCCATATATATATATATACTTTTAAATATTTACCACTTTTATACAAATATTTACTTTAATTACTTTCATAATGTAGATATTTAATCTTTTAGCCTGCGGGCTAGATTTGCCTAAATCTGGCTATTCCTAACTTTAATCGGTTCAAAGTGACTAAACTGGAACCGTTGAAGCTAGAATGGTTTAGATTTACTCAAACCTAGTTATTTTTCTAGCTTTTGTACCAAACCACTAGGTCTTTGTGCAAACCTTTTCTCGATTGAGTTGGCGCAACCATTTAAAAATACCAACTGACGACTCTAAAACTCAAATCATCGACATATACATGTTAGACGTTTTCAAACTTATTTTTTCAAACAAATCTAACCTAAAATGAGAACACCAAAAGACAAGAACAGAAAGGGACAAATAAAAATCCCGATGTCGATAGGTGGCGACTCTGCTGGGGACTCTAGTATGAGGGCTTAAGCCACTATTCAAGCTTTTCAAAAACTTTTATCTGCTTATGTGTGAGTATTGCATTTACGTTGAATGGATGTATACTAATGCTTTATTTACTGCACTTTAGTGCTTCGCACCATATCTGCTTGTGATATTAGTGCTTCACATATGTCATCATTTCCGTACGGTGAAATGCGATGCATGTGAATGTATGTTGTGTGATTCCTCCACCAGGAGGCTAACCTGTTAGTGTTTGATTACTGGACTCAAGGGAGACTAATTCCATGAGGCTTAGGAAAAGCACCACCCAGATTCGCTCCAGTTCAAAGATCGGATTAACTTCCCATCTAGTAAATTACGATGATCTGAGGACCTTCATGCCAAAAAGTTGCGAGAAAAGCCTAAGATAGGTCAGCCTCTGATAAACCAAATGGGGAGGGAAGACTCTTCATACCTTCCCTTTTTCAATTACCTGTAATTTTAATTACTTGTAATTTCATTTCCATAGCAATCTCAATGTACTAAAAAATATAAAGGATTATGTAGATATGCATTCCATTTTCATATCAAAACTTGTCATGCTGTCATGTCATCAAAATGATTGACATCCGTTTTGCAGCAGAACATTAAAACACTCCTTAAAAAATGGACACATTGAATAACATTTCCACATTTTCCCAGACTAAACTATATAGTCTTTTTGTAGGGAAACGATTGGTTATGTTACCCGTTCAAAGTCCAAAAAGGCACTAAGCCCACAGTCAGACATGGCTACAAGTGCCCAACCTGATCCTACTCCTGTCTCTCGCGAAGAGTTCGAAGGATTAGGGAATCAAATAACAGAGTTGGTTGTTCTTCTGAAAGAACTAAAAAAATCAACTCAGGGTCCAAAAATACCAATCCAAACAGAATCCTCTGCACAAGGAGGAATCCAGGGTCCGAACAGAGAAGTCCCAATAACTGAGTCTCAGACTGAGAAGTCCAACAAAACCCCTAAAATCACCCATCTTAAAGAAGATCAAGACAGCTGTGATGTGACACCCCCAAAATAGGTATACATCACCCATTCTGAGTTGTCAATACACGGTACAGAAACAACTACAACTTTATTATTACAACAAGAAAGCGTGAGTTTAAATACGATATTGCCATCTAAACAATATCCACATACAAATAAATCCTCATCATAATTATTGATACATTATTTTACAAAATGGTGAGGACTACTAAACAACTCTCTAAAACCATCATTCCATACCCCAGACTCGTATTTTCATTACATTCTCGCCTCCACGAGAAGAAAAATGGAACAAAAAAGAAAAGGGTGAGCTCAATCGGCCCAATAAAGAATATTATGACTAAGATAATATACAACAAATTATCGTTAGTCTTCAACAGGAAAATTTAATAGAATACAATAGACAACAAGTTTTAAATCAATACTGCAATGAAAAATATTAATTCATAGAAGAGTTACGTAGAGGATGAAATCTACTAATATCTATGAATTTAACAATCCATCATCAATATTTTATCCACAGAACATCAATCAATATATATCTGAATCATATATTCATCCTTTTTCTACGAGCCAAGGACATTCACCAACATTGGTCATGTTCATCTAAACACTGCTCATCTTTGCACTACGGGCCAAAGATATTCATCAGAAATCATTCATATTTGCACTACAGGACAAAGATATTCATCAGAAATCAATCATCTTTGCACTATAGGCCAAAGATATTCAATAATATCATCATTTAAGACTGAGGATGATGAATTTTTTTTTTTTTTTAAAGAAACGAATCCAGTGAAACAAAATGACAAGGATTAAGGATTAAGGATTCGTACTTTGTTTTATACACGTCCAAAAATACCTCAAAAATAATCATAGTGGTGTAAAATTCAAGAATGATCAAAACACAGATACAATCAAAACTAGTATCCACAATAGATATTTTGGACGAAAAGGAAAATTTTCATTTTTTGATGAATAGTCTTGGTGATTCGTGAATAAGATCAGATATCGTGAATAGTCTTGATATCGTAAATAGTAACTCAGACACCAAAAGTTCTAAATTTGATAAAAACTTCAAATCAATATTTCAAAGATAATGATATTGAAGAAATAATATCATTACTGAAAAAAAAAATATCCCTTACCTCGGAAGACAAGATTTAACTGGAATCTCGGATATAGGCTATAACTTGAACTTTCACCGTATAGCAATACTCAAAGTATACTCAAAATACTCACAAGAATACGCTTCGATAATATAGAGAGAAAACTTGATTTACGGTGTGATTTTCAATTCTAACCTAAGCACCTATTTATAGGAAATTGCTTAGAACACCAAAGCAAAAAATTTAATATAATAATATATTTATAAAAAAATTTCTACGCCATCCTTTGGGAATCTGAAATCAGCCACCTAGCATGTGATTAATGAGGCTCACAACATATAAAAAACGTTTTTGTTATTTTAAACAATTAAAACTTCCAAAAATCAATTATTTCGGAACTCCGAAACTTCAATAATTCACAATAAATAGCCCTTTTGTCAGAAAATTTGAATCTCACGTGTTTTTATAGGAAATTCAATTCTCTACAACTTTGCAGAAGAAAGGTTTTTCAAATTCTAAATGAAATTGACCAAATCCACAAACCAGGCGATTTTACATGCTATAATCAAATTTCAATTGAATAAATGGGGTCCACAGACATGTTTAACATGTTTTAAACATTTATTATGACAAAAATACTCTTCCTCCTCGTATATTCATATATCCCACATTCGTTGTAAAAATATCACCATTATTATATTATTAAAATATAATAATATATATATATATATATATATATATATATATATTTAAATGAATTATTTTATCGTAAAAAGATAAAATTTCAATTTTCAACAATTGTCACATTAAAAATTTTCTCCATCTATATCCACATAAAATCAATATTTTCCTCATCATATGAATCAATAATTAATTATTCACAAATAATATTACGAATCACAATATTGACAACTGTGCAATTCCCGTGAAAGAGGGGCTTTCAATAAGAATTTCTCCTTCTTGGCCAAGCAATTAGGTGACCAAACCTCTCCTTAGATGAAACTTTCTAGACATTGCCAATAATGTTATCTAATAATATTATTCGATAATATGAATTATTGCTTCGATAATGAAAAAATACCGTAATGACAATTATTGAAACAACAACAATATAAAATATCAACACAACAATTATTGAACCAATAAAATACCGAACAGTAATTACTGTAACCATTATTGAGTAGTGCCTTCTTACGTAAGAGTCAATAATTTGTGCAATACCGTGTGCTACTGTGCAACAACGCGTATTACTGTGTTTTAACCACCGGGTATTCCAACAGGTAAACCAGTAACAATTACGCCGTAGTTATTTTTAAACAACTTATATTTGTCGTTTTCTTCCTCCAATCGCTTTCAGTTATGGGGCCCACATTATGGTTTGTCTTGCCGTCATTTAATATTCCCCGACAATATTTAATATTCCACGACCAAACAAATATTCCCCGACAACAATGAATATTTTATAACCACTTGCTTATTTTGAAATATTTGCGTATTTTACCCATAACTATCCACATTAATCACATCAACCCTTACTATTTCAAAATAATAATTAGAGGAAATTAAATTTCATTTATTAATTATTTGGGGTCTTATATGTGATATTTGGAAGAAGGTTCTACAAATGGAAGAGACCATTCGGTCCATTAAAAGGATTTGAACGCACGGAAGTGTTTCCTACTCAGACCTTTGCATCTTCCCTGGGGTTCATTATCTGAAAAAATTCAAGGCTCCTGATTTTCGAGAAATATGATGGATTGGGTCCATCAAAGGATACAACTGGGAGGAGTTAGCCCATGCTTTCCTCCAAAATTCACAGTTGTGAGGAGTTAGCCCATGCTTTCCTCAGTCAATACAGCTTTCAAACTTAGATGGCTCCAGATAAATATCAAATTACCAAAGTCAAGAAGCAAGTCAATGAGTCATTCAGAGAGTATGCCCAAAGATGGAGGCGTTTGGCTGCTCAAGTAATCCCATCCATGACAGAGACTGAGATGGTGATGACCTTCATAGATATTCAAGAAGCTCCATTTTATGAGAGGGTCCTAGCAGATATAGGAAAACCATTCTAAGAAATGATTAGGAAAGGAGAAATGGTAGAAATGGGGTTGAAATTTAGGAAGATTCAAGACCTCGCCGCTTTAAAAGTCGTGGCTGAGCATATCCAATATAGAAGTTATGGGTAAAAGTAGTATGCACACAAGCCAATCATGTTTGATAATAAAGCATATACTTTATAACAATCTTATTCATTTAATAATAAAAAGTATTAATTTATTAAAGGCTTTTAATTATCTAAATGATGTTGTTTTATAATATGTGATAAACTCATAGTTTTAATCAATGCTTTTAAAATAATGATGATGATCATTCTAATGAGGTCTAAATTCTTAGAAAGCTTAAAACTAAAATAGTTTCCAATTATTGGATTACTAAATTGGGGATTAGTGAATCCGGATAGATTGGTACATATGTTGCTTGCTCATTGGATGAGGATGATTGATCTCATGATCATTTGTGTGGAGACACTAAAGCAAGTATGTAGGTGATTTGGGCACACACAAGGCAGGTATTAAATATTTAAGATGTTTTTATTACATATGATGTTTATAAGGAATTGAACATTACTACTTTGTTGTGCACATACAAGGACTGTAGTTTTCTCTTCACTTATATGGAAATGCTGGGTCTGACTTAACTTAAATCATTTTAGTTCGGATGTGCACACACTTGACTATTATGATTTAAGAGGTAAAATACAAGGAGTTGTATAGTTGATGTAATTGACAAGAGTTGTCTACCTATTTATTTATATATAGTTTGTTGTGCACACACAAGACTATATACATTTGAAATGAGATCCTTATTCTCACTAGCATATCTTCAATTAGATATTGCCGAACTATATATATATTGAGAGTAATATAGTTTGAAGAAAATAGTGGGAGATACCAATTTAAAACAAGACCTAAATTATTTTGTTAATTAATAAATAATGTATGCTAAAATGTTGTTAAGAACAAATTCATTTACAAAATTTTACAATGTCTAAATTACTATCACTGCGAAACATATTATGTGACGCCCCCAAAATAGGTATACATCACCCATTTTGAGTCGCCAAATACATGGTACATAAACAAATACAACCTCAGTAATACAATTGTCGTGTAAAATACGATAACACATATACTGTGAGTTTGAATACAAATATTGTCTAATAGACAGTATACAAACTCAAAAGGAGTCCTCATTACAATTATTGATACACTATTTTACAAAATAGTGAGGACTACTAAAATAACTATTCTGAACCATCACTCCATACCCCAACTAGTTCCTGCTATGTTCTCACCTCATGAGAAGAAAAATGGAACAAAAAGGAAAAGGGTGAGCTCAATTAGCCTAGTAAAGAATATTATGACTAAGATAATATACAATAATTTATCATTAGTCTTCAACAGGGAAAAATCTGATAAAATATAATAGACAACAAGTTTTAGATCAACAACTGCAGCGGAAAAATCAATCCATTAGAAGAGTTAAGTAGAGAATGAATTCTACTATCTTCTAAGATTAAAAAGTCCATCATCAATATTTTATCCTTGTAACATCAATCAATATACATCTTGAATCAAATATTCATCTTTGCACTACAGGCCAAAGATATTCATTTGTATCACCAATTGGTTATGTTTATCTCAACACCTGTTCATCTTTGCACTACGGGCCAAAGATATTCATTAGGTAATCATTCATCTTTGCACTACAGACCAAAGATATTCAGTAATATCATCATTTAGGACTGAGGATGACGAAAAAATATCTTAAAGAAAACGAATCCAGTGAGATAAAAGATCAAAGATTAGGGATTCGTACTTTAGTTCATCCAAGTTCAAAAATACCTTATAATAATCAATTGTGGAGCAAAATTCAAGAATAAAGATCAAAACATAGATACAATCAAAGATAGTAACCATAATAGACAACTTGGACAAAGAAAATTTCATTTTTTTTTTCTGTGAATAGTGTCGTATTTGTGAATAGTGTCGTATACATGAATAGTAATGCCGACACAAAAAGGTAGAAATTCTACAATAAAATCCATACTAATATTTCGGTATAATGATATTGAAAGAATAACATCATTATGAAGAAAATAACATCCCTTACCTCAAAAGAACAGTACTTCCGGCTGAAATATCAGGTATAAGGCTGAAGGAAACTTGCATTGATGAATAGCAACCAACAAAGTATCTATATACTCACAAAATACGCTAGATAATATAGAGAGAGAAAGAGAGAAAACTTGTTTCTGGTGTGATTTTCAATTCTAACTAAGCACCCTATTTATAGGAAAATGCTTAGAACGCCATAGCAGACTAATTTACTACCTGATGACTTTACCTGCTACTATTCATGCCCACCACTTTTGAAAATAAATTCCAGCACATTTTATTTTCTCACCAAGCAAAAGTGGGGCCCACTATGTTTTTAATAAAAAAACATTTATTTCTGAAACTTCAATAATTCATAATAAATAGCCCTTTTATTAGAAAAATTTGAATCTCATGTCTATATATTCCTTAGGAAATTAAATTCTCTACAACTTTGTAAGTTTAAGTTTTTCCAAATTCCAAACGAAAAATTACCAAAATCCACATACGGACGATTTTCAACACCACTATTCCGACAAAATACTGATAAAAGACCTCAGCATTTATTCCTTCATTTATAACCACAATAAATATATCCATCATTATATCCACATAAAATAAATATTTCCTTATCATATACATCAATAATTAATTATTCACAAATAATATTACAGAATCATAATTATGACAACCAAGTCGTTCTGAGGAAATAGGGGACTTTCCAATAAGAATTTCTCCTTATTGGCGCGCAATTAGGTGACTAAACCCCTTTCCTTGACAAAACTTCCTTAGACATTGTTGTAAGACCCCAACTTTTATGAATAAAGAATAATTTTCTCGAATTATATTTTTGAATATTATGGTGTTGATTTGATATAATGTTATAGTTGTAGATAATATTTACAAATTTTGCAAAGTAAGCAAGTGGTTATATAATATTCAATTGGTCGAGGAATATTCTTTTGTCGTGGAATATTAAGATGACGACAACCTGATCATTGGTGGACCCCATGAACGGAAGTATTGTCGTAGTTAGAAAACGACAAAATTATCTTTCTATAAAAATAACTATGGAGGTGTTACCATTAAAACTGCTTGAACTACCCGGTAGTAAAAAATACGATGTCTACGCTGTGTTGCATAGTAGCACACAAAGATTGATTATTGATGCTTACGTGAGAAGTCACTCGGTTATACTCAATTATTATTACAATAATTGCGATCATATCTCTTATATTATTGATTCAATTATTGTCACAATATCATCTCAGATAATATGTTATATTATTAAATCAATAATTGAGACGACAAGTTATAATATTAATGATTAATAATTGTTGAAAGATTAAATATATGTTGATTAAAAATAAAATGATTTGTGGTAATATTTATTCAATCCTTGATGTATATAAAGAGTCAATTATGAGACGATTGTGGTAAATTTGGTTATTCTATGGGGGCCCATATGTCATCATCTAAGACTCTCTTTCGCCAATAGTAATTACCTTTACCAGACGTCAAACCACTTGCCGTTTCATATTACAGGCGTCGAACCAATTGTCGTTTCACATTACAGGCGTCGAACCAATTGTCGTTTCACATTACAGAGCGCCAAACCACTTGGTGTTTCACATTACAAAATCAAACCACTTTTCTTTTCACATCACCGTCGTCAAGCAGCTTTTCCTTTTCACATTGCAAGTGCTAAGCTAGAAATCTTCTATAAATAGAGGCCTAGTTTTTCATTATTTTTCACGAATTCATTCAAGCTATAGAGAGAGAAAGTATAGAGAGAATAAGAGAGAAAGAAGAAGAGTATTCTCATTACTACACCTCAAGTATTCAATCTCCTACTAATGTAAGGGTGTTATTTCTTTTGTATTCATGAAGAGAACTTACATTATTCCATTATTTATTATTCTGCTGGAATAACTCAGATATCTGCTGAGCTACCCTATACTTGGTGAAATTCTTCATTATTCCGATCTTTTTATTATTCATTTGGAATATCCTCATCGCGGCATTTTACGCCGAACTGGTTTTGGTCTTTATTATTCTCATTGGAATATCATATGCATGCGTTTTTACGCTTGACACAGTTCCATTCTTTATTATTCTATTGGAATATCCTGTCTCATGCATTTTACGCCGGGGTCTGGTTCCGTTATTTATTATTCTCATTGGAATAACTTTTGCATATGCGGCCTATCGCATGCATGGTGATTTCTTTTGTTAATCCATTCTTTATTATACTCAGGTTGGTTAAAAACTTTTAACGTCTATACTCCATGAAATTAGTGGAATATCCTTGATATTTGCGCTTCATCCAAATCTTTTCATGGAAATATTCTTCCGAGCATTCTTGAATTTTACTCTACAAAGTAGTATCATGTTGACAGTTTGGACGTTATTGATTCCTGGATAAATTAATTCTTGAACTTGTTTTATTGAATTCTTATATCATTGCCATCATCCTCATGTTTATATTTTATTGAAAGTCATCTGTGGCCTGTAGTGCATAGATGGACTTGGTATGATTATGACCAGGGATTATCCGGTGTAATCATGACCGTAATGTTACAAATGATGTGGTAAAAGTCCTCATTGGCCCGTAGTGCATTGATGGACAGTTGTTGGCATGATCATGACCATTAATGAATATACAAATATTCTTGGCCCGTAGTGCATGGATAATTGTGGTTGTGATACTAAAGAATATCCTTGGCCGTAGAGCAGGGGTGATTCGATGATGTGAATTATTTATTAAGCTGAGTCCCAGCGATAAAAGTGATAGAAAACCTTTTAAATCATAACAGATAGTAGATTTTATTCTCTACTTGACTCTTTTAATGGATTGCTTGTTCATTGCATGCTTAAACTTGATGTTTGTTATATTGTATCGGTTTAACCACTTGTTTAAGGCTAATGATAATTTATTCGCATTATCTTAGTCAAAATATTTCTTCTTCGGGCTAGTTGAGCTCACCCTTTCTTTCACTCGTTTTCTTCGAAATGACAATATAAATTTGGGACGAGTCGAGGAACGGAGTGATGGTCCTAGATGGTGCATTAGTAGTCCTCACTATTCTCGTGATATAGTGTGATAATAATTATAATGAGGACTCCTTTTGAGTTTGTATACTATCTAGTAGACAATATTTGTATTCAAACTCACAGTTTATGTTTTGTCGTATTGTACCCGACAAATTGTATTATTAAGTTGTATTTGAATTCTGTACCATGTATCTGACGACTCAAGATGGGTGATGTATACCTAATTTTGGGGGCGTCACAATTGCCAATAATGTTATCTAATAATATTATTGAATCAATAAAATAAAATATTGAACAATAATTACTGTAACAATTATTGAGTAGTGTCTTCTTACGTAAGAATCAATAATTTCAAAAATAATGTGCAATATCGTGTGCTACTGTGCAACCACGTGTATTACTGTATTTTATCCACTAGGTATTCTAACAGTGTTAACGGTAACAATAACGCCATTATTTATAAAAACTCAAACTTATCATTTTCTTCATCCGATAGTTATCCGTTATGGGGCCCACAATTGGCTGCGCCGTCATACGAATATTCCCCGACAGCAAGAATATTCCACGACCAAACGAATATTCCCTGACAAAATGAATATTTTATAACCACTTACTTATTTTGCAAAATTTTCACATTTCACCCATAACAAAAGTATTATATCAAATTAACACCTTATTATTCACAATAATAATTAGAGAAAATTCAATTTTATTTATAAAAAGTTGGGGTCTTACAACCTCCCCTCCTTATGAAATTTCGTCCTCGAAATTGACGTACGTACCTGGTGTTTCGAAAAGGTGAGGATATTTCGTCTGGTTCTAACTCAATAATGTGGTTCGGGTCTTTCATATATTTACGAAGCATAGATATGTGAAAAACATTATGAACACGATACATGCTTGGAGGTAATGCGAGTCTATATGCCACATTTCCTATTCGGTCAAGAATCTCAAATGGACCAACAAATCTTGGATTGATCTTTCCCCTCTTCCCAAATCTTGTAACTCCCTTCCATGGAGCAATACATAACAATACATGATCCCCAATATTAAATTCCACGTCCTTCAGATGAAGATCCGCATAACTCTTTTGTCGATCCTGTGCCATTTGTATACGTTGTCGAATCATTGGATCTTCTCTGTAATCATGCGTACCAACTCTAGTCCCAACAATGTTGCTTCTCCCACCTCATCCCAGCATACTGGAGAGTGACACTTTCATCCATACAATGCTTCAAATGGAGCCACACCTATACTTGCCTGATAACTGTTGTTGTAGGAGAATTCCACCAATGGTAGGTACTTATCCCAACTCCCATTGAAATCTAGGACACATAGTCTTAATAGATCTTCAAGAGTTTGAATAGTCCTCTTTGATTACCCGTCTGTTTGAGGATGGTATGCCGAACTGAATCATAAATCTGTGCCCATCGCTTTCTGCAAGCTAACCCAAAATTGTGAAGTGAATCTTGGGTTACGATTCGAAACTATGGATACTGGCATGCTATGCAATCTCACAATCTTATTTACGTACATACTAGCAAAACGTTCAAGGGAATGAGTCTCTCGTATAGGCAAGAAATGGGAAAAACTTGGTTAATCTATCAACAATAACCCAAATCGCATCTATGCCTTGAGAAACCTTGGGAAGACCCATAACGAAATCCATAGTAATGTGTTCCCATTTCCATGTTAGAATCTCAAGTGGTTGCAATGGACCCTTTGGTACTTGATACTCTGCCTTTACACGTTGACAAGTTAAACACCTCAAGATAAACTCCGCGATCTCTCTCTTCATATTATTCCACCAAAATGTATGTCGAAGATCATGATACATTTTGGTACTACCAGGATGAATTGCAAACGGTGTGTTGTGTGCCTCCATCATGATTCTATGCTTCAAGTCAGAATCGTTAGGAACACAAAGTCTAGAGTTGACTTGAAGTATTCCTTCTTCATCGATTCTTGCTTCTGGAATAACACCTTCTTGCACTTCTTCATACGCATCAGCTCCATGTCCGTAGCTTGAGCATCTTTAACTTTATCGATTAAAGTCGGTTCTACTCGTATGCTTGATATCATCACGTGGGTACTTGGAGCCTTTACCTGTATCTCCATCCTTCGCAAGTCATACAAAATGGGCTTTTGTGTTAACAACATTGCACTCGTACCCGCATATAATCTTCTACTCAATGCGTCAGCTACCACGTTTGCTTTTCCATGATGGTATTGGATGGTATGGTCATAATCTTTTAACAACTCGAGCCAATGTCATTGCCGCATGTTGAGTTCCTTATGGGTGAAGAAATATTTGAGGCTTTTATGATATGTATAGACCTCCACTTTCTCCCCATACATGTAGTGTCTCCAAATCTTTAACGCGAAAATGACTGCTGCCAATTCCAAATCATGAGTAGGATAATTCCTCTCATATTCTTTGAGTTGTCACGAGGCATAGGCTATGACTTTCCCATGTTGCATGAGAACACATCCTAACCCTTTGCCTGAAGCATCGCTGTAAATAACAAATCCATCTGAACTAGATGGTATTGTTAGAACAGGTGCCGAAATGAGTCTTCTCTTAAGTTCTTGAAAACTCTTCTCACAATCCTTGCTCCAACCGAATTTTATATCTTTACGATTCAGCTGAGTTAACGGAGTAGCAATTCGAGAAAATCCTTCCACGAATCTCCGATAATAACCAGCTAAGCCCATAAAGCTACGTACTTCGGTTGCTCCCAACTTTGTATTGCTTCAATCTTCGCCGGGTCAACAGATACTCCATGTTTTGACACCACGTGCCCAAGGAATGCTACTTCTTCAAGCCAGAACTCTCATTTCTTCAGCTTGGCATATAGCTTGTTATAACAAAGCCTTTGTAGTACCAGCTTCAAATGGTACTCATGATCTTCACGGCTTTTGGAATAGATGAGGATGTCATCAATAAAGACGACAATGAACTTATCCAAATATTCTTTGAACACACGGTTCATCATATCCATGAAAGCAGCAGGAGCATTAGTCAATCCAAAAGACATGACTAAGAATTCATAATACCCGTATCGAGTTCTAAAGGTAGTCTTTGGAATATCCTCAGTTTTAATCTTCAGCTGATGATATCCAGAACGAAGATCGATCTTTGAAAAGAATTGTGCTCCTTACAACTGGTCGAACAAGTCATCAATGCGAGGTAGCGGATACCTATTCTTGATAGTGACATGGTTTAATTCTCGGTAGTCAATACAAAGTCGCATACTCCCATCTTTCTTCTTTACGAATAACACAGGAGCACCCCAAGGAGATGTACTAGGACGAATGAAATTGATGTCCAACAACTCCTATAATTGGACCTTTAACTCCTGAAGTTTAATAGAAGCCATTCGATATGGGGTTTTAGAAATGGACTTTGTACCAGGTTCAAGGTCAATAAAGAATTCAACTTCACGTTCTGGGGGTAGACTGAGAAGTTCTTCAGGAAATACGTCAGGAAATTCACTAACAACAGAAATATTATTCAAATCTGATGTGTTTTTGTTCAAGTCTGTGACATGAGCTAAGAAAGCTTGACATCCATTTTTCAATAAACGAATAACTTTATGGCTTGATATGACAGTGATTGATTTTAGTGGTTTGGTTGTTTGAATTCATATAACAGGTTGGTTAGAAATATGAAAACTAACAACCTTGCGAAAATAATCAATTTTAGCATGATGAGTGGTTAACCAATCAATCCCTAAGATCACATCAAATGCATTTTCAACGAAATAAGATCGGCAGGTAATGTTATGGTTCCAACTTGAATCAAGCAAGATTTATAAACAGTAGATGTAATGAAAGTTTCTCCTAACGGAGTCTCAACAGGTAAGTCAAGGTCTAATTTCTCTAGAGTCAAGTTCAAACGTTGAGCACACGTAGGAGAGATAAAAGAATGGGTAGAACCAGTATCTAATTAGGTATAAACTTCGCAAGAGTTTATGATTAGCTTACACGTAATCACCTCGTTCGGGTTTTTCGCGTTTTGGCCAGCCACGACAAACGCCCTCCCTTGAACCACCGACTTTGTTTTTTCTGTAGTCGCCTTTGGTGTCATCGTCCCAGCTGGACTTGACTTCACTACCGGACAAAACCGGGCTATATGACCGTCTTTTCCATAACTGAAACACAACTTGGAAGGCTGTGAACAGTTTGGACTTATGTGTCCTTCCTCTCCGCATCTGTAGTGTGACGCCCCCAAAATTAGGTATACATCACCCAACTTGAGTCGCCAGATACATGGTACAGAATTCAAATACAACTTAATAATACAATTGTCGTGTATAATACGACAAAACATAAACTGTGAGTTTGAATACAAATATTGTCTACTAGAGAGTATACAAACTCAAAAGGAGTCCTCATTACAATTATTATCACACTATTTCATAGAATAGTGAGGACTACTAATGCACTATCTAGGACCATCACTCCGTTCCCTGACTCGTCCCAGCTATATTCTCATTTCCTAAAGAGAACAGTGAAAGAAAGGGTGAGCTTAACTAGCCCAGTAAGAAATATTATGACTAAGATAATGCAGAATAAATTATCATTAGCCTTAAACAGTGTTAAACTGATACAATATAACAAACATCAAGTTTAACTGCAGCGGAACAAGCAATCCATTAAAAGAGTCAAGTAAAGAATAAAATCTACTATCTTTTATGATTTAAAAGGTTTTTCATGACTTTTATCGCTGGGACTCAGCTTAATAAATAATCCACATCATCGAATCACCCCTGCACTACGGCCAATGATATTCTTTAGTGTCACGACCACAATTATCCATGCACTACGGGCCAAGAATATTTATGTATTCAATAATGGTCATGATCATGCCAACAACTATCCATCAATGCACTACAGGCCAATGAGGACTTTTTCCACATCATTTGTAACATTACTATCATGATTACAATCGAATAATCCTCGGTCATAATCATACCAAATCCATTTATGCACTACAGCCACGATAACTTTCAACATAATATAAACATAAGGATGATGACAATGATATAAGAATTCAATAAAACAAGTTCAAGAATTAATTTATCCAGAAGTAATAATGTCCAAATTGTGAACATGATACTTTGCTTTGTAGTAAAAATTCAAGAATGCTCGTAAGAATATTTCCATGAAAAGATAATTTGGATGAAGCGCAAATATTAAGGATATTTCACTAATTTCATGTAGTATAGAAGTCAAAACTTTAACCAACCGACCGAGTATAATAACAAATGGAATAACAAAAGAAATCACCATGCATGCAGATTGCAGATGAGCGAAAGTTATTCCAACGAGAATAATAAATAGTAATCTAACGGTCGGTCAAAGTAAATTGCAGACCGACAAAATGTTCCAACAGAATAATAAAGATGGAACCGAGTCCCCCACAGAACGCATTGTGATATTCCAATGTAATAAAGACGGAACCAGGTCCGGTGTAAACGCACAGAGAGGATATTCCAACAGCATAATAATAAAGACGGAACCAGGTCCGGCGAACGCATAGAGAGGATATTCCAACAGAATAATACTAAAGACAGAATATTAGAAGAATGTCACCAAGTATAGTGTAGTATGCGTATACTGGTTATTCCAGCAGAATAATAAAGAATGGAATAACGGAAGTTCTCTTCATGAATACAAAAGAAATAATACTCCTTAACGTAAAATAAACTGAATATAAGAGTAGGGAAGGAGCAAGATACTTTTCTATAGCTTCTCTATAATTTCTCTCTCTAAAGCTTCAGTGAATTCGTAAGAAATTATGAAGGAATGAACTTCTATTTATAGAAGAATGGATTGAATAGTAACTAATTCATGAACGGTCCAGATTGCTTTACTTTTAAACGGACGGTCCAGATTTAAAATAAAATCTTTTAAATATAATAAATATTACATATTATAAATATATAAACTCACGGGTCATTACCCCTGTGATCACTCCTTAAACCCATTACTGACTTTCTTTGATTCTTCCACCAAAAGCAACATCATGTCATATATATATATATATATAAATATAATATACATCCACTCACTCATATTATATATATAAAAACCAATAATAATACTCCTTCATGTGACAAACAAATTCCTTTTCCCCCACCCAAACCGACTACACGTCCGATACATATAAATATATAATACTTATATATATATATATATATATATATATATATATATATATATATATATATATATATATATATAACATAAAATTGAGATAACTTTCCACCCGATAATTTTGAAAATAGGTAAGTGGGGGTCTAAATAATACGCCATATTTACAACAAATACTATAGCAATAATTGAACAAAATGAAAGTGACTTCTTACGTGAGCATCAATAATCAATACGGTGTGCTACTATGCAACCACGCCAGATGACTATACTTTTAACACCGGTGTTTCAACAGCTTAACGGTAAAACTTCCGCCGTTATTTTCATAAAGTATTTTTGTCGTTTTCTCAATCCGACAATAATTCAAATTAGGGTCCACCAATGATTGTGCCGTTGTATTTAATATTCCTGTTAAAACGAATATTCCCTACCAATCGAATATTATATAATAACTTGCGTTTTTGTAAAATTTATAAATATTACCCACAACTATAACATTATATCAAATTTAGTCCATAATATTCAAAATGATATTTATAGAAAATTCATCTTTATTTATAAAAGTTGGGGTCTTACAACCTCCCTTCTTATGAAATTTCACGCCCTCGAAATTTGGGTACGCATCTGGTATGTCAAGAGGTAAGGATACCTTGATTTCATTTCGATTCTAACTCCCAAGTCATTTCCTCAACATCGTGGTTTCTCCACAAAACTTTGACTTGAGGTATAACCTTGGAGCGTAGAATATGTTCCTTCTTATCCAAGATTTGAACAGGAACCTCTTCATACGTCAAATCTTCCGCTATTTCGTCCGGTTCTAACTCAATAATGTGGTTCGGGTCTTTCACATATTTACGTAACATGGATATTTGAAAAACGTTATGAACACGAGACATACTTGGCGGTAAAGCGAGTCTATAGGCCACAGTTCCTACTCGATCGAGGATTAAAAATGGGCCGATGAATCGAGGATTGAGCTTTCCTCTCTTTCCAAATCTCGTAACTCCTTTCCATGGAGCAACATGTAACAACACATGATCTCCTATATCGAATTCCACGTCCTTTCGATGAAGATCAGCATAACTCTTTTGTAGATCTTGTGAGGTTTTTATACGTTGTTGGATCATTTGAATCTTTTCTGTAGTCATACATACCAACTCCGGTCCCAACAACGTTGCTTCTCCCACCTCATCCCAGCATACTAGAGAACGACACTTTCTTCCATACAACGCTTCAAATGGAGCCATGCCAATACTTGCTTGATAACTGTTGTTGTAGGAAAACTCCACCAATGGTAAGAACTTGTCCCAACTTCCCTTGAAATCAAGGACACAGAGTCTTAATATATCTTCAAGAGTTTGAATAGTCCTCTCCATCGTCCGTCCGTCTCGAGGATGATATGCCGAAGCTAAATCAGAAATCTGCTCCATAGCTTTCTCGCAAACTAACCCAAAATCATGAAGTGAATCTTGGGTCTCGATCATAAACTATGGATACTGGCATACCACGCAGTCTTACAATCTTGTTTATGTACATATGAGCAAGACGTTCAAGTGTATAAGTTTTTCGTATTGGTAAGAAATGAGCAGACTTGGTCAATCTATCAACAATGACCCAAATCGCATCTATACTTTGAGAAACCTTAGGATGACCGGTAACAAAATCCATAGTAATGTGCTCCCACTTCCATTCTGGAATTTCAAGTGGTTGCAATGGACCTTTTGGTACTTGATGCTCCGCTTTAACTCGTTGACAAGTTAGACACCTTGAGATAAACAACGCTATCTCTCTCTTCATATTGCTCCACCAAAATGTGTGACGAATATCATGATACATTTTGGTACTCCCAGGATGGATTGAAAACGGTGTGTTGTGCACCTCCATCATAATTTTATACTTTAAATCAGGGTCGTTAGGAACACAAAGTCTGGAGTTGACTCGAAGTATTCCTTCTTCATCAATTCTTGCTTCCGGCATAGCACCTTTTTGCTCTTTCTTCCTCATACGCATCAGCTCCAGGTCTATAGCTTGAGCAACTTTAACTTTTTCAATTAAAGTAGATTCTACTCTTATATTCTCCATCATCACATGGGTCCCTGGAGTCTTTAACTCTATCTCCATCCTTTGCAAGTCACACAAAATGGGCCTTTGCGTTGACAATATCGCATTTGCACTTGCATATGATCTTTTACTCAATGTGTCAGCTACCACGTTCGCTTTTCCAGGATGGTATTGGATGGTATGATCATAATCTTTCAACAGTTCAAGCCAACGTCGTTGTCGCATGTTGAGTTCCTTTTGAGTGAAGAAATATTTGAGGCTTTTATGATCCATAAAGATCTCCACTTTCTACCCATACAAGTAATGCCTCCAAATCATTAGTACGAAGACAACAGCTGCCAACTCTAGATCATGAGTAGGATAATTCCTCTCATATTCTTTGAGTTGTCTTGAGGCATTGACTATGACTTTTCCATGTTGCATGAGAACACATCCCAACCCTTTTGCCTTCAAGCATCATCAGTAGATGACAAATCCCTCCGAGCCAGATGGTATTGTTAGAACAGGTGCTGAAATGAGTCTCCTCTTGAGTTCTTGAAAACTCTTCTCACATTCTTCGCTCCAACCGAACTTTGTATCTTTCCGAGTCAACTGAGTTAATGGAGTAGCGATTCGAGAAAATCCTTCCACGAATCTCTGATAATAACTAGCTAAACCGAGAAAGCTACGTACTTTGGTCACTGATTTAGGTTGCTCCCATCTTTGAATAGCTTCAATCTTTGCTGGGTCAACATATATTCCATGACTTGATACCACGTGCCCAAGGAATGCTACTTCCTCAAGCCAGAACTCGCATTTCTTCAACTTGGCATAAAGCTTATATTCACGAAGCTTTTGGAGTGTCAGCCTCAAGTGTTGCTCATGATCTTCACGGCTTTTGGAATAAATAAGGATGTCATCAATAAAGACGACCACAAAGTGATCCAAATATTCCTTGAATACTCGGTTCATCATATCCACGAAGGCAGCAGGAGCATTAGTCAATCCAAAGGACATGACTAGGAATTCATAATGCCCGTACCGAGTTCTGAAAGCCGTCTTTGGAATGTCATCGGTTCTAATCTTCAATTGGTGATATCTGGAACGAAGATCAATCTTTGAAAAGAATTTGGCTCCTTGCAACTGGTCAAACAGGTCATCAATACGTGGAAATGGGTACCTATTTTTGATGGTGACATGATTCAACTCCCGATAATCAATACAAAGTCGCATACTCCCATCTTTCTTCTTCATGAATAGAACAGGAGCACCCCAAGGTGAAGTACTAGAACGAATAAAGCCAATGTCTAACAATTCCTGCAGTTGAGTCTTTAACTCCTGAAGTTCAATAGGAGCCATTTGATATAGGGCTTTGGAAATGGGTTTTGTACCGGGTTCAAGGTCGATATAAAATTCAATTTCACGCTTTAGGGGTAGGCCAGGAAGTTCTTCAGGGAATACGTCAGGGAATTTATTAACAATAGAAATATCATTCAAAACTGACGTATTTTTGTTTAGATCCGTGACATGAGCTAAGAAATCTTGACATCCGTTTTTCAATAAACGAATAACTTTATGGCTTGAAATGACTGTGATTGATTTTAATTGTTGGTCGCTTGAATTCGCATAATAGGTTGATTAGAAATATGAAAACTAATAACCTTACGAAAACAATCAATTTTAGCATGATGAGTAGTTAACCAATCAATCCCTAGAATCACATCAAATGCAAGTATTTTCAATGAAATAAGATCGATAGGTAATGTGAGGGTACCGATTTAAACCAAACAAGACTTATAAACAGTGGATGTAATGAAGGTTTCTCCCAATGGAGTTTTCACAGATAAGTCAAAGTCTAATTTCTCTGGAGTCAAATTTAATCGTTGAGCGCAAGTAGGAGAAATAAAAGAATGGGTAGAACTGGTATCAAATAAAGTATAGACTTCGCTAGAGTTTATGATAAGCTTATCCGTGATGACCTCATTCAGGTTCCTTGCTTTCTGGGAGGTTACAACAAACGCTCTCCCTTGCACTACCGGCTTTGACTTTTTTTGGGACGGCCTTTGGTGCCTCCATCCTAGCTGAACTTGTCTTCGGTGAACGACAAAATCGGGCTAAGTGACCTTCTCTTCCATAATTATAACATGCTTTGGACGGCATCACGCAGTTTGGACTGATGTGTCCCTCCCCTCCGCATTTGAAGCATATGATAGGTGGTCGTTCTCCTTCCTTATCAATGGGTGCTGGTGCTGACGTCTTTCCATCATTGTTGAATCTCCTCTTCTTGAAATGTCCATTCTTATTGTTTTGGCCCTGATTACCACCAAAGTGGTTACCACTTCTGGCCCGTTGATTCCTTCCACGCTTGTTGTCACCGCTCGATGATCGCTCTCATTGGTATTATCATTTTGCCGTGCGCTTCTTTTGTTGCGTTGACTCGTTATCGCTGTTCCACTAATTGAGCCCTATTTACAACATCCGAATACAAACACGCTTTATGAGAAATAAGATGTTAACGATCTCCGGCTTCAAACCTCTTAAAACATCCGTATCATTCTCTTCATTATTCACCAAGTGGGGCCGCAAACCGGATAACTCCGCAATTTAGCCTCGTATTGCGACACGATACCATATTGTTTTGTTCCAACTTGATAAACTCCACCTCCTTCATGTGACGAATACTTTCGGGAAAGTATTTGTCGTTGAATGTACTCTTGGAACTTCTCCTAAGACATCTTCAAGACGCGGCGGAGTTGAGTATGTTTCTACCGATTCCCACCAGTAATATGCCTCTCCACGCAACATAAAGGCGGCAAAGGGAACCTTTTGCTCCTCGGAGCATCCCAAGACATCAAATATCTTAGTGATCTGCTTTATCCATACTTCCGTAATAAGTGGCTTTGGCTCTCCCTTAAACTCCGGTGGTCCCAGCTCCTTGAACTGTTTAGCGATGACCGTCTGAGAGTTTCCAGTGTTTCCACCTATATTTTGGACAGGAGCCGCTCTCGCCTGCTGTTGCATGAATTGTATAAAGCCTCAGTTTTAATCTTCAGCTGATGATATCCAGAATGAAGATCGATCTTTGAAAAGAATTGTGCTCCTTACAACTGATCGAACAAGTCATCAATGCGAGGTAGCGGATACCTATTCTTGATAGTGACATGGTTCAATTCTCAGTAGTCAATACAAAGTCGCATACTCTTGTCTTTCTTCTTTACGAATAACACAGGATCACCCCAAAGAGATGTACTAGGATGAATGAAATCGATGTCCAACAACTCCTATAATTGGACCTTTAACTCCTGAAGTTCAATAGGAGCCATTCGATATGGAGTTTTAGAAATGGGCTTTGTACCATGTTCAAGGTCAATAAAGAATTCAACTTCACGTTCTGGGGGTAGACCGAGAAGTTCTTCAGGAAATACGTCAGGAAATTCACTAACAACAGAAATATTATTCAAATCTAATGTGTTTTTGTTCAAGTCCGTGACATGGGCTAAGAAAGCTTGACATCCATTTTTCAATAAATGAATAGCTTTATGGCTTGATATGACAGTGATTGATTTTAGTGGTTTGGTTGTTTGAATTCGCTGGTTAGAAATATGAAAACTAACAACCTTACAAAAATAATCAATTTTAGCATGATGAGTGGTTAACCAATCAATCCCTAAGATCACATCAAATGCAAGTATTTTCAACAAAATAAGATCGGCAGGTAATGTTATGGTTCCAACTTGAATCAAGCAAAATTTATAAACAGTAGATGTAATGAAAGTTTCTCCTAACGGAGTCTCAATAGGTAAGTCAAGGTCTAATTTCTCTGGAGTCAAGTTCAAACGTTGAGCACATGTAGGAGAGATAAAAGAATGGGTAGAACCAGTATCTAATTAGGTATAAACTTCGCAAGAGTTTATGATTAGCTTACACGTGATCACCTCGTTCGGGTTTCTCGCATTTTGGTCAGCCACGACAAACGCCCTCCCTTGAACCACCGACTTTGTTTTGTCCGTAGTCACCTTTGGTGTCGTCGTCCCAGCTGGACTTGACTTCGCTACCGGACAAAACTGGGCTATATGACCGTCTTTTCTATAACTGAAACACAACTTGTAAGGCTGTGAACAGTTTGGACTTATGTGTCCCTCCTCTCCGCATCTGTAGTGTGACGCCCCCAAAATTAGGTATACATCACCCAACTTGAGTTGCCAGATACATGGTACAGAATTCAAATACAACTTAATAATACAACTGTCGTGTATAATACGACAAAACATAAACTGTGAGTTTGAATGCAAATATTGTCTACTAGAGAGTATACAAACTCAAAAGGAGTCCTCATTACAATTATTATCACACTATTTCATAGAATAGTGAGGACTACTAATGCACCATCTAGGACCATCACTCCGTTCCCCGACTCTTCCTAGCTATATTCTCATTTCCTAAAGAGAATAGTGAAAGAAAGGGGTGAGCTCAACTAGCCCAGTAAGAAATATTATGACTAAGATAATGCAGAATAAATTATCATTAGCCTTAAACAGTGTTAAACTGATACAATATAACAAACATCAAGTTTAACTGCAGCGGAACAAGCAATCCATTAAAAGAGTCAAGTAGAGAATAAAATCTACTATTTTTATGATTTAAAAGGTTTTTCATGACTTTTATCGCTGGGACTCAGCTTAATAAATAATCCACATCATCGAATCACCACTGCACTACGGCCAACGATATTCTTTAGTGTCACGACCACAATTATCCATGCACTACGGGCCAAGAATATTTGTGTATTCATTAATGGTCATGATCATGCCAACAACTATCCATCAATGCACTACGGGCCAATGAGGACTTTTTCCACATCATTTGTAACATTACGGTCATAATTACACTGAATAATCCCTGGTCATAATCATACCAAGTCCATCTATGCAATACAGGCCACAGATGACTTTCAACATAATATAAACATGAGGATGATGACAATGATATAAGAATTCAATAAAACAAGTTCAAGAATTAATTTATCCAGGAAGTAATAATGTCCAAATTGTGAACATGATACTGCTTTGTAGAGTAAAATTCAAGAATGCTCAGAAGAATATTTCAATGAAAAGATAATGGATGAAGCGCAAATATCAAAGATATTCCACTAATTTCATGGAGTATAGAAGTCAAAACTTTAACCAACTGAGTATAATAATGAATGGAATAACAAAAGAAATCACCATGCATGCGGTACTTCGCAGAGACAGGTTATTCCAACAGAATAATAAGTAATCTAACGAAGTCAAAGTAAATTCGCACCCCATGTGATGTTCCAACAGAATAATAAAGACGAAACCAGTCCCCACGTAAATGCATGAGATGTGATATTCCAACAGAATAAAGATTTTAACCCGGTCCGGCGTAAACGCATGCATGTGATATTCCAATGTAATAATAATAAAGATTTTAACCCGTGTCCTGCGTAAGCGCGCATGCATGTGATATTCCAAATGTAATAATAATAAAGACATAATATTAGAAGAATGTCACCAAGTATAGGGTAGTCCATGATATCTTGATTATTCCAAAGAGAATAATAAAGAATGGAATAATGTAAGTTCTCTTCATGAATACAAAAGAAATAATACCCCTTAACGTAAAATAAACTGAATATAAGAGTAGGGAAGGAGCAGGATACTTTTCTATAGCTTCTCTATAATTTCTCTCTCTAAAGCTTCAGTGAATTCGTAAGAAATTATGAAGGAATGAACTTCTATTTATAGAAGAATGGATTGAATAGTAACTAATTCATGAACGGTCCAGATTTCTTTACTTTTAAACGGACGGTCCAGATTTAAAATAAAATCTTTTAAATATAATAAATATTATATATTATAAATATATAAACTCACGGGTCATTACCCCCGTGATCACTCCTTAAACCCATTACTGACTTTCTTTAATTCTTCCACCAAAAGCAACATCATGTCATATATATATATAAATATAATATACATCCACTCACTCATATTATATATATAAAAACCAATAATAATACTCCTTCATGTGACAAACCAATTCCTTTTCCCCCACCCAAACTGACTACACGTCCTATACATATAAATATATAATACTTATATATATATATATATATATATAACATAAAATTGAGATAACTTTCCACCGATAATTTTGAAATTAGTTAAGTGGGGGTCTAAATAATACGCCAATATTTACAACAAATACTATAGCAATAATTGAACAAAACTGAGTGACTTCTTACGTAAGCATCAATAATCAATACCGTGTGCTACTATGCAACCACACGTATTACTGTACTTTTAACACCGGGTGTTTCAACAGTTAACGGTAAAACTTCCGCCGTTATTTTCATAAAGTATTTTTCTCATTTTCTCAATTCGACAATAATTCAGTTGTGGGTTCCACCAATGATTGTGCCGTTGTACGAATATTCCCTGTTAAAACGAATATTCCTCGACCAATCGAATATTATATAACAACTTGCGTACTTTGCAAAATTTATAAATATTACCCACAACTATAACATTATATCAAATTTTCTCCATAATATTCAAAAATGATAATTATAGAAAATTCATCTTTATTTATAAAAGTTGGGGTCTTACATGTAGCATCTAACTGGCGGTCGTTCTCCTCCCCTAGAATTTGTTGTTAGTGTTGGTGCTGCTGCTGACGTCTTTCCATCATTGTTAGATCTCCTCTTTCTGAAATTTCCACTTGACTTACCTCTCCTATTATCATGTCCATGATTACCACCAGAGTGGTTACCGCTTTTATCTGTATTCTTTCTTCCCCAAGCATGACTTATCATCGCTTCGATGATGATCAAGTATCACCCCAGATGACTCGATTGTGGTCCCTCAGTTGAGCATACTCATTATCTCGCTCTAATAATTGAGCCATATTGACAACATCTGAATATAAAGAAAATTTATGAGAGATAAGATATTGCCGAATCTCGGGTTTTAGACCTCTCAGAAACATCTGTGTAATTCGTTCCTCATTCTCTACCAAATGAGGTGCAAACTTGGATAACTCTGTGAACTTCGCCTCGTATTGGGACACCGTCATGTTATTTTGTTCTAGTCTGATAAACTCTACCTCCTTCATATGATGAATACTTTCAGGAAAGTACTTGTCATTAAACAGTTTCTAAAACTTTTCCCAAGACATGTTGAGTGCGGCAGACTGGGTAGGCTTCACAGACTCCTACCAGTAGTCTACCTCACCATGGAACATAAAGGTGGCGAATGGAACCTTCTGTTCCTCCGTGCATCCCAAGACATCAAATATCTTGGTAATTTGCTTGACCCACGTTTCCTCTTTAATCGAATCTGGCTTTCCCGCTAATTCTGGTGGTTCCAACTCCTTGAACTGCTTGGCTGTGACAAGCCGTGCATTGCTATCATTTCCACCCGTATTTTGTGCACGAGTCTCCCTCATCTAATTTTGCATGAACTTCAAAAAGCTTCTAAACATCCCATCATTCATCATTTGTTCGGTAGTGTTGTTTACAGGAGGAATATTGTCTTCCTGTTGCACGTTCCCCTGGGTGGTGATTAAAGGTGTCTCCACTGTCTAATTCACTCAATTGTTAATATTTCCAGCTGCCATTCTCAAATGCTGCCATAAAACAAGGGTTAATTGACATGTCACATATTATCCCTATACACAGACCGACCAAATAAATACCAAATAAACTTAGTCAGGTCATACTAGCGAAGGAATTTCCCGTCTCTCCCTCCTAGTTCTTATCTCACATCTCACTAGGGATCATATCCTAAGCTTTGATATTAACCGTATGCGCCCCAAAATAGGTATACATCACCCATTCTCGAATTGCCAAATACATAGTACAGAAACAAATATAACCTTAGTAATATAATTGTCGTGCAAAATACGACAACACATATAATATGAGTTTGAATACAAATATTGTCTAATAGACAGTATATGTGACGCCCCCAAAATAGGTATACATCACTCATCTTGAGTCGCCAAATACATGGTACAAAATTCAAATACAACTTAATAATACAGCTGTCGTGTAGAATACGACAAGACATACCTGAGAGTTTTAATACGAATATTGTCTTCTAGACAGTATTCAACTCCAATGGAGTCCTTAATCCATTTATTATCACACTATTTCATAGAATAGTGAGGACTACTAATGCTATCTCTGGAACATCACTCCGTTCCCCGACTAGTCCCGGCTATGTTCTCATTTCCTGAAGAGAATAATGAAAGCAAAAGGGTGAGCTCAACTAGCCCAGTAAGAAATATTATGACTAAGATAATGTAGAATAATTTATCGTTAGCCTTCAACAGTGTTAAACTGATAAAATATAACAAACATCAAGTTTAACTACAGCGGAACAAGTAATCCATTAGAAGAGTCAAGTAGAGAATAAAATCTACTATCTTCTATGATTTAAAAGGTTTTTCATCACTTTTATCATTTGAGACTCGACAATAAATAATCCACATCATCCCTGCACTACAGCCAAGGATATTCATTAGTATCACGACCACAAATTATCCATGCACTACGGGCCAAGGATATTCGTGTTTTCATCAATGGTCATGATCATATCAACAACTATCCATCAATGCACTACAGGCCAATGAGTACATTTACCATAACATTTGTAACATTACGGTCATGATTATACCGAATAATCCCTGGTCATAATCATACCTAGTCAATCTATGCACTATAGGCCACATATAACTTTCAACATAATATAAACATGAGGATGATGATAATGATATAAGAATTCAATAAAACAAGTTCAAGGATAAATTTTTAAGGATTTATAATTTAATTTATCCAGAAATCAAAAATGTCCAAATTGTCAACATGATACTGTTCTGTGGAGTAAAATTCAAGAATGCTCAGAAGAATATTTCCATGAAAAGATACTGGATGAAGCGCAAATATCAAGGATATTCCACTAATTTTATGGAGTATAGAAGCTAAAACTTTAACCAACTAAGTATAATAGAATATATGAAACCGCAAATGGATTTTAGCCCGCCATGCGGTAACCCACGTAGACAGATCATTTCCACAATTTAATAAGGAATGAATACGAAGGATCATTCACCATGCATGCGGTAATCCACATAGATAGGTTATTCCAACTAAATAATAAAGAATGGAATAACAGAAGAATTCACCAGACGTTCAGAATCCGCATGCATGAAGTTATTCCAATGTAATAATAAAGAATGGAACCAGTCATAACGCGTAACCCGCAAGCATGCATGTGATATATTCCAACGAGAATAATAAATAATGGAACCGGTCATGCGTAATCCGCATGCATACATGATGTTCCAACAGTAATAATAAAGAATGGAATAACAACGTAATTCACCGTGCATGTGATAGACCGCATGCATGAGTTATTCCAATGTAATAATAAAGAATGGAATAACAACCATTACGAGTATTGAAAGAAAATAACTCTCTTCATGAATACGAAAGAATAATACCCCTTAACTTAGTAGGAGATTGGATACTGCAATAGTGTAGTAACAGAATACTCTTTTTCTTTCTCTCTTATTCTCTCTATACTTTCTCTCTATAGCTTGAATGAATTAGTGAAAAATAATGAAGAAATGAGCTTCTATTTATAGGCTTGGCAGAGTAAGGGTAAAATAGTCTTTTCGCCATAATTTATGACATCATCGCTGACATCATCGATCATATTACATCATTGCTTACCTCATCGTCCGATGACATCATCGTTTGCATCACAGGAATTCAAATTCAATTTATTCTCTTCCACATCCTTTTACTTTTATACCATGAATTTACTATAATATTGCTACCATTCAAATTATAAAAAATGTACTATTATATAATCACATCATATTACTATAATGTAATATTATAATAATATATTTAAATGAATTATTTTATCAGAAAAGATAAAATACTAACTTTCAACAAATGTCACATGCTAAAAATTCCTCAGTTTAAATCCACTTTGAATAAATATTTTCTTATCATATATATCAACAATTAATTATTCACAAATAATATTACAAAATTATAATATTGAGAACCAGGTCGTTCTCAAGAAAGAGGGGGGTTTCCGATAAGGATTTCTCCCCATTGGTGCGCAATTAGGTGACCAAACACCTTTTCTCGACAGAACTTTCTAGACATTGTCAATAATTTAAATAATAATATTATTCAAATAATATGAATTATTGATTTGATAATTTGAAATACTGTGTAATGACAATTATTGAATCAATAATATAAAATATCAACGTAGCAATTATTGAATCAATAAACTAAAGTATTGAACAGTAATTACTGTAAAAATTATTGAGTAGTGACTTCTTACGTAAGCATCAATAATCCAAGATAATGTACAATATCGCGTGCTACTATGCAACCACACGTATTACTGTACTTTTACCACCGGGTATTTCAACAGTTAGCGGTAAATCTTTCGCCGTTATTTTTATAAAAAGATAATTTTGTCGTTTTATAACTCCGAATAATAATTTCATTGTGGGGACTACTAATGATTGTGTCGTCGCATTTAATATTCCTGCATAAAAAGAATATTCCCCGACCAAACAAATATTTTATAGCAACTTGCTTACTTTGAAAAAATTATAAATATTACCAACAACTATAATATTATAACAAATTCACACCTTAATATTCAAAAATGATATTTATAGAAAATTTATCTTTATTCATAAAAGTTGGGGTCTTACAGTATACAAACTCAAAAGGAGTCCTCATTATAATTATTGATACAATATTTTCCAAAATAGTGAGGACTACTAAAACAACTATCTTGAACCATCACTCCATACCCCAGCTAGTTCCTACTATGTTCTCACCTCCCGAGAAGAAAAATTGAACAAAAAGGAAAAGGGTGAGCTCAATTAACCCTGTAAAAAAAATATTATGACTAAGATAATATACAACAATTTATCATTAGTCTTCAACAGGGAAAAATATGATAAAATATAATAGACAACAAGTTTTAGATCAACAACTGCAGCGGAAACAACAATCCATTAGAAGAGTCAAGTAGAGAATGAATTCTACTATCTTCTATGATTTAAAAGTCCATCATCAATATTTTATCCCTGTAACATCAATCAATATACATCTTGAATCAAATATTCATCTTTGCACTACAAGCCAAAGATATTCATTTGTATCACCAGTTGGTTATGTTCATCTCAACACCTGTTCATCTTTGCACTACGGGCCAAAGATATTCATTAGGTAATCATTCATCTTTGCACTCAGGCCAAATATATTCATTAATATAATCATTTAAGACTGAGGATGATGAAAAATATCTTAAAGAAAACGAATGCAGTGAGATAAAAGATTAGGGATTCGTACTTTAGTTTATCCAAGTTCAAAAATACCTTATAATAATCAATTGTGGAGCAAAATTCAAGAATAAAGATCAAAACATGGATACAATCAAAGATAGTAACCATAATAGACAACTTGGACAAAGAAAAGAAAATTTCATTTTTTTCTGTGAATAGTGTCGTATTCTTGAATAGTAATCCCGACACAAAAGGTAGAAATTCCACAATAAAATTCATACCAATATTTTGGTATAATGATATTGAAAGAATAACATCATTATGAAGAAAATAACATCCCTTACCACAAAAGAACAGTACTTCCGGCTGAAATATCAGGTTTAAGGCTGAAGGAAACTTGCACTGATGAATAGCAACTCACGAAGTATCTAAATACTCACAAAATACGCTCGATAATATAGAGAGATAAAGAGAGAAAACTTATTTCTGGTGTGATTTTTAATTCTAACTAAGCACCCTATTTATAGGAAAATGCTTAGAACGCTATAGCAGACTAACCTGCTACCTGATGGCTTTACCTGCTACTATTCACGCCCGCCACTTTTGAAAATAAATTCCAGCACATTTTATTTCTCACCAACCAAAAGTGGGGCCCACCATATTTTTAATAAAAAACATTTATTTTCGAAACTTCAATAATTCATAATAAATAGCCCTTTTATTCAGAAAAAATCGAATCTCATGTCTATTCCATAGAAAATTAAATTCTCTACAACTTTGTAAGTTTAAGTTTTTCCAAATTCCAAACGAAAAATGACCAAAATCCACATACGGACGGTTTTCAACACTTATATTCCGATAAAATACTGATAAAACACCTCAGCATTTATTCCTTCATTTATAACCACAATAAATATATCCATCATTATATCCACATAAAATAAATATTTCCTTATCATATAAATCAATAATTAATTATTCACAAATAATATTACAAAATCACAATTATGACAACCAGGTCATTCCCTGGAAAGAGGGGGCTTTTCGATAAGGATTTCTCCTTATTGGTGCGCAATTAGGTGACCAAACCCCTTTCTTAGACAAAACTTTCTTAGACATTGCCAATAATGTTATCTAATAATATTATTCAAATAATATGAGTTATTGATATGATAATGGGAAATACTGTGCAATGATAATTATTGAAACAACAATAATATAACATATCAACGTAGCAATTATTGAATCAATAAAATAATATATTGAATAGTAATTACTGTAATAATTATTGAGTAGTGCCTTCTTACATAAGAATCAATAATTTCAAAAATATTGTTCAATGTCGTGTGCTACTGTGCAACCACACGTGTTACTGTATTTTAACCACCAGGTATTCCAACAGTGTTAATGATAACAATTACACCATTATTTATAAAAACTCAAACTTCTCGTTTTCTTCATCCGACAGTTATCCGTTATGGGGCCCACAATTGGCTGCGCCGTCATACGAATATTCCCTGACAAAATGAATATTTTATAACCACTTGCTTATTTTGCAAAATTTTCATATTTCACCCATAACCAAAGTATTATATAAAATTAACACCTTATTATTCACAATAATAATTAGAGAAAATTCGATTTTATTTATAAAACGTTGGGGTCTTACATATTAGATGTTAATTAATCGAACCGAATTACTCGGATTGGTTAAGGAATTTGAGAATAGTTCTCATGGTTGAAAAGCTATCTTATGTCCTTAATAGGCTTATGCCTGCAATGGTTGCAGACAATACCTCTCAGGAAGAGATTGTAACTTTTAGAAAGTAGCAAGATGATGCACAATTAACTCAATGCATCATGCTCGCATCCATGAGTAACGAGCTTCAGCGTCAACATGAAACTATGGATGCTCCTATTATATTCCTTTATATCAAGTAGTTGATGGTAAGGAAAGTAGGACTGGTAGATATCAGATATCTAAGGAGCTCTTCCGATCTAGAATGATTGATGACACTACAGTACAGACAAAAGTCCTTAAAATGATCAATTTGATTGAACAATTAGGATAACAGGTTTGTTAGAGTTTATGCCCTAGAGGCCAATTATTTGATATAATTTCTTAACGTTTTGATATTATATTTGATTGAATAAATGAATGATTTTATTATGGTTTTATTTACTGCGTTATATAAATGTTAACATAATAAAAATCCTTAGAATATTGATACAAATTATATAGTTTCAAGTATGTGACTTGAACATGAGATTATATAATTACAATTAGTATCATTATTCTTAAATGTCCCTAGTCGAGTATCATTGTTGATGGGACAACAATGATGCATTAAAACTAGTATGTGGATTGACTGATGACCAAATCTCATTGGTCATAAATGTATGAGATATTAAGTCAATGCATAGGTACATGTTAGAGAACGATGTACTGGACAGACCCACAATGAGAATTCTATGTGGAGCATTATGCGAAGTGTCATTAGCAATTCTCATAGTGACAATGATGTAATGGTCCTCTGACCTGAAATCACTATATTTCTACATGGGAATTTATGTACTTTGATATCATCAAATGTCAACTTTAATAGGGTGGACTATAAAGGTGATTATTGGGTACATCATGAATAGTGTGAGGAATATGAGTGATCTAGATGGAATTTAACCATCCTATATATTATGAGTGATATCCATATTCCTCTTGATTGAGTAGGACTATGAAATGCATGGTCATGCTCAAATAGTGATTTGTTTCATATAGTCTAGTCATTGATTAAGAAAAACTCAGATTAAATTATAAAGAGTATGACATATTCCATGACTCGAGTTTAATCTAGGATATTAAGGTTAAAAGGATTAAATTACATTGAAACATTGGTCGTGAAAAGGTTGCATCGAATCATCGATCTTATTATTACTTGGGTAGCGATGATGCATTACTAGATCTTTGCTTTCACCGCTTATAATTTTATAATATGATTTTAAAATTATTGCCAACGTAATAATAACCTATAGGTCACACACATAGAACGTAATTAAAAGGGAATTAATTTAAATTGTAAAGATTTAAGTATATCAATATGATTGATAGTATTTAAATTACAATTTAAATTAATAGGATAATTATATAAAGGTATATTAATTAAGTAAGACTTAATTAAGATATATATATATATATATATATATATATATATATATATATATATATAAATTCGGATTTTATTTTAATGAGATTAAGGTTTTGATTAATTCCGATTTACTGCTATATATATGATATATCAGCGTATTAGGGAAGTTAATCATAACCTAAAACCTTAGCCGCTCTTATAGAGAGACTAGAGAAAACAGTTTCAAAAATCCTCATCCTTGTTGGCTAGTACCGCAGTTCCTTTTTACTGCAGATCGTACGATGGTTTGCGGGGCGTTCGTGTGGATACCATAGAGACGTTGTTCCGTTGGAGATTCGACCGCATCGTTTCTAGCTTTCATAATCGGTATAATATCTAAACCACTGAATTAATTTCTGTTTCGCATGGATCCTGTTTTGGGTTTCAGAAATTGCTTTGATTATTTTATATTTCCGCTGCGTTTTTGTGCTGAAAACCCTACAGGGTTTTGTCATGGATGGAGAGTTGAGTCAAGATTTAATCTTGCAATTACTCCCGGACTACTTCTCACAATTGTTGTGAAATTTTTATATTAACAAGCTAGATATCAGCCTCGCTGATTTGCTTAACATGTTGAAAATGTTGAGAGTCACTTTCCAACCAAGAAAGACCAAGTCTTATCCGTAGGGGTCAAAGGATCTTCTGAAAAGAAGTAAGATTCTAAGAAGGTAAATAGAAAGGCAAAAACAAAGGATAATAAGAACAAAACTGATATATATAGCAAATGAGTTTGCTTCCACTGCAATAAGCCTGAACACTAGAAAGAAAACTGCGAGAAGTATCTTGCAGAGGCTAACCAAAGAAGCTTAGTGAAGCTTCAGTTACAAATATAGTTTTTGTTCATGATTGAAATAAATTTTTTCTTTAAGTTAAGGTTCTACTTGGGTATTGGATACCGACTTTGGTTATTATAAATATAGATTTATGAAGGGACCAAGCAGAAGTAGAAAGTTAAATAAGATATAAGTAATCCTATGTGTGGAAATGAAGCAAAGATTGCTACATCAACCATACAAACTTATAGTTTAGAACAGCCTACGGGCTAGTCTATTAAGTCAATAAGTTGTTATTGTATTCCTGTTCTCGTTAGAAACATTATTTCCATTTTATTGTTGGACAATAAAATCTTTGGTATTATATTTAAGAACAATTGTTGTTCTATTTATAATAATAATGTTTTGTATAGAACTGAAATATTACGTGAAAATATATTTTGCAAATTGAACAAACTAGTATAAAAAAAAGATGATCATTCAAAGAGTTGAATGTGTGTATTTGCTGAAATACAAGTGTGAATTATTTGAAAGGTTCAAAGAATTCAGAAGTGAAACAAATTGAAAAAGTATTAAGATTCTTTGATTAGATCAAGGAATAAATACTCGTGTAATAAATTTCTAGATCATCTCAAATGATTTTCTCACAATGGACGCCTCCTGATACGCAATAATTGATTGATGTATCTGAAAGGAAAATTCGTACCTTGTTGGACATGGTGTGGACGTCCATAATGATTTTATCAACATTTCAGTATCCTTTTGGGATAATGTCTTAGAAATGGCTGCATGTAAGACCCCCAACTTTTTAATGAATAAAATCAAATTTCCTATATTTATTATTGTGAATAATAAGGTATTAATTTGATATAATAACTTTGGTTATGGGTGAAATGTGAAAATTTTGCAAAATATGCAAGTGGTTATAAAATATTCATTTTGTCGGTGGAATATTCTTTTTGTCGGAGAATATTTGTACGACGGCGCAGCCAATTGTGGGCCCCATAACAGATAACGGTCGAATGAAGTAAATGATAAAATTGAATAACGGCGTAGTTGTTACCCTTAACACTGTTGGAATACCCGGTGGTTAAAGTAAAGTAATACGCGTTGTTGCACAGTAGCATACGGTATTGCACAGTATTGTTGAATTATTGATCCTTACGTAAGAAAGCACTACTCAATAATTGTCACAGTAGTTACTGTTCAATATTTTATTTAATTGATTCAATAATTGTTGCATTGATATTTTATATTATTGTTGTTTCAATTATCGTCATCAAGACAAGATCTCCTTTATCGGATCGATAATTGATTATTTGGAATAATATTATTAGATAACATTATTGGCAATGTCTAGAAAATTCTGTCAAGGAGAGGTTTGGTCACCTAATTGGGCGCCAGTAAGGAGAAATCCTTATTGGAAAGCCCCCTCTTTCCTGGGAACAGCCTGGTTGTCATAAATGTGATTCTGTAATATTATTTGTGAATAATTAATCATTGACTCATATGATAAGGAAATATTTATTTTATGTGAATATAAATGATGGATTTATTTATGTGGTTATAAATGAAGGAATTAATGTTGAGGTGTTTTATTAGTATTTTGTCGGATTGGAGGTATTAAAAATCAAACTAGTGTTTTTTGAGATATATTGCGGGAGTTATAATTTTTAATCCGACCGTTGGATCGTTGTACTTTTTAGATATGTTATACATATATAAGTTGAGTATATGTCCACAAATTTTGAACCGTTAAAAATGAGCGTATGATTTGTTATGAATTTTAAGAGGTGGCTGATTCGGAAATCAGGTTATAAATCATTTTGGTGGAAAATTCTAGAATTGATGGGACCCACTCTTGGTTGGTGAAGAAATGTGCTGAGATTTTTATTCAAATGTGGTGGGTGAGAATAGTAGCGGGTAAAGCCATCAGGTTGCAGGTTAAGTCTGCTTCGGCGTGCTAACATTTTCCTATAAATAGAGGGCTAAGTTAGAATTGAAAATCACACCAGAAACAAGTTTTTTCTCTTTCTCTCTCTAGATTATTGAGTGTATTTTGTGAGTATTTAGATACTTTGTCAGTTTCTATTAATCAGTACAAGTTTCCTTCAGCCTTATACCGATATTCCGATCGGAAAATGCGATATTTTGAGGTAAGGGATATTATCTTCTTCTTAAATGATATTTTCTTCAATATCATTATGCCGAAATATTGGTATGAACTTTTTATCAAATTTGGAACTTTTTGTGTCGGGGTTACTATTATGTATACGGCACTATTCATGTATACGACACTATTCACGAATACGATACTATTCACCGAAAAATGAATTTTTCTTCTTTTTGTCCAAGTTGCCTATTATGGTTACTATCTTTAATTGTATCCATGTTTTGATCATTATTTTTGAATTCTGCTTCAAAATTGGTTATTTCGGAATATTATTGAACTTGGATAAACTGTAATACAAATCCTTAATATTTGATCTCATTATCTCAATCGGATTCGCTTTTCTTTAAAATATTTTTCATCATCCTCGGTCCTAAATGATGATATGAAATAAATATCTTTGGCCCATAGTGGCAAAAGATGAATGATTACCTAATGAATATCTTTGGCCCGTAGTGCAAAGATGAACAGGTGTTGAGATGAACATGACCAACTGGTGATACAAATGAATATCTTTGGCCTATAGTGCAAAGATGAATATTGATTAAAGATGTATATTGATTGTTGTTACAGGGATAAAATTGATGATGGACTTTTAAATCTTAGAAGATAGTAGAACTCATTCTCTACTTGACTCTTCTAATGGATTGCTGTTTTCGCTGTAGTTGTTGATCTAAAACTTGTTGTCTATTATATTTTATCAGATTTTTCCCTGTTGAAGACTAACGATAATTTGTTGTATATTATCTTAGTCATAATATTCTTTACTGGGCTAGTTGAGCTCACCCTTTTCCTTTTTGTTCCATTTTTCTTAGGAGGTGAGAACATAACAGGAACTAGTCGGGGTACGGAGTAATGGTTCTAGAAAGATGTTTTAGCAGTCCTCACTATTTCTGTAAAATAGTGTTTGAATAATTGTAATGAGGACTTATTTGAGTGTAGATATTGTCTAGAAGACAATATTTGTATTTAAACTCCCAGTATGTGTTGTCGTATTTTGCACGACAATTGTATTATTAAAGTTGTAGTTTGCTTTCTGTACCATGTATTTGGTGACTCAGAATGGGTGTTGTATACTTATTTTGGGGGCGTCACATTTGGTATCAGAGCTATAAGTAAAGAGCCCCGAGCCTCTCGCTGGTGAATTCTTTTTGATGGGGGATGCACCGAAGCTAGACTCTCCGTAGGGGACGCCATTCTGCAGTGGCAAACTGATAGGTACCAATGTGAGGTGTTGTCCACTGATGGGACATTTGTCACAGTTAGTATCAAAACTTAGGGATATGATCCCTGGCTGAGATGTGAGACAAGAACTAGGAGGGGAGAGACGGGGAATTCCTACGCTAGTATGACCTGACTAAGTTTATTTGGTATTTATTTGGTCGATCAGAGTATAGGGATAATATGTTGCATGACTATTAACCCTTTGTTTTATGGCAGTATTTAAGAATGGAAGCTGAGAACGTTAATAATGGAGTGAATCAGACCGTGGAGACACCTTTGTTCACTACCCAGGGGAACATGCAACAGGAAGGCAATAATCCTCCTGTAAACAACGTTACCAAACAAATGATGAATGATGGGATGTTTAGAAGTGTTTTACAGTTCATGCAAAACCAGACGAGGGAGACTCGTGCACAAAATACGGGTGGAAATGCTAGCAATGCGCGGCTTGTCACAGCCAAGAAGTTCAAAGAGTTGGGACCACCAAAATTTAAGGGAAAGCCGGATTCGATCATGGCGGAAACGTGGGTCAAATAAATTACCAAGATATTTGATGTCTTGGGATGCACGGAGGAACAGAAGGTTCCATTCGCCACCTTTATGTTCCGCGATGAGGCGGACTCTTCGGTGGGAGTCTGTAGCGCGTACTCACCACCGCACTCAAAGCATGTCTTGGGAAACGTTTCAGAAACTATTCAATGACAAGTACTTTCCTGAAAGTATTCATCATATGAAGGAGGTGGAGTTTATCAAACTGGAACAAAACAACATGACGGTGTCCTAGTACGAGGCGAAGTTTGTAGAGTTATCCAGGTTTGTACCTCATTTGGTCGAAAATGAGGAACGAATGACGAGGATGTTTCTGAGAGGTCTAAAGCCCGAGATTCGACAATATCTTATCTCTCATAAATTTTCTTTATATTCAGATGTTGTAAACAAGGCTCAATTATTAGAGCGAGATAATGAGTATGTTCAACCGAGGGAACACAACCAGGGTCATACCGGTGGCAGCGATCATCGGAGCAATGACAACTAGAGGGAAGGAAAGCATTCGGACAAAAGCGGTAACCACTCTGGTGGTAATCGTGGTCATGATAATAGAAGGAGCGAGTCGGGAGGAGATTTCAAAAGGAGAAGGTATAACAATGATAGCATAAAGACGTCAGCACCAACTATTTTTAGGGGAGGAGAACGGCCACCGGTCGTATGTTACAAATACGGGAAAGAGGGACACATCAGCCCAAACTGCCCACAACAATCCAAGGTGTGTTATAACTGTGGAAAGGAAGGTCATATATCTAGAGATTGTTTAGTTGTGAAACCAAGTTCAACAGGGATGGTGACTCCAAAGGCTGTCCCAGACAAGTTAAAGTCGGTGGTTCCTGGAAGGGCATTTGTCGTGACTGCCCAAAACGCGAGGAACCCAAACGAGGTGATCACGGGTAAGCTAATCATAAACTCTTGCGAAGTTTATATCTTATTAGATACCGGTTCTACCCATTCTTTTATCTCTCCTGTTTGTGCTCAACGTTTAAACTTTACTCCGAAGAAATTAGACTTTGACTTATCTGTTGAGACTCCGTTAGGAGAAACTTTCGTTACATCTACTATTTTTAAATCATGCATGATTCAAGTCAGTACCATCACATTACTAGCCGACCTTATTTCGTTGAAAATTCTTGCATTTGATGTGATTTTGGGGATTGATTGGTTAACCACGCATCATGCTAAAATTGATTGTTTTCGTAAGGTTGTTAATTTTCATATTCCTAGCCAACCTATTATGCGAATTCAAATAACCAAACCACTAAAATCAGTCACTGTCATATCAAGCCATAAAGCTATTCGTTTATTGAAAAATGGATGTCAAGCTTTAGCCCATGTCCCGGACTTGAACAAAAACACGTTAGATTTGAATACTATTTCTATTATTAGTGAATTTCCTGATGTATTTCCTGAAGAACTTCCCGGTCTACCCCCAGAACGTGAAGTTGAATTCTTTATTGATCTTGAACCTGGTACAAAGCCCATTTCTAAAACCCCATATCGAATGGCTCCTATTGAACTTCAGGAGTTAAAGGTCCAACTACAGGAGTTGTTGGACATCAGTTTTATTCGTCCTAGTACATCTCCTTGGGGTGCTCCTGTGTTATTCATAAAGAAGAAGGACGGGAGTATGCGACTTTGTATTGACTACCGAGAGTTGAACCATGTCACCATCAAGAATAGGTATCCGCTACCTCGCATCGATGACCTGTTTGACCAGTTGCAAGGAGCACAATTCTTTTCAAAGATCGATCTTCGTTCTAGATATCATCAGCTGAAGATTAAAACTGAGGATATTCCAAAGACTGCCTTGAACTCTTGATGCGGGCATTATGAATTCTTAGTCATGTCTTTTGGATTGACTAATGCTCCGCCGCTTTCATGGATATGATGAACCGTGTGTTTAAAGAATACTTGGATTCAGTTCGTTGTTGTCTTTATTGATGACATCCTCATCTATTCCAAAAGCCGTGAAGATCATGAGCACCATTTGAAGTTTGTCTTTATGAAGGGTTCGTGATAACAAGTTGTATGCCAAGTTGAAAAATGTGAGTTCGCTTGAAGAAGTAGCATTCCTTGGACACGTGGTGTCAAAACATGGAGTATTTGTCGAATTCACGAAGATTGAAGCCATACAAAGTTGGGAGCAACCAAAGTCGGTGCGGATCAAGCACGTAGCTTTACAGGGCTTAAATGGTTATTATCGGAGATTCGTGGAAGGATTTTCTCGAATTGCTACTCCATTAACTCAGCTAACTCGTAAAGATATAAAATTTGGTTGGAACGAGGATTGCGAGAAGAGTTTTCAAGAACTCAAGAGAAGACTCATTTCGGCACCTGTTCTGACAATACCATCTGGTTCGGATGGATTTGTTATCTACATCGATGCTTCAGGCAAAGGGTTAGGATGTGTTCTCATGCAACATGGGAAAGTCATAGCCTATGCCTCTCGGCAACTCAAAGAATATGAGAGGAATTATCCTACTCATGATTTGGAGTTAGTAGCAGTCGTTTTCGCGTTGAAGATTTGGAGACACTACCTGTATGGGGAGAAAGTGGAGATCTATATAGATCATAAAAGCCTCAAATATTTCTTCACCCAAAAAGAATTGAACATGCGGCAACGACGTTGGCTCGATCTGTTGAAAGATTATGATCACACCATCCAATATCATCCTGGAAAAGCAAACGTGGTAGCTGACGCATTAAGTAAAAGATCATATGCGAGTACGAGTGCAATGTTGTTAACACAAAGGTCCATTTTGTATGACTTGCAAAGGATTGAGATAGAGATGAAGGCTCCAAGTACCCACGTGATGATATCAAACATGCGAGTAGAATCGACTTTAATCGATAAAGTTAAAGCTGCTCAAGCTACGGACATGGAGTTGATGCGTATGAAGAAGAAAGTGCAAGAAGGTGCTATTCCAGAAATCGATGAAGAAGGAATACATCGAGTCAACTCCAGACTTTGTGTTCCTAACGATTCTGACTTGAAGCATAGAATCATGATGGAGGCACACAACACACCGTTTTCAATCCATCCTGGGAGTACCAAAATGTATCATGATCTTCGATATACATTTTGGTGGAGCAATATGAAAAGAGAGATCGCGGAGTTTATCTCGAGGTGTTTAACTTGTCAACGTGTAAAGACGGAGCATCAAATGCCAAAGGGTCCATTACAACCACTTGAGATTCCGAAATGGAAGTGGGAAAACATTAATATGGATTTCGTTATGGGTCTTCCCAAGGTTTCTCAAGGCATAGATGCGGTTTGGGTTATTATTGATAGATTAACCAAGTCTGCCCATTTCTTGCCCATACGTGAGACTTATTCCCTTGAACGTCTTGCTAGTATGTACGTGAACGAGATTGTGAGATTGCACGGCATGCCAGTATCCATAGTTTCGGATCGCGACCCAAGATTCACTTCACGATTTTGGGTTAGCTTACAGAAAGCTATGGGCACGAATTTACGATTCAGTTCGGCATACCATCCTCAAACGGACGGACAATCGGAGAGGACTATTCAATCTCTTGAAGATCTATTAAGACTCGTGTGTCCTAGATCTCAAAGGAGTTGGGATAAGTACTCTACCATTGGTGGAATTCTCCTACAACAACAATGCTTATCGAAGTGAGCATAGGTGTGGCTCCATTCGAGGCGTTGTATGGAAGAAAATGTCGTTCTCCAAAGATCTTTGGGACGAGGTGGGTGAAGCAACATTGTTGGGACCAGAGTTGGTACGCATGACTACAGAGAAGATCCAAAATATTCGACAATGTATACAAATGGAACAGGATCGACAAAAGAGTTATGCGGATCTTCATCGGAAGGACGTGGAATTTAATATTGGGGATCATGTATTGTTATGTGTTGCACCATGGAAGGGAGTTACAAGATTTGGGAAGAGAGGAAAGCTCAATCCAAGATTTGTTGGTCCATTTGAGATTCTTGACCCAATAGGAAATGTAGCCTATAGATTCGCATTACCTCCAAGTATGTCTCGTGTTCATAATGTTAGTTCCTAGAGGGCACAATAGATCTAGAAGGGGGGTTGAATAGATCCTTTTTATTTCAAATACTTTTCTGGTTTATGATGTATTGTTCATATTAGAGTATATGAAAAACATAAGAATCTTTTCAAGCACAGCGGAATAAGTAAAAGATTCCCCTTCATTGATATATTCATAATTATACGTACAATGTTCATTGGGTTAGTTTAGTTGTAAGCAGTTAAAACATACATAGCAGTTATAGAAGTTAAAGACATAATGTAAATGACATAATGTAAAAGACACAAGAGGTTTTAAGTGGTTCAGAGACTCAAGATCCTAATCCACTCTTCTGCTTTCAACTAGCAGGACTTCCACTAAAGAAGGGCAACATCCTGAATCTCTACGATTCCTTCAAGGCCAACAGCCTTGGGACTTCAGTTCACTAAGAACTCTTCAAGGCTAGCAGCCTTGGGACTCTTCTAGTTCCCTAGGAACTCTTCAAGCCCAGCAGGCTTGGAACTTCGTTTAGTCCCTCTGGACAAGGACCCTTTGGCCCTGCTTTGTTTAGTCCCTCCGAACAAGGACCCTTTGGCCCTGCTTCATTTAGTCCCTCTGGACAAGGACCCCTCAGGCCCTTGCTTTGTTGAGTTGTTTGTTTGTTGTTGTTGGAGTCGGTGCTGAGCTGCTAAGATGTCTTCATGCTCTGAACATCTTCTATCCCTAGTAGCTTGGCTTGATCATCCTTGAAGAGCAGTTGAGTGTTGCATGATGCTCAGCTTCTTAGGTTGCTCAACTACTCCGGATGACCCCTTGATGAACTGCCTTGAAGATCATTCTCCTTGGTACTTGATGGCTGCACATGAGAGGCTTCTAAGATGACTGTAAGCTCTTCTGCAAGGTACTTAAAAGCTTTCTCATGCTTGACACCAAGATGGCTTTTGTGATCTCCCTTCTTGCTACTCGATGCCTTCCCATGATGGAGTTGCTAAGTTGACCGTAAGCTCTTCTCTGTTGTACTTAGAGTCTTCCCATGATGGACATCTAGATGGCATGATGCTCTTCTTTCTCTCGGCAGTTCAAAACACTCTTCATGTAGTAGAGCTCTCACTTCTACATAGTAGAACTCACACTTCTACTTCTTGCTTGATCTGACTTTTGAGTGTTCTTGGTGGACCGTAGAGTGAGCCTCTGGACTCACTATCACTTGATTCGATTAGTCCACCTTCTCTTCAAAACTCACAACTCCAGCAGCCTTTGATCTTTGAAACTCTTCTACATTTATACATCTTCCCAATTCTTCTGTTGGAAAGTAGCCGTTGGAAGCTATTCAAATGTCTTCGCAGATCTCAAGTTGCTTGAGGTAGACTGCTTGATGTGACATGTCATACTTTTTCTGACACCGCAGTCTACTATTTCACCTACCATGTCAGATGTATCACTTTACTGTCTTGGGCAGGTTGAAGACTTTATCTATTCTGATTTCTAGATCAGAGGTTGTCCTTTTGTATTGATGCTCTCAATAAGCACTTGTTCGAATATTACTCTTCAGATTGAACCGTTGCCAATGCTTCAGTCTTCAGGTATTCGAACTCTACGATTCTGATGCATGTCTTCAAGGACCTGATCGTAGTGTCTTGTTGAGTGTTGCTCGTTGGTTAGTAGAGTTAACACTACGATCTGGAAGACTGTTGATTGGATCTTCAATGTAGAACACCCATTCCTTGTATTATGCAGTGCTTCAATACTTCTGTTTGCTTTGATAGTTCTCAGATACTGATGGCCTGATTCCTTGTCCTGGTCCCCTTCTAAATATTAAGACACTTCAGATTTGTGGTGCGTCCAACTTACTTTCTCCTTGTGATCTCCCGTTCACTTATCATCAATGATCTGACACGGTACTTTATCACTTTAGCCTTGCTTTTCAGAGGCTGACCAGTATCTCGGTTCACTTTCCATCAGTCCCTTCTTTGTTTGGAAAACACTACGATCTTGGTTACTTCCAAGGTCGTTGTCTTCTGTTCTCTTGTCAGCAACTGCATTAGCTGACTTTTCCTTAGTCAGCTGCTGAAGTCTTCTTTGAATCATCTTGTGGAAGACTTCATCACGAATGGCCTTTCAACTCAATCTTGATGCTGATTGGATTGTTACTTAGTTCTCCTGCTAGCCTGTATGTCATTCGTTGAGTGCTCTTTGGTTCCCTTACTGTGGATTGCATCTTTGCAGTGCCAACCAGAGGCTTTGTACCTTTGGATATTCTGGGAGTGCTCATTCATTGAGAACCGTATCTGCTCTACGATCCTGACTTAGCATTGTGAGCACTTCTTTTGGAGTCGTAGTTCACACTCTACGATTCAAATTTTCTACCGCAGAACACTTTGATCCCGAGATCGAATCTTGACACTCTACGATTTCTGCCTTGTGCTTGTTGTCTTCATCTGATCTTGCTCAACTACGATATCTGCATTCATTCAGTGGACTCTACGATCTCAGAGTGTAGCCTACGATCCTTGTCTTGGCTTTGGCATCGCTAGACTCTACGACTCTGAGTGTAGTCTACGTTTCATACTTGGCTTCAGCAGATGGTCATTCGGCTTGTAGACAGGCTGCTCTCTGATTCTGAACATGACTTCCTTAGCACACTACGATCCCGAGGAAGCTCTTCTCGACACACTACGATCCTTCTTCGTTTCCCCTGGAAGTCTACGAACTCCGAGATCTCACTATCTTGCATACTCCTATTACGCTCGATAGCTCCGAGTTGACTCGACTCTCCGGCGGACTCACGACTTTTGGTGCGGTTTCACGACGATCGAGACAAGCCTATCTATTACAACATAAGATCAACCTAACATGCTTGATCTTTCTATATTTATAGTCATTGTACATCATTTCTTTTTAAGGACTTCACAAAGCTGTTTTGCTTATGTAGGATCAACCTAACATATTTGATAAATTCATTCTAAGTCCTTGTACATATATTTCTATTATCTATCAAAGGACTTTACAGCTTTTCTTCATGCAAGCATACTTGCATATTCATTCATATATATATCATAATCAAATCATATATTAAATAGGAATATCATTCACATGTTTATGCCTGACACATAATGTTTTTCACATATCTATGCTTCGTAAATATGTAAAAGACCCAAACCACATTATTGAGTTAGAACCAGACGAGATAGCTGAAGATTTAACGTACGAGGGGGTACCTGTTAAGATCTTGGATAGGAAAGAGCATGTCCTATGCACGAAGGTTATACCATAAGTTAAGGTTTTGTGGAGAAACCATGCTATTGAAGAGATGACCTGGGAGTTGGAATCAGAAATGAAAGCGATGTATCCTCACCTTTTCGAAATACCAGGTACATACGTCAATTTCGAGGACGAAATTTCATAAGGAGGGGAGGTTGTAAGACCCCCAACTTTTTAATGAATAAAATCAAATTCCCTTTATTTATTATTGTGAATAATAAGGTATTAATGTGATATAATAACTTTGGTTATGGGTGAAATGTGAAAATTTTACAAAATATGCAAGTGGTTATAAAATATTCATTTTGTCGGTGGAATATTCTTTCTGTCGGGAAATATTCGTACGACGGCGCAGCCAATTGTGGGCCCCATAATGGATAACGGTCGAATGAAGAAAAGGATAAAATTGAATAACGACGTAGTTGTTACCGTTAACACTGTTGGAATACCCGGTGGTTAAAATAAAGTAATACGCGTTGTTGCACAGTAGCATACGGTATTGCACAGTATTGTTGAATTATTGATCCTTATATAAGAAGGCACTACTCAATAATTGTCACAGTAGTTATTGTTCAATATTTTATTTTATTGATTCAATAATTGCTGCATTGATATTTTATATTATTGTTATTTCAATTATCGTTACTGCACAGTATCTCCTTTATCAGATCAGTAATTCAGATTATTTGGAATAATATTATTAGATAACATTATTGGCAATGTCTAGAAAGTTACACAAGGAGAGGTTTGGTCACCTAATTGCGCGCCAAAGAAGGAGAAATCCTTATTGAAAAGCCCCTCTTTCACGGGAACACTTTCGTTGTCATAAATGTGATTCTGTAATATTATTTGTTAATAATTAATCATTGATTCATATGATAAGAAAATATTTATTTTATGTGGATATAAATGATGGATTTATTTATGTGGTTATAAATGAAGGAATTAATGTTGAGGTGTTTTATTAGTATTTTGTCGGATTGGAGGTATTAAAATCAAACTAGTGTTTTTTTGAGATATATTATGGGAGTTATAATTTTTAATCCAACCGTTGATCGTTGTAATTTTTGGATATGTTATACATATATAAGTTGAGTATATGTCCAAAAATTTTAAACCGTTAAAAATGAGCGTATGATTTGTTATAAATTTTAAGAGGTGGCTGATTCGAAAATCAGGTTATAAATCATTTTGGTGGAAAATTCTAGAATTGGTGGGCCTCACTCTTGGTTGGTGAAGAAATGTGCTGAGAATTTTATTCAAATGTGGTGGGTGAGAATAGTAGCGGGTAAAGCCATCAGGTTGCAGGTTAAGTTTGCTTCGGCGTGCTAACATTTTCCTATAAATAGAGGGCTAAGTTAGAATTGAAAATCACACCAGAAACAAGTTTTCTCTCTTTCTCTCTCTAGATTATTGAGTGTATTTTGTGAGTATTTAGATACTTTGTCAGTTTCTGTTAATCAGTGCAAGTTTCCTTCAGCTTTATACCAATATTCCGATCAGAAGTACTGATATTTTGAGGTAAGGGATATTATCTTCTTCTTAAATGATATTTTCTTCAATATCATTATGCCGAAATATTGGTATGAACTTTTTATCAAATTTGGAACTTTTTGTGTCGGGGTTACTATTCACGTATACGACACTATTCATGTATATGGCACTATTCACGAATACGGTACTATTCACCGAAAAATAAAATTTTCTTCTTTTTGTCCAAGTTGTCTATTATGGTTACTATCTTTGATTGTATCCATGTTTTGATCATTATTTTTGAATTCTGCTTCAAAATTGGTTATTTCAGAATATTATTGAACTTGGATAAACTGTAATACGAATCCTTAATATTTGATCTGTTATCTCACTAGATTCATTTTCTTTAAAATATTTTTCATCATCCTCAGTCCTAAATGATGATACAAATGAATATCTTTGGCCTGTAGTGCAAAGATGAATGATTACCTAATGAATATCTTTGGCCCGTAGTGCAAAGATGAACAGGTGTTGAGATGAACATGACCAACTGGTGATACAAATGAATATCTTTGGCCTATAGTGCAAAGATGAATATTGATTAAAGATGTATATTGAATGTTGTTACAGGGATAAAATTGATGATGGACTTTTAAATCTTAGAAGATAGTAGAACTCATTCTCTACTTAACTCTTCTAATGGATTGCTATTTCCGCTGCAGTTGTTGATCTAAAACTTGTTGTCTATTATATTTTATCAGATTTTTCCCTGTTGAAGACTAATGATAATTTGTTGTATATTATCTTAGTCATAATATTCTTTACTGGGCTAGTTGAGCTCACCCTTTTCCTTTTTGTTCCATTTTTCTCAGGAGGTGAGAACATAGCAGGAACTAGTCGGGGTACGGAGTGATGGTTCTAGAAAGATGTTTTAGCAGTCCTCATTATTTCTGTAAAATAGTGTTTGAATAATTGTAATGAGGACTTATTTGAGTGTGGATATTGTCTAGAAGACAATATTTGTATTTAAACTCACAATATGTGTTGTCGTATTTTGCACGACAATTGTATTATTGAAGTTGTAGTTTGCTTTCTGTACCATGTATTTGGTGACTCAGAATGGGTCTTGTATACCTATTTTGGGGGCGTCACACTGCATATCTACGAAAAGGTAACCTCAAAATCCGGCCCCAAGACTCCATAAAAGTTATGGACATGGAGGATTCTTAATCTTAAGTATGTTAAGATAAGGGGTTTTCCAACTTATATGAAATGGTTTTAAAGGAATAAGTTTGGGACAGGATTTGATAAGTGCAGATTTGTGGGATATCCTAAAGTAAGTTTAGGGTATATGTTCTATAATCCTACTAGCAAAAGGTGTTTGTTGCGAAACACGCTACCTTCTAAGATAAAGGTGTTTATCATTGAAGGGGCTAGTGGGAGGATAATACATCTTGAAGAGTTCAAGAACCACAAAACATTATAAGTCATATAAGAGGAACCTGTAGATAGACCTATTAAACCATAACTGAATCGTAAATCTGGAATAGTATCGAAGATACCTAGGAGGTATGGATTCATCATAAATGATGATGATGAGGTACACATCATAGAAGATGATGAACCAGTTATATACGAGGAGGTAAGAGTTGTAGACACTCAGAGAAATGGATTGAAGCAAGCTTCTCAAAAATGGAACATTCGTTTTGATGAAATAAATCAAAAGAGTTTGATTTTATCACAAATAAGAATGAACCAAGTGTGTACAAAAGGGTCAGTGGGAGCACCGTGACATTCCTAATATTATATGTTAATATACTATGGATAAGGAATGACATACTAATACTACAATCAGTAAAGATAAAGTTGTCTAAACATTCCTCCATGAATGATTTAGGAAGAGTATCTAAATTGGGAATACAAATCTATATAGATAGATTTTAAAGGATGCTCGGCTTAACCCAAGGAACATATATTCATTTGATGCTAAAGTTGTTTAGCATGGCAAACTCCAAGAGATGTCTCATGTTGACGAGACATGGAGTGTATCTCTCTTAATAGTCCCCATATACTCATAAAAGAGAGATCGCATGAGTAACTATAATGTATGCAATGAAATATACGAGACCTGATGTTGATCAGTCATATTCTGGAGAAGTTCACTGTGAGTCAGTAAAAAATATCTTAAAGTACTTAATCGGCACTAAGGATGTGATTAAAATTTAAGGTGCGTCTAAATTAAAACTAGAGGCTTAACAAACTCAAGTTTTTTCAGACAGACCAAGATGATAGAAAATCCACTTTAAGGTAAAGCATTACCTTGAACGGTAGTACAGTGAATTGGAAAGGTTTCAAACAACAAAGAGTTACTGGTTTACTGATAAAGACAAAGTATATAGCTGTAAATGAAGCTGCAAGTTAATTGTTTGGATGTAAAGTTCATTACTGAACTAGGAATAGTTTCTAAGTCTCATCTTGGATCTAAACATGTGTTGCGGCACTTTCATTTGATTATAAGAATCATTGAAAGATGGGAAATCACTATAGAGATAGTGGACTCTCAAGAACAACATTACATATCCATTAACTAAAGCTTATCCAACAGCAGGATAATCATCACTTAGAGAAGAAGGGTATGAGATACCAAGACGATTGGCTTTAGTGCAAGTGGGAGATTGAAAGTAGTATGCACACAAGCCAATCATGTTTGATGATAAAGCATATACTTTATAACAATCTTATTCATTTATTAATAAAAAGTATTAATTTATTAAAGTCTTTTAATTATCTACATGATGCTATTTTATAATATGTGATAAACCTATAGTATTAAGTAATGCTTTTAGAATAATGATGATGATCACTCTAATGAGATCTAAATTCTTAGAAAACTTAAAACTAAAATAGTTCCAAATCATTTGATTACTAAATTGGGGATTAGTGAATCAGAATAGATTGGTATATACGTTGCTTGCTCATTCGATGAGGATGATTGATCTCATGATCATTTGTGTGGAGACACTAAAGCAAGTATGTAGGTTCTTATTAGAGAATAAGTTCACTGAACGTGGCTCGCTAAAGAATACCTAATGGAGTTTTACTTGCCTGTCAATAGGAATTCCTGTAAGTAGTACAAGTGATCCTTAGACTTGATATCATCATAGTATCTTGTGTATGATGAGTTATACTTTGACTTATTCCTTAAGACCCTTATGGTATATCAAAGGGTATGATTGGGTATAATAAGTTATACATGGAGATAATGTATGATCAATAAAGAATCTACTGCTTCTAGTAAAAGAAAAGAAATGTCCTATGTGATTCGATAAATGAGAACCCAGTAGTCCTTGGCCAAGGCAGAATGAAATTAGAAAGGAGTTTTTAATTTGCATTATTTGGAGTTGTTCATTTAAGAGTCGAAATACATATAATTAAACAAAATAAGACTTGACAGTAATTCCATGTCTTATATTTAATTGGGACACTGTATGGTGGAAGGATTGAATTAACGGTAACTATTTACTCAAAGGTTCTTTTATGATTAATATTGAAATCTATATTATTTGGAAAGTCATTGATCACTAGGGAGGCTTATCCCTATTGTTGAATAAATATTATTTATTTAAATAAATTAATAGTTTAATTTATTTATTTAAATAAGATTAGAATTGTTCTAATTGATTTATTCATAATCGGTTTAATATGGAGAACCTAAAGAGTCACACCATAAAAGGAATAATAATTATTTAAGAAGTTAATAGCATAATCGTAATAATAAGTTAAGTATATTTAATTTAATCTATGGTGATAGAATAAATTAAATAACTTAATATTTATTATTTAATATTTTAGAAATATTAAATATAAATTAATAAGAGGAGTCTTATTATTATTATTATTATTATTATTATTATTATTATTATTATTATTGTTATTGTTATTATTTAATTCCTAAAAGAGTTTGGGAATTAATTAATAAAAGTACTCTCATATATATATTCTAATAAGATTAAGAGGCTAATTAATTAAAAGAGGTTAATTAATTATTCCTAATAATATTGGGAGCCTAATTAAATAAAGGAATTTAATTAATTAAAATAAAAATCAATTCCTTAATTGTTAAGGAGAGTTGCCCACATATATAAATAAGAGGATTCTTATTATGGGTGAGGTGGTTGTTGATTTTTTCACAACAGACGTAATTCCAATAGTTGGGAGAGTACGCTCTTTTTCTATAGAGATAGAAAACTAGGGTTTTGCCAAATACCCATCTTCTTGAATCTTTCTTCTTCCTTGGTGGATCACCTCTAGAGGTCAAACACTTGGGTGGCTAACGTTGATCAAAGGAAGGAACCAAACCCAGTGGATTCAAGTTGAACGCGAAAATGATTTGGAGGTGAACTTGTACCTGAGGAAGCTCGAATCTCCAAGGGTATGATTCTTGTTCTTTATCTTTTCGTTTAATTAATAATTGTGCATAAAGGATGATCCGGGTATATGTTTTGTAAAATTTTAAAACTCTGATTTTTCCACGTTTCCGCTTATTTTGTGCAATTAGATTGCGTTCATGAATATCACAAACCTAACAATGGGAGCAACACCCGGAGGGTCTATAAGAAGAATAAAGATGATGTCTCCTTGATACTGCCAGGACAAACTCAAAAAGGCAATCAGAATTTGCCTATTCAAAGGAGAAACTATTCCCTTTTTCAAGCACAATCCTCAAATCCTCCCTTTCCAAAGAGTGGAGAAGTCAGACGCTCAAGAGTGTTCACACCCTTAGGGAACTCACTCAAAAACATCTTCAAACTTCTGACAGCTTAGAAGAAAATCACTTATCTCCTTCCACCATCCAATCCAAGTGGAAAGGGCTTCAATACAAGCAATAAGCGTACTTACCATTCTGGAGCTCCAGGCCACGACACTTAAGATTGTTTGGCCCTCAAGTATAAGATCCAGGACTTAATAGACAGTGGTAAAATTATGGTGACCAAGCCCGAACAACCACATGTTCAAGATAACCCTCTCCCTCAACACAAGGAAGAGGATGTTAACATGATCAATAGAGGCAGTGGAGAGAGTTCTAAGTACCTCAAATACGTGGGTGGTTCTCCCCAAACCAGTAAAGATAATTCCAACAAGTGGGATTATTCGGAGTTCCAATTCATGATGGAATGGGAGTTAAAGTCTATTGATGAACATGTCAATCAACTAGCAGAACTGGTGATACATCAACACCAAGTCACACGGCAGTTGTTCAGTCAGGAGCATGCAAGTCTCTTCTCCCTTATCACAAAAACTCCACCACAGACCCAAGAGAATGAAACCTTGGAGGAAAAGCTTGCAAGAAAAGTAAGACTTCAAGCTTGTCGGGACTTTACCAACAAAAAGGAGTTCACTTATTTAGGGCAACCGATGGAAAAAAAATTACAAATGCTAATCAATGAAAGAAAAATCACAGCACTTCTACCTCCAATCAATCCACGCTAAAAAAGATTTGATGCTACTGGAGTATGTCAATATCACTTTCATCCTCATGGTCATAACACTAAAGAATGCTGGGAACTTTGTCATCTTATCCAAAATATGATTGACATCGGTGACCGGCAAATGGCAGACAATGACACCGTATCACTTGAGAGTGGACATACATTTTCTCCAGGATCGCAAAGATGGAAGGAGATCATAGCAGTCATATCCTCTGAGGGAGACCTGGCTGTCACACCCCTTACAATTCAACCCATCAAGCTCAAAGGAGTTGAAAACCCTTTGGAAGTGGCTGCACCTGAACAACTCCTACTGCCATTTAGGCCATAATATCCTATCATCAGCCTTAAGAAAGTCCCATGGAACTATGGAGAGGTTGAACTATCAACATCAAACACAACTTCTGCGGTATCCAAAAAACCCGCTATATCTCCCTTAACGAGTGATGAAGCCAGTCATCAGATCTAAGGGGAAAGTGTCCAAGGAGAAAATCGAAGAATTCCTCCGCAAAATGGGACACAATGAAGCCAAGGTGGTGCAAAGCTTGAAAGAAGCACCACGACAGATATCCATCATGGACTTGGTATTCTCTTCAGAAGATCATCAGAAGGTCTTAATAAAGATATTGGAAGAAGCCCACTTGCCAAAGATAATGGATGTTGAAATGTTTCATCATCTGGTAGATCACATCTTCAACAACAATGTGATATCTTTCACTGATGATGACATACCTCTTGAAGGGATGGGTCATTTTAAACCACTATGTTAGGTTTGTAATATTCATGAACGCAATCAAATTGTACAAAATAAGCAGAAGTATGGTAAAAAGGAGTTTTAAAATTTTACAAACCATATACCCGGATCATTCTTTATGCACAATTATTAATTAAACGAAAAGATGAAGAACAAGAATTATACCTTTGAAAATTTGAGCTTTCTCAGGTACAAGTTCACCTCCAAATCCTTTTCGCGTTCAACTTGAATCCACTGGGATTGATTCCTTCCTTTGCTCAATATTAGCCACCCTAGTGTTTGGCCTCTAGAGGTAATCCACCAAGGAAGAAGAAGTATTGAAGAAGATGGGTGTTTGGTTAAACCCTAGTTTTCTATCTCTATAGAAAAAGAGTGTACTCTCCAACAATTGGAATCACGTTTATTTAATATCTGATATAAAACTCATCTTATAAAGATATCAGTTAACCCTTCTAATCTAATTAGAAAATAGGGTATTATTTAATTAATTAAGCTCCCTAATCTTATTAGGGATAATTAATTAAACTCTTTTAATTAATTTAACCTCCTAATCTTATTAGGAATATATGAGAGTACTTTTTATTAATTAATTCCAAAACTACTTTAGGAATTAAAAATAATAATAGTAATAAGAATAATAAGACTCCTCTTATTAATTTATATTTAATATTTCCAAAATATTAAATAATAAATATTAAACTATTTAATTTATTCTATCACCATAGATTAAATTAAATATACTTAACTTATTATTACAATTATGCCATTAACTTCTTAAATAATTATTCTTCCTTTTATGGTGTAACCCTTTAGGTTCTGCATATTAAACCGGTTGTGAATAAATCAATTAGAACAATTCTAATCTTATTTAAATAAATAAATTAAACTATTACTTTATTTAAATAAATAATATTTATTCTACAATAGGGATAAGCCTCCATAGCGATTAACGACTTCCATATAATATAGATTTCAAGATTAATCATAAAAGCATCTTTGAGTAAATAGTTACCGTACAATTCAATCATTCAACCATACAATGTCCCAATTACATATAAGAGATGGAATTATTATCAAGTCTTGGCTAATGCAAATTAGAAACTCCTTTCTAATTTCATTCTGTCTTGGCTAAGGACTACTGGGTTGTCATTTATCGAATCACATAGGACATTTTTGTTCTTTTACTAGAAGCGGTAGATTCTTTATTGATCATACATTATCTCCATGTACAACTTATTATACCCAAGCATACCCTTTGATATACCCTAAGGGACCTAAGGAATAAGTCAAAATATAATTCATAATACACAAGATACTATGATGATCTAAAGTCCATTGATCACTTGTACTACTATCACTACAAGAATTCCTATTGACATGCAACTAAAACTCCATTAGGTATTCCTTAACGAGCCACGTTTAGTGTACTTATTCTCCAATAAGCACCTGCATATTTGCTTTAGTGTCTCCACACAAATAATCACGAGATCAATCATCCATATCCAATGAGCAAGCAATGTATGTACCAATCTATCCAGATTCAGTAATCCCCAATTTAGTAATCCAACGATTGTGAATTATTTTAGTTTTTAAGCTTTCTAAGAATTTAGATCACATTAGAATGATCATCATTATTATTCTAAAAGAATTGCTTAAAACTATAGGTTTATCATATATTATAAAGCAGCATCATGTAGATAATTAAAAGCCTTTAATAAATTAATACTTTTAATTAAATAAATGAATAAGATTATTACAAAGTATATGCTTTATCATCAAATGTGAGACCCCAGATTTTATGAATAAAGATTTAATTTTCTCGAAATATTTTTTTGAATATTATGGTGTGGATTTGAGATAGTGTTATAGTTGTGGGTAGTATTTATAAATTTTGAAAAGTATGCAAGTTGTTGTATAATATTCGACTGGTCGGGGAATATTATTTTTGTCGAAAAATATTCGTATGCGACTAATACAATCATTAGTGGACCCCATTAACGGAATTATTGGTTGGATTGAGAAAACGACAAAAATATTTTATGAAAATAACGGCGAAAGTTTTACCGTTAATACTGTTGAACTACTCGGTAGTAAAAGTACAGTAATACGCGTGGTTGTATAGTAGCACACAGTATTGATTATTGATGCTTACATGATAAGTCACTCAGTTTTGTTTTATTGGCATTATTATTGTAATAAAATAGAAAAGCTTTTTATATAAAATAGAATACTTTTATAAAGTTATTCGTTTTATTAGGCTAATAGTAAAATCTTTTTATATAAAACAGAATACTTTTATAAAGTTATCTGTTTTATTAGACAATAATTATAATATATTATATTTTATTATGCATAGTGCCTCCATAGTTTTTGCATTGTAAAATCTTTTATAAAGTTATTCGTTTTATTAGATTATAAATAGAATATATTATATTTTATTTAAAAGATTTTGCTTTAAATATGGACCGTCAGATTAAAATAAATCAATCTGGACCGTTCATGAGTTAGTTATTATGCAGTCCATTTTTCTATAAATAGAAGCTCATTCATTCATTATTTCTTACGAATTCACTGAAATTGTAGAGATATAAACTATAGAGAGAAAGAAGAAAAGTATTCTGCTACTTCACTACTTCTATATCCAGTACTCTTCTTTCAAAGGTAGGGAATATTATTTGTTGTACCCGTAAGGGGTATTATTTCTTTTGTATTCATGAAGAGAACTTCTGTTATTCCGTTATTTATTATTCTGTTGGAATAACCTGTATACGCGGGCTACCCTATACTTGGTGAAATTCTTCTGTTATTTCATTCTTTATTATTTTGTTAGAATATCCTCACATACATGCGTTTCTACCGACTCGGTTCCATTCTTTATTATTTTGTTTTAATATCCTCATGCATGCGTTTACGACGGACCTGGTTCTATTATTTATTATTATGTCATCTATTTGTGCGTTTACGCCGGACCTGGTTCCATTATTTATTATTCTGTTGGAAATAACCTATCTGTGCAGTCTATCGCACGCATGGTGAATCCTTATGTTATTCCATTATTTATTATTCTGTTGGAATATCTATGTGGATTATCACATGCATGGTGAATGATCTTTCGTATTCATGCCTCTTTTATACTCCATGAAATTAGTGGAATATCCTTGATATTTGCGCTTCATCCAGTATCTCTTCATGGAAATATTCTTCTGAGCATTCTTGAATTTTACTCTACAAAGAAGTATAATGTTGACAATTTGGACGTTGTTGGTTCCTGGATAAATTAATTCTTGAACTTGTTTTATTAAATTATTATGTCATTGTCATCATCCTCATGTTTATATTATGTTCAAAGTCATCTGTGGCCTGTAGTGTATAGATGGACTTGGTATGATTATGACCAGGGATTATTCGGTATAATCATGACCATAATGTTACAAATGATGTGAAAAAAGTCCTCATTGGCCCGTAGTGCATTGATGGACAGTTTTTGGTATGATTATGGCTATGGATTCTCTTTGGCCGTAGTGCAAAGATGAATTGTTTTATGGAATGATCAGGACCGTTGAAGAATACACGATTATCTTGGCCCGTAGTGCATGGATAATTCGTGGTCGTGATACTAAATAATATCCTTGGCCGTAGTGCAGGGGTGATTCGATGATGTGGATTATTTATTGTCGAGTCTCAAATGATAAAAGTGATGAAAACCTTTTAAATCATAGAAGATAGTAGATTTTATTCTCTACTTGACTCTTCTAATGGATTGCTTGTTCCGCTGTAGTTAAACTTGATGTTTGTTATATTGTATCAGTTTAACACTGTTGAAGGCTAACGATAATTTATTCTTCATTATCTTAGTCATAATATTTCTTCTTTGGCTAGTTGAGCTTACCCTTTCTTTCACCGCTCTCTCTTGAAATGAGAAGGTAGCGAGGACTAGTCGGGGAGCAGAGATGGTCCTAGATGGTGCATTAGTAGTCCTCACTATTCTGTGAAATAGTCTCGATAATAAATGTAATGAGGACTTCATTGAGTTTTTATACTCTCTAGGATGATTTGTATTAAAACTCACAAATTTATGTTTTGTCGTATTTTTACACGCATCGTTGTATAATTAAGTTTGTATTTGAATTCTGCATCTGTAGTATTTGGTGACTCAAGATGGGTGATGTATACCTATTTTGGGGGCGTCACAGTTGGTATCAAAGGTTAGGGATATGATCCCTGGCTGAGATGTGAGACAAGAACTAGGAGGGGAGAGACGGGGAATTCCTTTGTTAGTATGACCTAGCTAAGTTTATTTGGTATTTAATTGGTCTGGCCGTGTATATAGGGATAATATGTGATATGTTAATTAACCCTTGTTTTGTGGCAGTATTTGAAAATGACATCCGAGAATGTTGAGAATAGGAATGGAGCACATGAGACCGTGGAGACACCTCTAATCACCAACCAAGATAATGTGATTAGAGATATCCATGTGGTGATTGAGGAATTAAAAGTTGCAGTCAAGCTAGTCGCAAAGGTAGCAACTGAGAGTGAGGAAGAAGAGGAACCTGAGGAGGATTTATTAGAAGAACTTATTGATCAAAATGTAGAATTACAAAATCGTATTCATGAGTTAGAAGAGCAGGCTGAAGAACGAAAGGCAGTCGTGGAGCAAAGGAATGTAACAATTCAAAATTGTATTACCCGATGTGCGATAGCTGAACAGGAGCTCTCTTTGGCAGAGTATACGATATTAAAGCTGGAATCTGAGAATTCAAATGTCAAGGAGCAGCTGAAAGAAGAAACAACTGAACGAGTGAGAATGAAAGATGCATGGGTAAAAGCCACACGACGCGTTGATATTGTGAAAAGAGAAGTCCGATCCAAGAAAGCTAAAATAGATGATATGTATTTTTTTTTTCCGACAGCAATTGGGAGAACCCAACATCGAGTTTTGAATTACCCTATACATTGCGGTCAACCCCAATTAGATATGGATCGAAGGCTAATGATTCAGATCATGGAGCAGGAGTACGACGAAGTAGTTGATGGTGGAATATGCCCTATAACGAAATTCAATTCTAGTGGTAATGACGACACCAAAGACTGTCCCGAGCAAGTCAAATTCGGTAGTTTAAGGGAGAGCGTTTTTTGTGACGAGGAATCGAACGAAGTTATCATGGGTTAGTTAATTATAAATTCTTGCGAAGTCTATACCTTATTCGATACCGGTTCTACCTATCCTTTTATCTCTCTTGCTTTGTTCAACGTTTAAATTTAACTCCGAAGAAGTTAGACTTTGACTTATTGGTTGAAATTTCGTTAGTAGAAACCTTCGTTACCTCCACTATTTATAAATCTTGTTGATTCAAATCGACACTTTCACGTTACCTGTCAATCTTATCTCTTTGAAAATACTTGCCTTTGATGCAATTTTTAGAAATTGATTGGTTAACTACTCATCATGCTTTTCGTAAGGTTGTTAGCTTTCATATTCCTAACCAACCTGTTATGCAAATTCAAGCAACCAAACCACTAAAGTCAATCATTGTCATATCAAGTCATAAGTAAAGAGCCTCGGTCCTTTCGTTGTTGACTTTCTTATGTGGAATGCACCGAAACCAGACTTTCTGTAGGCGATGTCGTGAATAACGATGACAAGTTGATAGGTATCAATGTGATGTACTATCCAAGTCTTGGATGAGGCTCACAATTTTGAATGATAAATTTCCTGACGTATTGTTGAAGACTTCTTAGCCTACCCCTAGAGCGTGAAATCGAATTTTGTATTGACCCCAGTACAAAACCCATTTCTTAAACACTCAAATATTTCTTCAACTAAAATGAACGTAGCATGCGCCAAAGACGTTGACTCGAGCTATTGAAGATTACGATCGTACTATTCAATATCACCGTGAAAGTACGAACGTGGTAGTTGACGCGTAGAGTAGAAAATCGTATGCAGTTACAAGTGCGAATAAATGAACCCACGTGAAGATAACGAATATACGATTAGAATCGAATTTAATCGATAAAGTTAAAGTCGCTCAAGCTACACACCCGGAGCTGATTAATGTGAAGAATGAAGAAGGTTCAAGAGGGCGTTATTCTAGAAGCAAGAATCGACGAAAAGTGTAAATCTCAACCCTCGATTTAATTGACCCATTTGAAATCCTCGATGAAGTAGGAATTGTGGCCTATAAACTCGTTTTACCGCCAAGTATGTCGCGTGTTCATAACGTTTTTAACATATCGATGTTACGTAAATATGTGGACGACCCGAACCACATTATTAATTTAGAACCGGACGGGATAGCGGATGATTTAACGTTTGAGGAGATACGTGTTAAAATCTTGGATAAGAAGAATCATATTCAACACTCAAAGGTTATACCTCAAGAGTTAGAATTTGAAATGAAGTCGAGGTATCCTCACCTCTTTGGCATACCAGGTACGTACATAAATTTCGAGGCGAAATTTCATAAGGAGGGGATATTGTGAGACCCCAGATTTTATGAATAAAGATTTAATTTTCTCGAAATATTTTTTTTGAATATTATGGTGTGGATTTGAGATAGTGTTATAGTTGTGGGTAGTATTTATAAATTTTGAAAAGTATGCAAGTTGTTGTATAATATTCGACCGGTTTCCAGGAATATTTTTTTTGTCAAAAAAAATCCGTCATTACTGAAGACAATCATTGGTGGACCCCATAACGGAATTATTGTCGGATTGAGAAAATGACAAAAATATTTTATGAAAATAACGGCGAAAGTTTTATCGTTAATACTGTTGAACTACTCGGTAGTAAAAGTACAGTAATATGCGTGATTGCATAGTAGCACACGGTATTGATTATTGATGCTTACGTGATAAGTCACTCAGGTTTGTTTTATTGCTATTATTATTGTAATAAAACATAAAAACTTTTTATATAAAACAGAATACTTTTATAAAGTTATTCATTTATAAATTTTGAAAAGTATGCAAGTTGTTGTATAATATTCGACTGGTCGGGGAATATTCTTTTTGTCAAAAAATATCCGTACTACGGTACAATCATTGGTGGACCCCACAACAGAATTATTGTCAGATTGAAAAAATGACAAAAATATTTTGTGAAAATAACGGTGAAAGTTTTACCGTTAATACTGTTGAACTACTCGGTAGTAAAAGTACAGTAATACGCGTGATTGCATAGTAGCACACGCTATTGATTATTGATGCTTACGTGATAAGTCACTCAGTTTTGTTTTATTGGTATTATTATTGTAATAAACCATAAAAACTTTTAATATAAAACAGAATACTTTTATAAAGTTATTCATTTTATTAGGCTAATAGTAAAATCTTTTTATATAAAATGTAAATACTTTTATAAAGTTATCTATTTTATTAGACAATAATTAGAATATATTATATTTTATTATGCATAGTGTTTGCATAGTTCCTCCATAGTGTTTGTATAGTAAAATCTTTTATAAAGTTATTCGTTTTATTAGATTATAAATAGAATATATGATATTTTATTTAAAAGATTTTGCTTTAAATATGGACCGTCGATTAAAATAAATCAATCTGGACCGCTTCATGAGTTAGTTATTATCTGTATCCATTTTTCTATAAATAGAAGCTCATTCCTTCATTATTTCTTACTTAATTCAATTTGAAATTGTAGAGATATAAACTATAGAGAGAAAGAAGAAAAGTATTACGCTACTTCACTACTTCTATATCCAAAGACTTTTCTTTCAAAGGTAGGGAATATTATTTGTTGTACCGTAAGGGGTATTATTTCTTTTGTATTCATGAAGAGAACTTCTGTTATTCAATTATTTATTATTCATTGGAATAACTCAGATACGCTGCTACCATATACTTGGTGAAATTCTTTTGTTATTTCATTCTTTATTATTTTGTTAGAATATCCCATGCTCGCATTCGCTTACTACCGGACTCGGTTCCATTCTTTATTATTACGTCGTAATATCCCGTCTGCGTGCGTTCTTTACGGACTGGTTCTATTATTTATTATTATGTCATCTATTTGTGCGTTTACGCACGGGACCGTTCCATTATTTATTATTCATTGGAAATAACTCATGCATGCGATAGCTTTCATCGCATGCACGCATGGTGAATCCTTATGTTATTCCATTATTTATTATTCTGTTGGAATAACCTATCTATGTGGATTATCACATGCATGGTGAATGATCTTTTGTATTCATTCCTTATTAAATTGTGGAAATGATCTGTGTACGTAGATTACCGCATGGCGGGCGAAAATCCATTTGCAGTTTCATATATTCTATTATACTCAGTTGGTTAAAGTTTTGACTTCTATACTCCATGAAATTAGTGGAATATCCTTGATATTTGCACTTCATCCAGTATCTTTTCATGGAAATATTCTTCTGAGCATTCTTGAATTTTACTCTACAAAGCAGTATAATGTTGACAATTTGGACGTTGTTGGTTCCTAGATAAATTAATTCTTGAACTTGTTTTATTGAATTATTATGTCATTGTCATCATCCTCATGTTTATATTATGTTCAAAGTCATCTGTGGCCTGTAGTGCATAGATTGACTTGGTATGATTATGACCAGGGATTATTCAGTATAATCATGACCGTAATGTTACAAATGATGTGAAAAAAGTCCTCATTGGCCCGTAGTGCATTGATGGACAGTTTTTGGTATGATTATGGCTATAGATTCTCTTTGGCCGTAGTGGAAAGATGAATTGTTTTATGGCATGATCATGACCGTTGATGAATACATGATTATCTTGGCCCGTAGTGCATGGATAATTCGTGGTCGTGATACTAAAGAATATCCTTTGCCGTAGTGCAGGGGTGATTCGATGATGTGGATTATTTATTAAGCTGAGTCTCAGCGATAAAAGTGATGAAAAACCTTTTAAATCATAGAAGATAGTAGATTTTATTCTCTACTTGACTCTTCTAATGGATTGCTTGTTCATTGCAGCTTAAACTTGATGTTTGTTATATTGTATCGCTTTAACATCGTTGAAGGCTAACGATAATTTATTCTTCATTATCTTAGTCATAATATTTCTTACTGGGCTAGTTGAGCTCACCCTTTCTTTCACTGTTCTCTTCAGGAAATGAGAAGGTAGCGGGGACTAGTCGGGGAACACCGTCAGAAGTGAGGAGTTTCTTGGGACTGGCCTGTTATTATAGAAGACTTATTCAAGATTTTTCTAAGATAGTCACTCCGCTAACAAATTTGACAAGGAAAGCTGTAAAATTCATTTGGACGGAGAAGTGTGAAGAGAGTTTCCAAGATTTGAAGAAGAAACTAAGTGTGGCACCTGTGTTGACATTACCAGATAATACATGAAAGTTTGTGGTGTATAGTGATGCCTCACACAAAGGGTTGAGTTGTGTTCTTATGCAGAACGGCAAAGTTATTGCGTATGCATCAAGATAACTAAAGGATTATGAGAAAGGGTATCCGACTCATGATTTGGAATTGGCTACAGTTGTATTTGCTCTGAAGATATGGAGGCACTATCTTTATGGAGAGAAATATGAGATCTATACAGACCACAAAAGTCTAAAGTCTATTTTTACTCAGAAGGATTTGAACATGCGTCAAAGAAGGTGGATGGAATTGATAAAGGATTACGATTGTGAGATCTTTTATCATACGGGCAAAACGAATGTGGTTGCAGATGCTTTAAGTAGGAAAGGTCGGGAAAAGTTGATGCTGATAACAACTCAGGAAGAGCTCATTTCAGCAATGACAAAACTGGAGTTGGAAATCAAATTTCCAAAATAATCTGACGAAAAACTGTTCCAGATAGAAGCTGGTCCAACTTTAGTGGACAAAGTGAAGGGGGCATAACTACAAGATGAAGAGTGTGGAAAATCAAAGAGAATCTGATCGAGGATAGTGATGTAAAATACATGATCGATACAGAAGGACTACTACGGTTCGAGGGAAGAATTTGGGTTCCAAAAGTGCCAAAACTTAAGGACGAAATCCTGACCGAAGCACACAACACAAAATATTCAATTCATACAGGAAGCACGAAAATGTATCAAGATTTGCGCCGACATTTTTGGTGGCCGAATATGAAAAGGGACGTTTCAGAATGCGTAGCGAAATGCTTGACATGTCAAAGAGTAAAAGCCGAACATCAAAGACCCAGCGGATTACTTCAACCGTTGGAAATACCGGAATGGAAATGGGAACACATCACAATGGATTTTGTGGTGGGTCTTCCAACTACTCAGAGAGGATGCAATGTGATTTGGGTGATAGTGGACAGACTGAAGAAATCAACACACTTTCTACTAATAAAGATTAGATTCAATCTTGATCAGTTGGCAAGATTGTACATTAAAGAGATCGTTTCGAGGCACGGAGTGTGCCAAGATCACTTAATATTCTCGATAGAGATCCGCAATTCACATCAAATTTCCGGAAGAGACTACAAGAATGCATGGGGACATAGTTGCAAATGAGTACGGCTTATCATCCACAAACAGATGGCCAAATTGAACGAACAATTCGACATTGGAAGATATGTTTGAGAGCATGTGTCATGGACTTTAAAGGAAGCTGGAAGAACATTTACCGTTGGTGGAATTTGCTTACAACAATAGTTACCACGCTTAGCATCGACATGCCGCCTTTTAAGCGTTATCTACAGAAAAGTGCGTAACTCCACCGTCTTTGATGAAGTCGGTGAATGTCAAATCGCTAGGACCTAACTAGTGCAACAAATCTGGCGACATTGTCAAACTCATCGACAAGATTGGTAGCGACTCAAGACCGAAGCTGGAAGAAGTATCTTCGATCAACACATGCAAGATCGTGCATTTGATGTAGGAAGTTATGTATTCCTAAAAGTTTCTCCTTGGAAGGGGAAAATTCGTTTCGGTAAAAAGGGAAAGCTAAGCCCGAGATTTATTGGACCCTTTGAAGTGTTGCGAAGAGTGGGTGAAGTGGCTTACGAAGTAGCTCTACCTCCAGAATTGGAAAACATTCATAGTGTTTTTCACATTTCGGTGTTACGACCATATAAACCCGACTATAAACACGTGATCGAGTACGACCCATTGCAGTTCGAGAAAGATTTAACTTATGAAGAGGTTCCTATCCAGATATTCGACAGGAAAGAACAAGTGCTCAGGAATAAAGTGATACCTTCTGTGAAGGTGATATGGAGGAACCACAATGCTGAAGAAGCTACGTGGGAACTCGAAGAGAAAATGTTGAAAGAGTACCCTTAGTTCTTTGTTTAATCTGTATCTTCAATTCCAGGGACAGAATCTTTGTAAGTAGGGAAGAATGTAACGAATGATTTGTTTGATGAGTTGTGATTCTGAGGACAGAATCCTTGTAAGGAGGGAATGATGTAACATTCCAGAATTTTAAAGTGTAATATTAAATATTTACTGATTTATATAAGTATTTAATGGATATGTTTATTGTTGAATAAATAATTGTTCAATTTGAGTTGATGTGGTTTAGTTAATTATTTGTTGAATAAATAATTAAGGAGCTAAGAAAATTAATTGCTATGAGATTATATACTAATTTAATTTAATAATTAAGTTAGAGAGCTAATAATGATTAAATGAATTATAGTATTTTAATTGGAATTTGTGATTAAAATAAGGTGTTAGTTGGATTAAATAAAATTATAATTATAAAGAAATTATAATTTTGTGGTATTGATTTATGTGTTAAAGTGATTAACAAATTATTTTTAGAATTAATTTAATTAAATTAAAGTGTGACAAATAACCTTACTATAAAGGAGTTACTAAAATAAATTAAGGGAGTTTAATTCAGTTTTGCCAAACAAGGCCTAATGACTATTAAGTCTTTTATCTAATTGTGTTTTACCAAACAAGGCATAAGGATTAATGGGTTATTTTAGTTAGTTAACCAAACAAGCCTTATGGCTTTTGATGTCAAAAAAAATATAACTGATGTCAGTTAAGTTAGTATTATATTATACAATTAATATATATTATATCTTATATACGTTAGATATCTAGTACGTAGTTAGAGTTAGGGAGAGAAACAAAAACTCAGAGAAGAAGAATAAGAAGAAGAAGAAGAGAAGAAGAAAAGTGAGAGAGAATTGGAGAGAAGAAGAAGCTTGAGAATCAAAAAGGGTTGGCCATCATCTTCTTCAAACAAGGTACCATCTAAACTCTATTATTATTGTTCTTTTCAAAGTTATAGTTGTATTCTCTCTCTCCCAATTTTCTCCATGAAAGCTTTGTAGAAGTGGAATTTTGTTATGTATGTGGTTTTATATGATAATCTAGTGTTGTTAAACTATTTTCTTAAGCTATAATTGAGAATAGTCCATGAATTTATATTATGTATATGGTTGTGAAGAAAAATTATTTTTACAAAGAGTTTTTGTGAATATATATTGTGTAGCTTAAAGTAGAAATTGAGAGTTAATTAGTTGTTTAGTTGATAAATTGACCATCTAATTTGATAGACTATGTATAATTATTGATAAAGATACTTTGAATTAATTGTTTTAGTTGAAAAACAAATTTACATTGTTGATTTTCATTGAAATATCAAAAAGTGAGTTTTTATCAAAAACAGTGAAATTGGATGTTTTAAATTTGTTGTTTATGTTGTTGTATGGATAGAAACATGTTAGGAGTTCTTGAATTATGTTTACATGAAGTTTTTGTATGAATTGCATGTGAATTAGTCTGTTAGAAACGAGCTTGTAGGCCAAAATGGCTTTTTCTTGTACTTATTCTTTGAAGTTGTCGGTCGAATCGCATTTCGTGGCATGACGCGACCCAAAGAAGACGTTAGTGGCGCCAGAATATCGCTCATACCATAAATGGCAACCAGAGTTTATTTATCGTGTCATGTTGCCATCCCCCACGCCCGCAAATACGACCCACAATGTAAACTATGGCTCACATGAAAGTTAGCGTAATGGTCCGACAAAGGTACTTTTTATACATGAAATTTTAAGAAACATTATGTGATGATAGTAGGACTGTATAATATTGATTTTAGTATTTCTATACTATGAATAATTATGTTATTAAAGATTAACTTGTGTTATAACTTGATTATGTGATTAAATAATCAAACATACATGATGAATGTAGTTAGTTAAGTTTGTAAAGTGGTGGTGACTAACTATGTCATGATGACATATTTATATAGGATATTGTGATTCGAATTGTTCGGTTTAATCTACGAACAAGGCAAGTTTTCTAATCTATTATCTTGTTAATTCAATTACTATTTTCAATTCGATTACAATATAATGATGTAAGTTATTCTGGAGCAATTTATTCTTGTATTTAACTTGTTGTTTAGCATGCACAACTATATATACTAATGTCAAACATTTCTATCGTTCAAATTGCTATGCATGCTTAGTATTCAATTCTAATTAACCTTGGCTTAGTATTGTTCAAGCAAGGTATGCTATAGTTATTCAAATTATATGCTATTAGATTATTCCTAAATCATGACGTTAGTTTACTATGATTGATTCAATCACGATTATTCTATAGTATAGTGTTATTGGTTTTATTCAACTACTCTTTAGTTGATGTTTGTTGAATTCCAAATTACCTTGAAAGCTTATCCAAACCAAACTTCCTTTAGTGCAGACTTGTACTCTAAATACTGAGATGGACAACCCTATTGTTATGATTAGGGGTTAACTTACATATAGCGTTAAAATGTTTGTGCACAATACATTGTACGAAGGGATGATCCCACTAAGTACGAGGTCCTTATAGTCTTATGACTGTTAAAGTTGGAGTTGAAAGATTACTTGTAACTGTGGACGTAGTTCATGGTCTTACGACCCTCAGTGATGTATATTTTCCATATTTTGGGATTTTAGTTTCTGATTATTATTGATAGAGTACTATTAACTTTTGATGGGCCTATTTTGAAAGTTATTATTGTTATACTCCTGTTGATTCAATATTATATCCAGTGAGCAATTGTTTTGCTCACTCTTGCATATTAATACTTATTGCAGCTAAGGTTGAGAAGGTCAATGAACCTACTACTAACAAAGGGAAGGGAAAAATGTACAAGTGATGAAGACTTGTAATAGATTTGATAGTTTTATTATTAGACTTTGATTTAAAGATTGTAATGAAGTTTATTTAATTTTCCGCATTTGAATGTTTGTAATTAAAGGTTAGATAACCAGGGATATTTTTATTTAAGTTTAATCCTGTATGGGCAGGTTTTTATCATTCAATTTTATTATAATTGGGTTGTTAGAAATGAATGTTTGATCAAGTGAACACCGAATCCTGTGGGAATAAAGTACCTGGATTTGGGGGTGTCACATATGAACTTGTCATATGTTTACATGAATGAAGTTAGTATGTTAATAAGATGTAAGAATGTTGGTTAAAGGACTTAAACTATCATAAGTCATGAGAATTGAAACTATATATAGTTTATACTTGGATAAGTTATAAACTCACGAAGAATAAGAAATAACTTATCATAAAAATAAGTTAATGAAATGAGTAGCTTGAGATGTCAATATGATGGATAGAATCCATTTGAAACGATGAACAAATCATAAGTAACAAAGTTATGCCGGAATTCACATGAGTAGACGATAATCGTTGAATTCGTCAAATTCTCGGAATGGAAGTTGAATTTTGAAATTAAGCTCAGAAACATTGTTTTTCAATGGGAACAAGTCTTATTTGGTATTATAGAGTTGTAGACTCAAAAATGACTGAATTCCGACTTAAAACGAAGAAACGAGCGTTGAACGTTCACGAACGTTTATCGTTTTCGTTAAAAATGAACTCATAGGTGAATTTTGAGTTAACAAAGTCAAAAATGTAAAATTTTTGCATGAATATGTAGAGTATGTGATTTGTGAACTAATGGCTTTTGAACGAGCCAATCTGGACTTAAAATGATCAAATTTGGAGTCCGAAAAGTTCGTTGTGTAAAACAAAACTTTCAATTTTCTGGTGCACAGAGCTGGAACCGCAGCGCCAGCCCAAGGCAAAATAGGTGGCGCTGTAGCGCCGAGTCCAGTCCTCAGACCTTGGATTTTGGCGCCGCAGAACGGCTTAAGTAAGAGAAGTTGGCGCCGCAATGCCAGCCTTAAGGTTTGTATAGAAAAGAAGGATTATGGAGATAGAAAGAAAATGAACTAATTAGAGAACTAAAGCTTGAAGTAAGATTGTTTAAGACATTGTTAAACCTTAAGTATTATAATTAAGGGTTGAAGATAATCAATCCAACATGAATGTAATGACATTGTAAACTATAACGGCAAGTCGGAACCAATAGTAAATAATCTAATACATAATTAGATTGAGAAGAAGGGTAAGATTCGTTAGGAACCATGTATGTTTATTCATGACCTGATGTGTTATGTGATATTATCATCTACTGTAGAGACCTTAAGGACTAAAGTGCACGTGTAATAACAGTTGCAGACGCTAAAGGCAAGTGTTCTAACCCTTGTTTCAGTTCAATCTGGACAAGCTTTGTGATTCATGTATTCTTACGCATGAATTGATGTATGATGAAGTCAAAGCCAATTCTTTCGGCAAGACTTACGATATATTGGATTTCTTATAATCTATTAAAGTATTGTCAATGTTTTACCAAACTATATTGGTGTTGTTTTTAAATGAAGACTGAGTATGCTAAAATGTTTTGTCGTCAAACGACAAGCACGTGAGGTTGCCACAACTTAAACGTACATACGTTTAAAGAATGTAGTGTTGATCAACATAAAGTACTATAAGATGATCACCTAGACGTGCTCGTAAGCTATGCCGGACTTACAGACTTAGTGTCGAGATGTCCTTTTCAAAGAAATTATGAAATGCTAATGGTCTTGGACCAGAATTGATGTTTTACTGAATATTGTCATTGTAAAATGTTTTGAAGGAAAAGAAGTGTTATTTTGAATTATCGATAGTACTTCGTAACTATTGTTCAGTTATTGAAGATATATGATTCCTATGTCTCAAGCATGCTATTTATTTGGAAATGTTGTACTTGCTGAGCTAGTTATGATCACTCTTGCTTGAACCATATGAATGTAGCTAAGACCGAACGGACCGAAGGATCCGACAAGGATAAAGGGAAGGCTAAGGCGAACCTGTAGATTACATATGTAATAGTATAGGTTTGTAATGATAATATTTGATATTATGACAAGAACAAATGTAACGGTTATAAAGAACCTGGGGTATGGTAATATTGTTTTAGAATATATATAAGACATATTCGTTCTTTTGAGGCATTTCAATTGAATGTTTGTGTGAACTATAGCACCGTGTAGCACCATATGTCGGGTTGGAAGATACACAGATTTGGAGGCGTCACAGGTTGGTATCAAAGTATTAGGTTATAAAACTTAAGGGGGGATTTGAACCTTAAGTTATAACCTTAAGAAGAGTCAAAGAAATAAAAGATGGAAATTAACCCTATAAAAATGCATTATATATATTATGTGTTTTTATTATTCTACTGACATGTACTAATCAAACTCATTTGTTTTATTGTAGATGTAAGGAGGAAATGAAGTGTATAGGGATATACATGTAGTCAGTGTGTAACACCCCCAAATCCTGGTACTTCATTTCCACGAGAATTTGGTGTTCACTTTTCATTCATTCATATCTACTACCCAAATATAATAAAATTAAATTATAAATCCTCCCTTTAAAAGGGTTACATCATTAGTTAAAAAGTCTCCCCAGGTTGTCTAACCTTAAACATCAATCAAGTGCGGAAATAAAATAATTACAAAACATCATTAAATATAAAGTCTATCATCGTGACAATAAATGAAATTATAAGTCTTCATCACTTGCGCATTTTTTTCTTTCCTTTACTAGTCATATGTTCATCGAACTTCTCAATTTTAGCTGCAATGAGTGTATATATATATATATATATATATATGCAAGAGTGAGCAAAACTGTAACGATCGAGAAATTTGTAATTTAATTTAAATATTTATTGAATTAAATAAATATTTTAAATAATTTATTTATTGAGGAAAATAAATAATTGATGAATTATGGTGAATTAATTTAATAACTAAATTGATTAATGTTAATTAAATTGAATAATGATAATTTTATCTCAAGAATTTAATTTAAGGAAATAATTAAATTAAATCAATTGTTTAATATTTAAGAAAATAATTAAATTAAAAAAAATGTTGTTTTGATCTAATTTATTAACTAAATTATATATGTAAAGATTTATTAAGTGTGTTACAATGGGAATTATAATTATTATAATTATAAGTATGAGTTACTTAAATTAATTTAATGGTGTGAGATGAAACTATATAAAATAAAGATTATTAAAATAATCTAGTTGGGGGAATTGGTGTGTGGCTAAACAAGGCCTTGTGGCCTTTGGTCTTATGTAACTGATGAAGACGTATTATTTGTTTTAACTGATGATCATGGGGAGTTCAGTTATTCTATGTATTATATTTCCCTAAGGCTAGATAATAGAAATACAGAGAAAAGCTAAGAGAGAATTGAGAGAATTTTTGAGTTTTCCAAAGAAAGTTCAGTGGTGATAACAAGAATTTAAAGCAAATTGAAGGTATATTATCTAAACCTTAGTATTCTATATAAATATATATATATATATATATATATATATATATATATATATATATGTGTGTGTGTGTGTGTGTGTGTGTGTTCACGATAATAATTTTATACCGTGTGAATTTTTATGTTTTGAGTTGTTGCTATACAATTAAATTATGATGATTATATGTGTTTGTGATGTTAGAACTAAGGTTTAAACAAGGATATTGCATGCTAATTTTGGATAACAGTAGAAAAAATATGACAGTATATGTTCATATGAATATTTTCTTATGTGGCTTGTGTAAGTATCAATTTTGATGGTCAATTCATATGCTAAACTATAAATTGAAGCTTGTTTATGCTAGTTCATTAAGAAACGAAGGAAATGTAGTTTGAACGAAGTGATTTGGTGAAGAATTGAAATCACAGTGTTGATTTTAGGGAAGAATGTCAAAAATATTGAGTTTTATATGAAAATGAGAAATTAAAATAGTTAAAAGTGTTGTTAAATTGTGCTAAGTGGTTGAATATGTTAGCAATCATGTTTATGATAGTTTTATATTTATTTTATATGTTAATTTCAATCGCTTGGTGGGTGAAATTCGTGTTTGTTGGCTAAAGCTCTGCCATCGCTCATAGCCGCCTCGTTTTTTAATTCAGGTACTCAAATAGTAAATGCTACCGGGTGCCAAGGCTAAAATCTAGCAGAATGCTACCGGCACAATTGTCATCTTGTATGTAATGCAATTGCCATACATCGATCCGAGGCGTTGATTTACGCCTAATTGCATGTCATGTGTAATGGACTTATGGTTGTTAAGCATGCATGCTAATGATGTTAAGACATAATATACACTATAATATAAGATTGAAAGGTGTTGTAATACAAAGTGTTAAAGATTTTTAAGTGATTATTAATTGAGTTATATAATGAAACTAAAAGTGATGTTTTTAAAAGTTAGAGATGAACGACTAAGTTATGTTGGATCGTAATAAGATTTTATATTCGTTAAGGATGTTAACCAACATGGTTAGGTGCTAAGTTAAGGTTATGACCTAAATGATGGTTTAAACCCCTAAAGCTAATATTTATACAACTAATTGTTATTGCAATTACAATGAGTTATGTAGGGTATTTGGAGAATATTTTACACTTGTGTAGCTTACATACAAGACAAGTTCTTTAACTGTACTCTTATAATAATTATGCAAGTTTCTAAACCTTATCTTTTACATTGAGCAAGTTTCTAAACCTTATCTTTTACATTGAGCAAGTTTCTAAAACTTTTCTTTTAAATTGAGCAAGTTTCTTATCTTAAACTTTCATTGAGCAAGACTATTGATTCTATTCTTATGTATGATTGAATAAGCTCTTGTAACCTAATTCATTACATCGAATGAGTTTCACATTCTCATTTCTTGTTATTATTATCTAAAACGTATATTGTTCTAACACATTGATTCAAAGGAGATTGTTCTAATTCTTTGAATATAGTACTTTGTATGTGTATCATGTTTATTCAATTATATATTGTTGATATCCGATCTTTGACTTTGGTAGCCTTGTTCGGGCTATACACATTCTTGTAGTAAACCTTCAAGAAGTAAGTAAACTTTATTGAATTCATTCATTTATAATTGAATAAGTGTTCTAAAATTCTAGAAGCACTGATAAGCTAGTTCCAAACTAAACTTTCTTTAGTACGGAAATTCTAAATTAAAACTGAGATGAACAACCCTAACATAGGGGATTTTGTACGTGTAACATTAAGATGTTTGTGCATAATACATGGTGCAAAGGGCTGATCCCCCTAAGTACATGAAGAAGAGTCTGTATAGTCTAAATGACTGTTAAGGTTGAGGTAATAATACCTAAATATCGAAGACATAGTTCGTGGTCTTAAGACCCTCAGATATTAAAGTTCGAACTTGTTTTCTATTTTTGATTCATAGAACAAGTTCATTATTATTCAGTATTCGTTGTTCATTCTCATATTGTTATTATTACTACTCTTTATATCAGTGAGCAATTGTTTGCTCACTCTAGCAATTAACACTGCAGCTAAAGCTGAAAGAGTCGATAAGCCATCTACTAGCAAAGGAAAGGGCAAGATGTCCAAGTGTTGAGGAGTTATTTAGAATTTATTTAAATGCATGATGTTATAAGACTTGTTTTTCTTTTATGATGTTTTCCGCAAATTTATGTAATAAATTAAGGTTAGATTACATGGGATTGTTTATGAGATGATGTAACCCTTTAATGGGAGAGATTAATTTTTAAATTAATTAATGTTTTATCCTTTATTATGGGTAGTTAGATGTAATTATTTGGATAGTGAGCACTAAATCCTATGGGAATGAAGTACCTGGATTTGGGGATGTCACAAGTTGGTATCAAAGCTTTAGGTTATGAACCTTAGGTGGGGGAAACCTTTAAGAAGTTAGAAAACATAGTGGTGTTTAACTCTTTTCGGGTTTTAAGGAAAAGGATTAAGGTATCCATTGAAACTAAACAATAAAAGACATTATGTGCTATTTGTTAATAACTTATGTGCTTGCGAGTATCGATAATGTTAAGTAAAACTTAAAATATTTTGTTATCAAAATGTCTGACGAAGGAGGATCCAGTCCAGCTAGGGAGGTGATATCTTAGATACCTAGAGATGATGAACCCCGGAATATTCACGTTGTGCGTGAACAGTTGATTCAGGAGGATGAGCATTTGATCGATCCCGAGGAGGATAATTATGAGGAGATAAAGGATGATGATGAGGAGGATCCTGTGGAGTTTCCACCAAACTCCGTATCAGCTGAGATGTATGATGCTTTGTACGACCGTAACATAGAGTTACAGGATAATGTAGAGGAACTAAAGGAGATAGTTGATATGCATCATGCTGCGTTGGAGCATAAGGATGTAGAGATTCAGGAACTTGACTCAAAACTTGGAAACACAGAGTGGGACTTAGTTCATACTAAGGGTTAGCATGAATATCTGTTGGCAGTGAACGAGAAGATGAAGACTGACATGGAGAAATTAAAAGATGACTTCAAAGAGGAATCAGCTAAGCGTGCAAGAGCAGAGGACGCTTGGATGAAGGCGACTCAACGTGCAGACCGTGTTGAGGCTAAAGTCCAAGTGAAGAAGGCCAAAATGAACGAAATGGATCATGTCTTTAATTCTGCGATTGATAGGGCCCAGGATTGAGTCTTTTATTACCCGCCTCAATTTGAAGACTCGCCGTGGTTCTTGATGGATCGTAGGACGGCATATCGCATCATAGAGGAGGAGCGTAGAGAAGCCTCTCGATGTCTTAATATGCATAGATAAAAAATAAGAGTGATGATAATATGTGGTTATTATGTGAATAAATAAAGTTTTAAATCCCTTAGTTTGAGATGAATAAAGGGGTAGTATGAGTATGTAATCCTGAAACTTGTTTAGTTCAGGAAAGTGGATGGTTATAGCAAATATGCTATCTTTTATATGTTTTAAAGCATTATAAATGAATAAAATATCAAAGTTTATTTGAAATTTTATGTGTTATAGCTTTAATCTTAGAATGTTTAAGTTAAACTTCAAATACTTAAGAAGTTGAGTGAGGAACTAATAAGCGTAATTTTAATAGAAAATGCCTCCTAGAAGAAGATAACCACGTCAATAACCACCTCTTGAGGGGTCTACTAACAATAACAATGAGGCCGACGCTAATCCGGTTCAGCAGATGGTAACTCTGTTGACGGGAGCACTTGCGAATCAACTGCAAGCTCAAGTTACGACCTTCAAGGAATTCAAAGCGGTTGGAACGCCAGAGTTTCAAGGGTCTATGAATCCAGTGGAGGCCCAAACCTGGATCATGGAAATGGAGAAGGTGTTTGATGTTGCTAGAGTTAACGAAGATCAGAAGACTGCATTCGCGACGTTCATGCTGAAGTCCGAAGCTAGCTATTGGTGGCAAGCAAATAAGTTTTGTGGGGGACAAGGAGTGATAACGTGGGATAGATTTAAGGAGATGTTTTTTGAAATGTACTTTCCAGCGAGTTCTCAAAATCAGTTGAGGTGCAAATTCTGGAGCTGAAGCAAGGAACCATGACGGTGCCAGAATATGCTGCGAAGTTTAACGAGTTGGCAAGGTTTGCCACTTATCAAGTCAATACGGATGAGCCTAAGGCAAGAAGGTTCGAGCAAGGATTGAAACCCTGGCTGTATAGCAAGGTTTCAATGTTCCAGTTAAATACATTTGTGGCTGTACTAGAAAAGGAAATTATTGCCGAAGGTGGAAGCGATGCCTTGACCAAGTACAATCAAGAACAAAAGAAGAGGAAGAATGATAGTGAAAATAAGGATGGTGGAAGTAATGTTGGAAGTAACAATCAGAAGAGGAAGTGGAACGAGAATTCAACTACGGGAGAATAGCAAGGAAGTCAGCAGAAGAAAAAGTTTGAAGCTTGTGCTACTTGTGCAAAGAACCATATTGGGGTGTGTTTGAAGGGAAAGCGGGTGTGTTTCAATTATGGTCAGGAGGGACACATTGCACCAAACTATTTTAGCCCAAAGAAAGGAGCATGTTTTACCTGCGGTTCGAAGGATCACATGGCTCGTGATTGCCCTAAAAAGTTAGCGGGGAGTACAAGTGGAGGAAAGGGAAACAACAACGATGGTGGTGCATTGACTATCACTGGACCAGCACAGTCAAGCCGATCTACTACGAGAACTTTCAATATGACCGTGCAGGGATGCTGTTCAGTCTAAGGATGTGGTGTCAGGTATTATTCCAATTAATGGTATTAATGTTTATGTACTATTTGATTCGGGTGCTACTTGTTCATTTATATCTGATGAATTTGCACAAAACTTAGATTTGCCTCAGGAAGAATTAGATTATCCTTTGAGCATAGAGATTACAAATAGGGAAGTGATTCCTGTTAGGTTCATATATAAGAATTGTAGAGTGGTTATAAAGGGTCAAGAGATGAGGGTTGACTTGATACCAATTAGACTGGGTGAGTTTGATGTTATCCTTGGAATGGATTGGTTATTCAATCACGGAACAGTAATTGATTACCAAAGAAAGTGTGTTAACCTTATGACTCCGTCAAAGGTTGTGTTCTATGGCAGTAAATTACCTCGATAAGCAAGTTGTCTGACGGTGATGCAAGCCAAGAAGTTTTTAAGATAAGGATGTGAAGGATACTTAGCCTACATAGTTGATGCACAGAAGAAAAGTGCGAAGTTAGAAGAGATACCGATCATAAGAGATTTTGCAAACGTATTTCCAAACGATTTGTTGGGTCTTCCGCAAGATCAACAAATTGAATTCGTGATTGATTTAGTACCAGGAACATGCCCGATATCTAAGGCACCATACAGAATGGCCCCGGTAGAGATGAAGGAGTTGATGGTACAATTACAAGAATTGCTCGACAAGAAGTATATCCAGCCGAGCGTATCACCATGGGGAGCGCCGGTGTTATTTATTAAGAAGAAGGATGGATCGATGCAGCACTACATTGATTACAGAGAATTGAATAAGGTCACGATTAAAAATAAGTATCCGTTACAAAGAATCGACGACCTGTTTGATCAACTGACGGGTGCGAGGTATTTTTCAAAGATAGATTTGAGGAGTTGTTATCATCAACTGAAGGTGAGGCCAGAAGACGTACTGAAGATGACATTCAGAACTTGGTACGGTCATTACGAGTTTCTGGTTATGTCATTTTGTTTAACCAATGTACCTGCAACGTTCATGGATTTGATGAACATGGTGTTTAAACCATTCTTAGATAAATTTGTGGTGGTGTTTATTGATGATATCCTGATGTATTCTAAGACCAAGGAAGAACATGTTGAACACTTAAGAGTGACGTTGGAGACATTGAGAAAAGAGAAGTTCTACGCAAAATTTTCAAAATATGAGTTTTGGTTGGAACGTGTACAGTTTCTCGGGCATGTTATTGATAACGACGGAATTTCAGTAGATCCATCAAAAGTTGAAGCTGTAGTAAACTGGGATCAGCCAAAGACACTGTCAGAGATAAGGAGTTTCTTAGGATTGGCAGGTTACTATAGGCATTTTATTCAGGACTTTTCTAAGATCGCGACCCCGTTGACGAATTTAACCAGGAAGGCAGTTAAGTTTGTTTGGACGGAGAAGTGTGAGGAAAGTTTTCACGAATTGAAGAAAAGTTTGAGTACGACACCTATGTTGTCATTACCTAGATGATACAGGGAATTTTGTGATGTATAGTGATGCGTCAGATAAAGGACTAGGCTGTGTGCTTATGCAGAACCGAGCGTATGCATCACGTCAATTAAAAGATTACGAAAAAGGGTATCCGACTCATGACTTAGAGTTGGCTACGGTGATGTTTGCCCTGAAGATTTGGAGACATTATCTTTATAGAGAAAGGTGTGAGATATATACAGACCATAAAAGTCTGAAGTATATCTTTACTCAAAAATATTTGAATATGAGACATAGAAGATGGTTGGAGTTGATCAAAGACTCTGACTGCGAAATTTTCTATCATCCCGGAAAAGCGAATGTTGTTGCTGATGCTTTAAGTAGGAAGGGACGAGAAAAGTTGATGATGTTGATAGCTCAGGAGAAGTTAGTGTCGGAAATGGCTAAGATGGAATTGGAAATTAAATATTCGACAAAATCCGACGAGAAGTTATTTCAGATAGGAAACGATTCAACGTTGGTAGATAAAGTGAAGAATGCACAACTTCAGAATGAAGACTGCGAAAAGATAAAACAAAAAGTATCTAAAGGGGAGGAAAGCAAATTCAAAATTGACTCGGAAGGGTTACTTCGTTTCGAAGGGAGAATTTGGGTTCCGCCAGTACCGAAACTTAAAGAGGAAATTCTGAGTGAAGCTCACAACTCAAGATTTTCGATTTACCCTGGAAGTACGAAAATGTACTAGGATCTTAGACATCATTTTTGGTGGCCGAATATGAAGAAGGATATGGCCGAGTGTGTGGCGAAATGCCTAACATGTCAAAAAGTTAAAGTTGAACACCAAAGGCCTAGCGGATTATTGCAACCGTTGGAGATACCAGAATGGAAATGGGAGCATATCATAATGGATTTTGTGGTAGGTCTTCCAACGACTTAGCAAGGTTATGAAGCCGTTTGGGTGATTGTTGATCGATTGACGAAGTCTGCACATTTCTTACCAATCAAGATTAGATTTAACCTGGATCTATTGGCAAAACTATACGTTAAGGAAATTGTTTCAAGGCACGATGTACCTGTGTCCATTGTATCAGACAGAGATCCACGTTTCACATCAAATTTCTATAAATGATTAAAAGAATGTTTGGGAACGCAACTAAGAATGAGCACAGTGTACCATCCTCAAACAGACGGACAGAGTGAGAGAACCATCCAGACACTAGAGGACATGCTCAGATCATGTACTATGGATTTCAAGGGAAATTGGGACGATCATTTACCATTGGTTTAATTTTCCTATAATAATAGTTATCACACGAGTATTGGAATGCTGCCTTATGAAGCATTGTACGGCAGGAAATGCAGAACTCCTTTATGCTGGGATGAGGTAGGTGAACGTCAACTATTGGGTCCAGAGTTGGTACAACAAACCATCAAAATCATCAAGGTCATTCGAGCAAGATTGATAGCTACACAGGATAGACAGAAGAAATATGCCGATCAACACCGACAAAATCGGGAATTCGACGTTGGTAGTTATGTCTTCTTAAAAGTATCTCCCTGGAAGGGGAAAATTCGTTTTGGCAAGAAGGGGAAATTAAGCCCTAGGTTTATATGACCTTTTGAAGTGCTTCGACGTGTGGGTGAAGTGGCATACGAGGTAGCTTTACCTCCAGAATTGGTGCATATCCATAATATTTTCCACGTCTCGGTGTTGAGACCATATAAGCCTGACTATAAACATGTTATAGAATATGAGCCCTTACAGTTTGAGAAAGACTTAACATATGAAGAAGTTCATGTTCAAATTGTTGACAGAAAAGAACAAGTACTGAGGAATAAGGTGATACCTTCTGTTAAGGTAATCTGGAGGAACCACAATGCTGAGGAATCTACGTGAGAACTTGAAAGCGCTATGATGAAAAATTATCCTCAGTTGTTTGCTTGATTTTGTATAGCGTTCTGGGGACAGAATCTTGTTAAGGAGGGAAGATTGTAACGAATAAATTTTTCAAGTTGTGATTTTGGGACAGAATCCTTTTAAGGAGGGAAGGATGTAATGATCGAGAAATTTGTAATTTAATTTAAATATTTATTGAATTAAATAAATATTTTAAATAATTTATTTATTGAGGAAAATAAATAATTGATGAATTACGATTAATTAATTTAATAACTAAATTGATTAATGTTAATTAAATTAAACAATGATAATTTTATCTCAAGAATTTAATTTAAGGAAATAATTAAATTAAATCAATTGTTTAATATTTAAGAAAATAATTAAATTAAAAAAATGTTGTTTTGATCTAATTTATTAACTAAATTAGATATGTAAAGATTTATTAAGTATGTTACAACGGGAATTATAATTATTATAATTATTATAATTATAAGTATGAGTTACTTAAATTAATTTAATGGTGTGACATGAAACTATATAAAATAAATATTATTAAAATAATCTAGTTGGGGGAATTGGTGTGTGGCCAAACAAGGCCTTATGGCCTTTGGTCTTATGTAACTGATGAAGACATATTATTTGTTTTAACTGATGATCATGGGGAGTTCAGTTATTCTACGTATTATATTTCCCTAAGGCTAGATAATAGAAATACAGAGAAAAGCTAAGAGAAATTAAAAGAATTCTTGAGTTTTCCAAAGAAAGTTCAGTGGTGATAATTGTAACGCCCCCAAAATAGGTCAAATCCAACCAATCTATTCTGAGTCGCCAAATACATGGTACAGAAAACAACTACAACTTTATTACTACAATTGTCGTGCAAAATACAACAACACATATGTTGTGAGCTTTGATACAAATATATACCAACTGTGACTCATGTCCCAACCGTGGACCGCACCTCACAATGATACCTTACATAAAGGTACAGTCAATAACTGTTTTAGAAATTAAAATCTTTGGGAAGTGTTCAAGGAAACCTTCGTACATGAGAGGCCATGCGTCTAGGTTATGATAGATATCATATGTCCACAGAATTATCCTTTGTTGACCCAATAAACCCCAAAGAAAAATGAGAAGATTACTATCATATTCTTTCCAATGGTGAGTCTTCTCTTGATATATCATTATCTCCACTATCTCTAATTGAGAATTATACTTCAACCAAACTCCAAGATCATATAGGTAATGCTTGTAGATATACTCAGCAAGTGGATGTGCACAACCATGTCTTATGATAACACGATGTTGTATGTCATTAGACATCTTGTATGATAGTGGCAAAACACCCTTCCAACGTTGGGTTCGCCTCACCCTATTTGGTTCACCAAATATAACTACTAAATGATATATAGAATATAACACAGTTTACTATACTATTTAGGGAGAACTTCCACAGCTAGAGACCACCGTTCTATTCTCCTGTTACCCCCGCTCGACCCAGCTACAATCTTATTACCTGAAAGGAATTGTGAAGCAAAAGGGTGAACACAAATAGCCCAGTAAAGAATATCATGACTAAAGATAATTAAATTTTCAATAGCCTTCATCAATAATAAATCAGAGATTTAGAACATATGGTAGATGATAAAACTTTTCAACCATAGTTGCAGCGGAATGAGCAATCCATTAGAAGAGTCAAATAGACCATAAAGTCTATTATCTTCTCCATGTTAAAAGTCCACCAACAATATTTTATCCCTGTAACATCAATCAACAGTTCTGGTTCACAATCACATGAATAACTCATAATCATAATTGTGGTTCTATATTCCTCTTCTCATCTAGGACGAAGATAATTTTCATCACATGTCTTTACCTGAAACATCAAAGATCATGGTTATACCAAATCACAGTTCCTGTTCATAATCATACGGATAAATTCATCTTTGCACTACGGGCCAAAGATATTCATCAACAGTTCAACTTTGCACTACTGGCCAAAGATATTCAAGAACCGGTCATCTTTGCACTATAAGCCAAAGATATTCAACAACAAATCATCTTTGCACTACAGGCCAAAGATATTAATATCTCAAGAAATATATAATCATTTCGTAATTTATATAAACAATAATTATAACCATGTTGATCAATTCACCTTTGCACTTAAGTTAAAGATATTCAATTATAAATTCAATGGTCATGATCATACCAGTCAACAATTCATCTTTGCACTACTGGCCAAAGAGAACCCATAGTCATAATCATACCAATAATCTACCTATCTTTACACTCAAGTCAAAGAGAAATTTCATCACCAGGATTATAAAAAAAGTTATATATGATAATAAAAATAATATGATCAACAACTGCATTTAATTTCAAGAGTAAGATTCATAAATCAACGATAATTTGGTCAGAAAAAAAAAAGCAATATTGTCGTGAATAGTAACTCGTGAATAGTAATTTGTGAATAGTAACTCATGAATAGTAACTCGTGAATAGTAACTCGTGAATAGTAACTCATGAATAGTAACTCGTGAATAGTAACTCGTGAATAGTACTCTGTATTCGTATATAGTACCGTATACGTAAATAATGTCATATACGTAAATAGTGCCATATACATGAATAGTGCCGTATATGTGAATAGTGTCGTATACGTGAATAGTAACCCCGACATGAAAAAGGTAGAAATTCCATAATAAAATCCATACCAATATTTCGGTATAATGATATTGAAAGAATAACATCATTATGAAGAAAATAACATCCCTTACTATCACTTATCATCCCTTACAATCCCGTACCTCAAAAAGACAATACTTTTGACTGGAATACTGGATGTAGTGCTGAAGGAACTTACACCGTATAGCAACACTCAAAATATCAAAATACTCACAAGAATACGCTCGATAATATAGAGAGAGAAAGAGAGAGAAAACTTTAGTTTCTGGTGTGATTTTCAATTCTAACCTAAGCACCCTATTTATAGGAAAATGCTTAAAACACCAAAGTAAAAAATTTAATAAAATAATATATTTATATAAAATTTTTCACGCCCACCTCTTGAATTCTGAATTCAGCATGTTTACCACTCATGTGGGGCGCACCAATAATGAAAACAACGTTTTTCTTTTAAAAATTATTTACAACTTCGAAAATCAATTATTCCGAAACTTCAATAATTCATAATAAATAGCCCTTTTATCAGAAAAATTCGTATCTTATGTCCTTCTATAGGAAATTCAATTCTCTATAACTTTGCAGAAGAAAGTTTTTTCAAATTCCAAACGTAAATTGACCAAATCCACAAACCAGGCGATTTTTACAAAAAGCTATAATCAAATTTCAAATAATAAATGGGGTCCACCGACACACAAAACATGTGTTAATCATTTAATGCAACAAAAATACTCTATCTCCTCATAGACTCATATATCCCACATTCATTGTAAAAATATCACCATTATTATATTATTAAAATATAATAATATATTTAAATGAATTATTTTATCAGAAAAAGACAAATATTAATTTTCAACAATTGTCACATTAAAAATTTTCTCCATCTATATCCCCATAAAATCAATATTTTCCCCATCATATAAATCAATAATTAATTATTCACAAATAATATTACAGAATCACAATATTGACAACCAGGCCTTTCCCAAGAAAGAGGGGGCTTTCCAATAAGGATTTCTCCTTACTGGTGCGCAATTAGGTGACCAAATCTCTCCTTAGACAGAACTTTCTAGACATTGCCAATAATGTTATCTAATAATATTATTCAGATAATATGAATTATTGCTTTGATAATGGAAAATACTGTGTAGTGACAATTATTAAAACAACAATAATATAAAATATCAACGTAGCAATTATTGAATCAATAAAATAAAATATTGGATAGTAATTACTGTAATAATTATTGAGTAGTGCCTTCTTATGTAAGAATAAATAATTGGTGCAATACTGGTGCTATTTCTTTGTGCGACAACAACGCCAGACATCGTGTTTTAACCAACGGTATTCCAACAAAGATAATCTGTAATAACTACGCCGTTATTTATAAAAACTCATACTTGTCGTTTTCTTCATCCAATCGCTTTCCGTTATGGGGCCCACAAAAGGTTGCGCCGTCGTACGAATATTCCCCGACAGTAAGAATATTCCACGACCAAACGAATATTTCCCGACAACAATGAGTATTTTATAACCACTTGCTTATTTAAAATATTTACATATATCACCATTAACTTTAACCTTTTATCAATTTAACCATTTACTAAATAAAAAAATTGAATACTTTTATTTCATAAAATCCGGGGTCTTACAATAACAAAGATTTAAAGAAAATTGAAGGTATATTATCTAAACCTTAGTATTATATATATATATATATATATATATATATATATATATATATATATATATATATATATATTTCTACTACAACAATTTTATACCGTGTGAATTTTTATGTTTTGAGTTGTTGCTATACAATTAAATTATGATGATTATATGTGTTTGTGATGTTAGAACTAGGGTTTAAACAACGAAATTGCATGCTAATTTTTGATAACAGTAGAAAAAATATGATAATATATGTTTGTATGAATATTTTCTTATGTGGCTTGTGTAAGTATCAATTTTGATGGTCAATTCATATGCTCAACTGTAAATTGAAGCTTGTTTATGCTACTTCATTAAGAAACGATGGAAACGTAGTTTGAATGAAGTGATTTGGTGAAGAATTAAAATCACAGTGTTGATTTTTGGGAAGAATGTCAAAAATATTGAGTTTTATATGAAAATGAGAAATTAAAATAGTTAAAAGTGTTGTTAAATTGTGCTAAGTGGTTGAATATGTTAGCAATCATGTTTATGATAGTTTTATATTTATTTTATATGTTAATTTCACTGTTTGGTGGGTGAAATTCGTGTTTGTTGGGATAAAGTCGACTCATCGCTCATAGCGCAGTGTATGCCTCAATACAGGCACTTGTATAGCAATTTCTATACCGGTGCCAAGATTAAAATCGCCAAAAAATTACAAGCGATAGACGCTTGACGCGTATGTATGGCGCAGCTGCGCCATACACTGATCTGAGGCAGTGATTTCTGCGTAATTGCAGGTCATGTGTAATGGACTTATGTTGGTTAAACATGCATGCTAATGATGTTAAGACATAATATACACTATAATATAAGATTGAAAGGTGTTGTAATACAAAGTGTAAAAGATTTTTAAGTGATTGTTAATTGAGTTATATAATGAAACTAAAAGTGATGTTTTTAAAAGTTAGAGATGAACGAATAAGTTATGTTGGATCGTAATGAGATTTCAGATTCGTTAAGGATGTTAACCAAAATGGTTAGGTGTTAAGTTAAGGTTATGACCTAAATGATGGTTTAAACCCCTAAAGCTAATATTCATACAACTAATTGTTATTACGATTACAATGATTTATGTAGGGTAATTGGAGAATATTTTACACTTGTGTGGCTTACATACAAGGCAAGTTCTTTAACTCTACTCTTATAATAATTATGCAAGTTTCTAAACCTTATCTTTTACATTGAGCAAGTTTCTAAACCTTATCTTTTACATTGAGCAATCTTCTAAACCTTATCTTTTACATTGAGCAAGTTTCTTATCCTAAACTATCATTGAGCAAGACTATTGATTCTATTCTTATGTATAATTGAATAAGCTCTTGTAACCTAATTCGTTACATCAAATGAGTTTCACATTCTCATTTCTTGTTATTATTATCCAAAACGTATATTGTTCTAACTGATTGATTCAGAGGAGATTGTTCTAATTCTTTGAATATAGTACTTTGCATGTGTATCATGTTTATTCAATTATATATTGTTGATATCCGATCTTTGACTTTGGTAGCCTTGTTCAGTTATACATTCTTGTAGTAAACCTTCAAGAAGTAACTAAACTTTTATTGATTTCATTCATTTATAATTGAATAAGTGTTCTAAAATTCTAGAAGCACTGATAAGCTAGTTCCAAACTAAACTTTCTTTAGTGCTGAAATTCTAAATTCAAACTGAGACGAATAACCCTAACATAGGGGATTTTGTACGTGTAACGTTTAGATGTTTGTGAACAATACATGTTACAAAGGGCTGATCCCCCTAAGTACGTGAAGAAGAGTCTGTATAGTCTAAATGACTGTTAAGGTTGAGGTAATAATACCTAAATACCGAAGACATAGTTCGTGGTCTTAAGACCCTCGGATATTAAAGTTCGAACTTGTTTTCTATTTTTGATTCATAGAACAAGTTCATTATTATTCAGTATTCGTTGTTCATTCTCATGTTGTTATTATTACTACTCTTTATATCAGTGGGCAATTGTTTGCTCACTCTTGCAATTAACACTGCAGCTGAAGCTAAAAGAGTCGATGAGCCATCTACTAGCAAAGGAAAGGGAAAGATGTCCAAGTGTTGAGGAGTTATTTAGAATTTATTTAAATGCATGATGTTATAAGACTTGTTTTCTTTTATGATGTTTTTCGCAAACTTATGTAATAAATTAAGGTTAGATTACATGGGGGTATTTATGAGATGATGTAACCCTTTAATGGGAGAGATTATTGTTTAAATTAATTAATGTTTTATCCTTTATTATGGGTAGTTAGATGTAATTATATGGATAGTGAGCACCAAATCCTATGGGAATGAAGTACCTGGATTTGGGGGTGTCACAAAAACAAATGCTCACTAGATATAACAATGAATCAATAAGAGAATAATAACTGCCAATGAATAGGCTCATCAAAACTGAATAGTACTCTATCAATGATAACCAAAACTGAAATCAAAATATGAAATATATCTTAGGGTCATAAGACCACGAACTATGTCCACGGTTACAAGTAATCTTTCAACTTTAATCTAAAAAGTTATACTGTAGGGTCTTCACGTACTTAGGGGGATCAGCCCTTCGTACCATGTATTGTGCACAACCATCTAAACGCATCGCGTATCCCCTATAATAGGGTTGTTCTTCTCAGTTTTAGTGTACAAGTCCGTACCAAAGAAAGTTTGGTTTGGATAAGCTTCAAAGGTAATTTAGAGTTTCACAGTCATCAACTAAAGGATTAGTTGAATCAACAAGACTTAAGAACACTACAAATGATCAATAATAGTTTAAGGTAAAACGTTAAGAATAATAATAGGCATGCGTAGAAATAATCAACCTTGCTTGAAAAATATTAAGCTAAGACGATGATCTCATTAAATAAGATATAGAATTATTGAACATGTATTAACTAATAGCAAGCTGAAAGTAAAACTTGCTCATCATAATAATAACTTGTGCAAAGTAATTGAAAGAAGACAATTCAATAATAGGAATTGGAATTCAAGAATTGCATTCCCGATACAAGAATGAAATTAAATAAACTTGTCTAACAATAAACAAGTTTGAATAAATCAATAACTATTGGAATTCAAAACTTGTCCGAATTAAAGATAAAGATATAGCTTGCTCAAATAAAATTTAGGAACAAAGCTTGCTCAATATAAAGAGATAAGGTTTAGAAACTTACCTCGTGAATAAGCTATAAATTACAACTCACATTCACCTACATATAGTATTATAATCAGAGTATATATTAGATATACTAACATTCACTTATCAAAATAACACTCTCTTCTAGTTAGACTTGTTATTTTAGTTCAAGTCTTACCTTACCATACACATTTTAGAATCACAAGTGTACATTTCATAACACTTATTCATTATTCAAAAAGTTTCTTAAATCATAACATATCATTTTACAACATTCTAATTTTACATTTTAGAGTTGCTAACCACATGATACAATTCTTTTTTAGCCTTTTCATTACATGTTTCTCACATTAACCTAACCTTAGACCAAGTTACAATGATTGTCCAAAGTCTCGAAGTAGCGAGACTTCAATCGTGTCTGATCGACTATTGGCGCGCCGCCGCCAAGATAACATAGAGTTAGAAGTTAAGCCATACTTGCAAGCCAATGTCTGCCGCCTAGAGGCAACGTGCCAAGCGCTTCGGCACCAAAGATAAGTTTTGCAGAACACGAGTTTCGCCTTTGTTCTAAGCCAACTAACACGAATTTCATCCACAAAAAATAGTAAAATTAACATATACAATTGGTATAGAACTAACACAAACATGATTCCTCACATTTTCATCAACTTAGAATAATTAAACAACAACTTCAATTAATTTAATTCCTTCATTTTCATGTTTTCATACAAGAACTCTATTTTTGACATCCATCACAAAAATCACCACTGTAATCACAATTCTACACCAAATTACTTCGTTCAAATTACGTTCTCTTCGTTTCTTAATGGACTAGCATAATCAAGACTCAATTTACAGATTAACATACAATTTAACCACTAACTTTGGTACTTTCATAAGCCATATATAAAACTATTTACTATAAATAATTTTCTTCCTTTTTAAACATAATTAGCATAACAAATTCTTGTCTACATACCGCTTTAACATCATAATTATATACAATCACCATAAACAGGTTGTATAACAGCAATTACCGAAAAATTGACTCCACCGAACATGGAAATTTATGCAGTAAACATATATACATACCTATATTTATAATATTAATGTTACAGAAAATACCTTCAATTTTCTTGAAAAATCTTTGCTAAATACCAAGAATTGCTTGAAACCCTCAAGAATTCACTCTCAACTCGCTCTCAAACTGTCTCTAAATTCGATGTAATCTTCTTCTCTCTTTGTCAGTATAGCCAACTCTTAGTTAAGTGTAAACATTAGAACTGATATAACCATAATACGTCTACATCATATAATATCAGTTACAAAAATATAACGTATAGGTTATAAATATATTTTATTTATTATTTGATTTATTTGATTTATTTTATTTATTATAATAAAATCCAAAAATTAAAAAGTCATAGGGCTTTGTTTGGCAAAAACTCTTTAAATTAAAGACTTAATATCTTTAAGCCTTGTTTGGCAAAAACTTAATTAAACTCCTTTAATTTATTTTAATAACCCATTTATAGCATAGTTTATTGTCACACTTTTATTACCAAATTAAATTAAAACATTATAATAATCCATTTAATCCCTATCACCTCTCTAATTTAATTATTAAATTAAATTAGAACATTATCTCATAATAGTTAATTTCCTTCACTCATAAATTATTTATTTCACAAATGAATAATCAAATCAAATCAAAACAAATATTTATTTAACAATAAACACATCAATTAAATATTTATATAATTCAATAAATATTTAAAATTATAATTTAAAATTCAAATTTGTTACATCATTCCCTCCTTACAAGGACTATGTCCCCAGAATCACAACTCAAACAATAAAATCGTCACACAATGAAGGGTCGGTGAACCAAGTAGAGATCATACCGAACCCAATAGCAACAGAGCCTGAAGTTGTAGTTGTTGAGTCTGGAGACTCAGAGAGCCTAGACCTTATGTCTGTGTTCGACGGCATGTTGGAAGAAGAGGTGGAGGTAGTATCCTTTAACTAGTAGCAATAGCAGCAGAGATGACTCCGGGGGAGTCAATGATGTCAATATTTATGGCAGTATTGGATAGAAACATCCATTACTGTAAGGAGGTAAAGGAGTTGAAAGAGGAACTACATGTTGTCTTGGAAGATAAGATAGATGTGGAGTCGATGTGGGAACAAGAACATGACGAGAGAGTTTTAGCCAAGGACAAGGTCCATGAGCTAAAACAGGAGGTCTTTGAGCTCAGGGGGGAGCTAAAGACCAAGAAACAGAAGATAGGGAGAATGTCCTATATTCATAGGAGTTCTCATAAGGATTTCCAGCAGCAAGTAGCTGGGCATCCAATAGAGGTTGGGCAGACTCGGCATACTATCAGTCGTGATGTTATCGTCGGTCTTGCCAAGACCAATTTTGATAATGCCTTGAGGTAGATGTAATCTAGTAGTAGCTAGAGTTGTTTTAGATATGTAAATATTGTGTATCTAGTAGTGACGTAAAACCCTCTTTTGTATATCAAAGGGTAGTTTTTTGTAAATCCCAATTTTTGGAAAGCAATTGCGGGATAGTAATATAATCAGCTTAGGCTGTGTAATGTAAACGATGTAGTATTATACTACAAGAAATGAATCAATATAAGCCTTTTTCGGAACATATTGAGTAATGAATGTTTAAGTTATTGTTTAATCTTGAATAATAACTAATAACAGAAAGAGAATAATAACAAGATGTGTTGTTTATTGTAACAGCAAAATGCCGCCAAGAAGAGGACCACGTAATCAAGACGCTAACGTAAATCAACCGGAGGGAGGTCCGGTTAACCCGATGCAGGAATTTGTTAATTTACTAATAGCATCGTTTAATAGAAATGGGGCTAATATCCCCGTAAATCCTAGAGTAGTACGAGCTACTACGTTTAAGGATTTCAAGAGTGTGGGTTCACCGGAGTTCAAAGGAACTACGGACCCAATAGAAGCCCAAACGTGGGTAAAAGAAATAGAGAAGGCATTTTTTATAGCAAATGTTGGCGAGGGTCAGAAGGTTGCCTTCGCAACCTATATGATGAAAGGAGAGGCCAACTTTTGATGGGAGATCAATCAGGCTAGGGCCGGTGTAGAGAACTTAACGTGGGTGAGGTTCAAGGAGATACTCTTCGAGAACTACTTTCCCATGAGTATGCAGGGGAGAATGGAGATGAGGTTTCTTGATTTAACATAAGGGGATATGATGGTTACCCAATACGCTGCCAAGTTTAATGAACTGGCGAGGTTTGCTCCACACCAGGTGGACACCGAGGGTAGAAAAGCTCGACGGTTCGAGCAGGGCTTGAAGCCCTGACTCTATAACGGGATATATGTGTTCCAGAGTACTTCCTTTGGGACCATACTAGAGAATGCGATAATCATCGAAGGTGGGAGCGAGGCGTTGAGCTAGTACCACAAGGATAAGAAGAATAAGGGAAAAGTTGATGGGGGAGTGAAGATAGAAGGAGCCAGCGGGAGTGGCGAGGGACAGAAACGGAATGGGTTCAACTCTGGGAATACCGAAGTGAAGCAAGGAGAATCAAAGAGGAGGATGGAGGCCTGCAATGTTAGGTTTGTAAGATTCATAAACGCAATCAAATTGCACAAAATAAGTGAAAGCAGGGAAAAATAGAGTTTTAAAATTTTACAAACCATGTACCCGGATCATCCTTTATGCATAATTATTAATTAAACGAAAAAAATAAAAATCAAGAATCATACCCTTAAAGATTCGAGCTTCCTCAGGTACAAGTTCACCTCCAAATCCTTTTCGTATTCAACTTGAATCCACCGGGTTTTGTTCCTTCCTTTGATCAATGTTATCCACCCAAGTGTTTGGCCTCTAGAGGTGATCCACCAAGGAAGAAGAAATAAGAGTGTTTGGCAAAACCCTAGTTTTTCTATCTCTCATAGAAAAGGGTGTACTCTCCCAACTATTGGAATTACGTATTCACGTGTGTTGAAAAAGTGTCAACCAACCCCATCCATAATAAGACTCCTGTTATTTATAGATGTAGGCAACCCTCCTTACCAATTAAGGAATTGAGTTTTTATTTTAATTAATTAAACTCCTTTAATTAATTAGGCTCCTAATCTTATTAGGAATAATTAATTAAACTTTTTAATTAATTAGCCTCCTAATCCTATTAGGAATATATGAGAGTACTTTTATTAATTAATTCCCAAGCTCATTTAGGAATTAAATAATAATAATAGTTATAATAATAATAATAAGACTCCTCTTATTAATTTATATTAAATATTTACAAAATATTAAATAATAAATATTAAGTTATTTAATTTATTCTATAACCATAGATTAAATTAAATATACTTAACTTATTATTATGATTATGTCATTAACTTCTTAAATAATTATTCTTCCTTTTATGGTGAGACCCTTTAGGTTCTCCATATTAAACCGGTTGTGAATAAATCAATTAGAACAATTCTAATCTTATTTAAATAAATAAATTAAAATATTAATTTATTTAAATAAATAATATTTATTCTACAAAAGGGATTAACCTCCATAGCGATTAACAACTTTCCAGATAATATAGATTTCAACATTAATCATAAAAGAACCTTTGAGTAAATAGTTACCGTACAATTCAATCCTTCCACTATACAATGTCCCAATTAAATATAAGACATAAAATTACTGTCAAGTCTTATTTTATTTAATTATATGTATTTTGATCCTTAAATTCACAACTCCAAATAATGCAAATTAGAAACTCCTTTCTAATTTTATTCTGCCTTGGCAAAGGACTACTGGGTTGTCATTTATCGAATAACATAGGACGTTTATCTTCTTTTACTAGAAGCGGTAGATTCTTTATTGATCATACATTATCGTCATGTACAACTTATTATACCCAAGCATAACCTTTGATATACCCTAAGGGTCTTAAGAAATAAGTCAAAGTATAACTCATCATACACAAGATACTATGATGATCTCAAGTCCAAGGATTACTTGTACTACTATCACTACATGAATTCCTATTGACAGGCAAGTAAAACTCAATTAGGTATTCCTTAGCGAGCCACGTTCAGTGAACTTATTCTCTAATAAGCACCTATATACTTGCTTTAGTGTCTCCACACAAATGATCATGGGATCAATCATCCTCATCCAATGAGCAAGCAACGTATGTACCAATCTATCCGGATTCACTAATCCCCAATTTAGTAATTCAATGATTGGGAAATATTTTAGTTTTAAGCTTTCTAAGAATTTAGATCTCATTAGAATGATCATCATCATTATTCTAAAAGCATTGCTTAAAACTATGGGTTTATCACATATTATAAAACTACATCATGTAGATAATTAAAAGCCTTTAATAAATTAATACTTTTTATTAATAAATGAATAAGATTGTTACAAAGTATATGCTTTGTCATCAAACATGATTGACTTGTGTGCATACTACTTTCATGCAAAACTTGTGGGAAGACTCACTTAGGAGTCTGTCTGAAGGGAAAGGCCGTATGCTATAACTGTGGACAGGAGGGGCATATTTCGCCTAACTGTCCAAGTTCGAAGAAGAATCACGGATGCTTTGTATGTGGGTCAATTGACCACATAGCAAAGAACTGCCTGAAGAAGGGGACAGACGGGAATAAGGGCGCTAATAGAGATAAGTTAGCTATTAGTGGTCTAGCGCAACCGGGTAGTCCGATGGCCCGTACCTTTAATATGATAGTCCAAGATACAGTTGCATCAGGGGACATAGTCGTAGGTATTATTCTGATCAACGACCTAAATGCTTACGTGTTGTTTGATTCGGGTGCTGTTTGTTCGTTTATAGCATTTGATTTTGCTAGATGATTAGGATTACTTCCCGAAAAGTTACTTATACCTTTGAATATTAAGGTAGAAAACGAAGAGATAATTCATGTTGAAGATATTCATAGGAGTTGTTGCGTAGACATACAGGGTTGTAAATTATCGGTAGATTTGATACTGATAAAGTTAGGAGAATTCGATGTAATTCTTGGAATGGATTAGCTGTTTAACCACGGGGCAATTATAGATTATTAGAATAAATATGTGAATATTAAAAAGTTAAGACAACCTAAGGTAATATTTTACGGTAATAAATCGTCGGGACGTTCGTGTTGTCTTACTATGACACAAACTAGGAAATTATTGAGGAAAGGGTGTGTAGGTTATCTGTGGCATGTTGTTGACACCCATAGAGTGAGAGCAACCATGGAACAAATACCTATAGTGAGTGAATTCGTGGATGTATTTCCAAGTGAATTATTGGGTCTTCCACCGGATAGGGAGACCTAATTCATAATAGACATCGTGCCAGGAGCGACACCAGTTTCAAGGGCACCGTACCGTATGGCGCCTGTAGAGATGAACGAATTAATGGTGTAGTTACAAGAACTGTTGGACAGGAAGTATAATCAACCGAGTGTTTCACCGTGGGGAGCACCGATACTGTTTGTCAAGAAGAAGGACGGATCGTTAAGACTTTGTATCGACTACCGAGAGTTAAACAAGTTAACAATAAAGAATAAGTACCCATTGCCCAATATTGATGATCTTTTTGATTAGTTGAAAGGGGAAAAGTAGTTTTCTAAAATAGATTTGAGGATGGGGTATCATCAGTTGAAGGTTAGGAAGGAGGACATACCAAAGACCGCATTCAGGACTCTTTATGGTCATTACAAGTTTCTGGTGATGTCATTTGGGTTGACTAATGCACCAGCTGCATTTATGGATATGATGAACAGAGTGTTCAAACAATATTTGGACAAGTTCGTCGTGGTGTTTATTGATGATATTATAGTCTATTCTAAGACGCCAAAAGATCATGTTGAACACCTAAGAATAGTGTTGGAAACACTAAGGAAGGAGAAGTTATATGCGAAGTTCACTAAGTGTGAATTTTGGCTAGAAAGGGTACAGTTTTTAGGTCATTTCATTGACTATGAGAGGATTTCAGTAGACCCAACAAAGGTGGAAGCCGTGCTGAATTGGGAACAACCGAAAACTCCGACTGAGGTGCGGAGTTTCCTAGGGTTAGCGGGATACTATCGGAGATTCATTCAGGATTTTTCAAAGATAGGTACTCCGTTGACTAACTTGATAAGGAAGACGGTGAAATATGCGTGGACCGAGAAATGTGAGGACAGTTTTCAAGAACTGAAGAAGAGGTTAAGTGAAGCGCCAGTTTTGTCATTACCCGATAACAAAAGAAATTTTGTAGTTTATAGCAATGCTTCATATAGAGGACTTAGTTGCGTGCTCATGCAGCATGGCAAGGTCATTGCGTATGCATCAAGGCAGTTGAAGGATTATGAGAAAGTTTACCCTACTCATGATCTCGAACCAGCCATGATGAGTTTTGCCTTTAAAGATATGGAGACATTATCTTTACGGAGAGAAATGTGAGATATACGCAGACCATAAGAGTCTAAAATATATCTTTACACAGAAGGAGTTGAATATGAGGCATAGGAGATGGCTGGAGTTGATAAAAGATTATGACTGTGAACTCATGTATCACCCTAGAAAAGCCAATGTAGTGGCTGATGTCTTAAGTAGAAAGGGTCAGGAGAAGTTGTCTATGTTAACGACTCAAACTGAGTTAATAACAGAGATGGCTAGGATGGAGATAGAGGTGAATTTACCGAGTGAATCAGGACATAGATTATTTGCGACGGAGATTCAATCTACCATCGTAGAGAGAGTTAAAGAGGTGCAACTCAAAACTGATGAGTGTGACCAGATGAAGAAGCGATTAACCAATGAAAAAGATATTAAAAAAAGTCTTGATAATGAGGGATTATTAAGATTTGAAGGAAGAATTTGGATTCCGAATGAGACGGAATTAAAGGAGCAAGTTTTACAAGAAGCTCATAGTTCGAGGTACTCGATTCATCCTGGTATCACTAAGATGTATCAAGACCTTCAATAGAGTTTTTGGTGGCCGAACATGAAGAGAGAGATAGTCGAGTATGTGAGTAGGTTCTTGACTTGTCAGAAAGTTAAGGACGAACATCAATGACCAAGTGGCTTGTTACAGTCATTGGAAATTCTGAATTGGAAGTGAGAGCATATCACGATGGACTTTGTGGTGGGAAATCCGATTACTCAGAAGGGGTATGATACGATTTGGGTAATAGTGGACCGGTTGACGAAGTTGGCTCACTTTTTTCCAATAAGGGTTAAGTATAACTTAGACCAATTAGCTAAACTTTATGTTAATGAAGTTATTTCTACACATGGAGTACCAATTTTGATTGTGTCAGATCATGACCCACGATTCACATTGAACTTTTGGAGAAGTTTGCAAGAGCAGTTGGGAACGCAGTTGAAGCTGAGGACAATTCAAACGTTAGAATATATGTTGAGATCTTGTGTCATGGATTTCAAGGGTAGTTGGGATGATCATCTACCATTAGTAGAATTTGCGTATAACAATAGTTATCATGCAAGCATAGGTATGCCGCCTTACGAAGCTTTGTACGGAAGAAAGTGCAGAACACCGTTGTATTGGGACGAAGTGGGAGAACGTCGAATACTTGGGACAAAATTGGTGCAGCAAACAGTGGAGGTAGTGAAGTTGATACGAATGCGTCTCATAGCAGCTCAAGACAGACAGAAGAAGTATGCAGATTCACATCGAGAAAATAGGGAGTTTGAGGTAGGCTCGTATGTATTTCTAAAGGTATCTCCCTGGAAAGGAAAGATACGCTTTGGAAAGAAGGGGAAGTTAAGTCCAAGGTTTATAAGACCTTTTGAAGTGTTAAAACGGGTAGGCGAGGTAGCTTATATGGTAGTGTTACCTCCAGATCTAGAATGAATTCATAATGTGTTTCACGTATCTCTGTTATATCCTTACAAGCCAGATTATAAACACGTAATAGAGTATAAGCCTATTCATATCGAGAATGACTTAACATATGAAGAGATGTCGATTCAAATCATCGATAGAAAAGAGCAAGTTCTACGGAACAAAGTTATACCTTCTGTGAACGTGTTATGGAAGAACCACGATACGAAAGAAGCAACGTGGGAATTGGAAGAAAAGATAAGGAAGGATTACCCTCATTTGTTTGCGTAATGTGAGACGAGATTCTGGGGACAGAATCTTTATAAGGAAGGAAGAATATAACAACCCAGAAATTCGGATCTTTTGTAAAATACTTTTAATTAATTAAATAATGAATAAAATTATATTATTTGTTATTATTATGTGTTAGTAAGATGAATGTCGTTTTATAACCTAAAAACGTCAAAAAGTCATAGTATTTTAACTACGTGAAGGAATTAAAGTGTTTGAATTTCCAAGACGAAAATAAAAGCTTTTCGAGAAATTTTCTGAAAAACACTATTCATCGATTTCCGATTGGGAATTATTTTTGAACTTCCGAGAATTACGTAACGATATAATATCGAGGTGAGATGAATTATGTAATAATATTTCAAGTATGGAAAACGTAATTTTTCGCATGCGTACTTAAGTTGAGAACGTTAAGGAAAATAAAGCATTAGAAGCTAATGTGATAATCTTATGATACATATGTATTGTACGAGGTATTAAATACGAGTATGATACGAAGTATTATACTAGTGAGTATGAATGATGGAATATCGTATATTATGAATTAGTATACGAGTTAGAATGTGACACCCCCAAATCCGGGTACTTCAATTCCACGGGATTTGGTGTTCACTGTACAAATATCATCTATCTATCTACCCATAATAAATGCAAACCATGCAATAGATAGAATAAAAATCTTCCCCTTAAGGTTTACAACATCCGAATAATAATAATACAATCCCAGGTTAAACTAACCTTAAACATCTGTGCGGAATCATAAACAACAAGTCTTAAACAACATCATCAACTCAAGTCTAACATAAATACATTATCAATTAAAATAACAAGTCTTCATCACTTGCTAACTTTGCCCTTGCCTTTACTAGTGGAAGGTTCATCAGTTCTTTCGTTCTAAACTGAAATGTTATTATTAAGCAAGAGTGAGCATTAATGCCCACAAGTATAATAATGAAATAACAGTATAATAACATGCGAGTAAATCAAAGACATCTGAATAAAAGCTCAACTTTTGAATCAAGAATGAATAACAAGAATCAAAAGAATTCTGAGTGTCACAAGACCTTGAACTATGTCCTAGGTTATCAAGGGTTATACTTGAAACCTTTAACAGTCATAAGACTATGGACCTTCTATTCGTACTTAGGGGGATCAGCCCTTAGTACCATACTGTGCACAATATCTTAACACTAACGCATAAGTAAATCCCTTTGCAGGGTTGTTCATCTCAGTTTGACATTCGAGTCCGCACCAAAGGAAGTTTGGTTTGGATAATTCAATAAGGGTTCTAAAATTTAGAACGTTCATCAACTAAGGACTAGTTGAATCAATAAAGTTCACTAGTCTAATAAGGTTCAACAATAATGATATTCGATTTGAATAATAATCTCAAGAAGTATACAATAGAACAATTATTGTATAACTAAATCATGCTTTGAAAAGATAATAAATCTTTAATATAACAATTGAACTTGAATAATAGTAACGATAATTTACTCGAGGTAACTAATAACTTGAACAATAATGACAAGTAGGGTTAGAAAACTTGCCTCGTGCGTAGGCTAAACGATTACTACTTCTGTTCACCACAAATCCTACACACATACGATATGTATTCACGACATTCATTAGTTACATTTTCACTTAATTATTTAATATAAACTCCACTTTATTTAATAAATCATTACCCTTCTAATTTAATTACTTAATTAAATTAGAATATTTTCATTCTCTTACTATTATTACACTCGAATAAATTATTTCATAATAATTTCCATCGAATATTTATTTTATTCCATAAATATCTCAATTAAAATATTTAATTTATTTTATAAATATTTTAATAATAATTTTCATCGAATATTTATTTTATTCCACAAATATCTCAATTAAAATATTTAATTTATTTTATAAATATTTTAATAATAATTTTTATCGAATATTTATTTTATTCCATAATATCTCAATTAAAATATTTAATTTATTTTATAAATATTTTAATAATAATTTTCATCGAATATTTATTTTATTCCATAAATATCTCAATTAAAATATTTAATTTATTTTATAAATATTTTAATAATAATTTTCATCAAATATTTATTTTATTCCATAAATATCTCAATTAAAATATTTAATTTATTTTATAAATATTTTAATAATAATTTTCATCAAATATTTATTTATTTATTTATTTTTATTTTTTTTTACCGCTTTGTAAAGTGAGGTAATTTAGTTTATAACGCGTACAAGGGAAGCTAAGTTACCAGAGCTCATTTTCTGCAGTTTACTCATATTCGTGAACATAACAAGGCCAAATTAGGCCAAAAATTAATCACAGGTAAAATTATACATGAATATGGCCATAACTTCCAATTAGTTATTTTTACACGAATTTAGACTTACCCAATCATTGTAATACATATATAATCATTACTTAACCTATCTAGCATGATTTTTAACAAGTTACAACACATAATTTGCAAAATCAACACATTTACCTCCAATGTTCTTCATGTTCTTGAAGGTTTTGAACATAAAACATAATTTCAACACTACGGATTCGTTATAACACCGAATCCGTTCAATTAAAGTTTGGTCTCTTCATATTAACATGCATAATAATATACGAGTATAAATTTTAGAGATAATATATGATCAACACATGAAATATCACGTATAAGGCCATATGGCCAAAACCCAAACTCTATAAATTTTTGAAATAACAATTCATCGATATGAAATGTAGATGATATGGTTTGTGAAATATATATAATTAAATACAATATGGTAACATTTAACACATATACAACACATAATCCATACCCTTTATAAATACAGAGACTTTCTGAGAAAAACTTGAAAGCCATTTTCATAAAACTTAAACAACGTAACTTTAAAAATTTGGGAAGGAGGAGATTACCCTGAGTGTAAGGTATAGATTAGAAGGGAATAAATTTCTTCTCAACTCTTCTTCAATCAAAATTCTCTCTCAACACTTCTCAATCTCTCTCTGAAACTCTCTCTGGTTCTACTTTTCTAGACTTAGGAAAAATGAAGAAAGAAAAGAAGACGTCAATATAATAAAAGAACTGACGCACTGAGTGGTCAGTTAACCCAATAATGGGTAACTGCTCCAACTCCCCATAGGACCTTGTTTGGCTAGCAAAATAGATTTAAAACCATTTAATTTAATAAAGTTTTATCATATAGTTTAATTAATGTCACACTCCTTCATAAAATAAATCCAATATTTTATTTAATTTGCTTTAAATAAAATATAATAAATTCTCATAAATTCACATAGTCATATATTTAATTTTCTCATTAATTAATAATGTCAAATTATTAACTCTCTAATTAATAATTAATTAAATTAAAATAACATCATGCTTAATTAAATATTTCATTTAATTCAATAAGCTCAATTAATTACATACTTGAATAATAATTATTCTCCACCTTAATTTAATAATGTAACACATATAATTAAATTAATCTACCACAATTGCATCAAATAATTATTTAATCCAATAATTAAATCATCGAAAAATATTTATTTAGTTCAATAAATATTAAAATTAATTTACAAAATCTCGTTCGTCACATAGAATACAAGAATAATACGTAAACAATACATTATAAGGCTTTAAGCCAAATGTAATGAACTTGTTGGACTATGTAGGAAGTGCAAGTCCAATGAGAATTAATAGGCAAGCCCAAGATTATGTAATATTAAAGCCCAAGTGGTTGTTAAGGTAAAGTCCTAAGTAATTTAAATGAAAGCCCAAAGTTTAAGATTAAGGAAATTAAACCTAAGCCAATGTTATGATCCAATGGATTAAGGTGATCCATGGGGCAACCCATGATCATGTGGTTAGTCTTGGTGACCAAGATAATTGTGTAATGACCAAGTAAAAGAAGTAGGGAGCAAGTTTACTTAGTTGCTAGGTAATGAATATTAAGGAGGTGCTTAAGGAGGTGGGATAACTTAATGACCAATTTACCATAACTTAGGAAATCCTATAAATAGAGGAAGAGTTGGCTCATTTGTTGTTTGTTAATTTCACCAACAAGATAAGTGCTTAAGTGTTAGAGAGAATAAACAAGTGTAAGTTAGACTTTCATTTGTTTCAAGAAGAAGAAAAGCTAGTTCATCAAGGGTAAGCCTCTTATGTTATTAATCTTCCAACTCTTTTATGGTAGGTTGATAAGAGCATGAATAATCAATGGACTTAAGCCGTATAAGTCATGAATAAGTAATTCAAACTTAAATAAGTTATGAACTTATGATGAAAATATATGAACTTGTCATATGTTTACATGAATGAAGTTAGTATGTTAATAAGATGTAAGAATGTTGGTTAAAGGACTTAAACTATCATAAGTCATGAGAATTGAAACTATATGTAGTTTATAAACTCATGAAGAATAAGAAATAACTTATCATGAAAATAAGTTAATGAAATGAGTAGCTTGAGATGTCAATATAATGGATAGAATCCATTTGAAACGATGAACAAATCATAAGTAACGAAGTTATGCCGGAATTCACACGAGTAGACGATAATCTTCGAATTCGTGAAATTCTTGGAATGGAAGTCGAATTTTGATATTAAGCTCGAAAACGTTGTTTTTCAATGAGAACAAGTCTTATTTGGCATTATAGAGTTGCAGACTCGAAAATGACTGAATTCCAACTTAGAACGAAGAAACGAGCGTTGAACGTTCACGAACGTTTATCGTTTTCGTTAAAAATGATCTCATAGGTGAATTTTGAGTTAACGAAGTCAAAAATATAAAATTCTTGCATGAACACGTAAAGTATGTGATTTGTGAACTATTGGCTTTTGAACGAGCCAATTCGGACTTAAAATAATTAAATTTGGAGTCCGGGAAGTTCGTTGTGTAAAACAAAATTGTCAATTTTCTAGCGCCGAGAAAAGCTTTAACCAACTGGAGTTTCGTGCAGCAGTGCAGCCCATAACGTTGGGACTCGCGACGCAGCGCCATGTTCGGTCTTCAGCCCTTGGAGTTTGGCGCCGCAGCGTGGCTTAAGTAAGAGAAACTGGCGTCGCAGCGCTAGCCTTAGGCTTTGCATAGAAAAGAAGGATTATGGAGATAGAAAGAAAATGAACTAATTAGAAATGAACTAAAGCTTGAAGTAACATTGTTTAAGACATTGTTAAACCTTAAGTATGATAACTAAGGGTTGAAGATAATCAATCGAACATGAATGTAATGACATTGTAAACTATAACGGCAAGTCGAAACCAATAATAAACAATCTAATACATAATTATATTGAGAAGAAGGGTAAGATTCGTTAGGAGTCATGTATGTTTATTCATGACCTGATGTGTTATGTGATATTATTGTAAGACCCCAACTTTTTAATGAATAAAATAAAATTTTCTCTATTTATTATTTTGAATAATAAAGTGTTAATATTATAAAATACTTTGGTTATGGGTGAAATGTGCAAAATTTTCAAAATAAGCAAGTGGTTATAAAGTATTCATTTTGTCGGGGAATATTCAATTGGTTGTGGAATATTCTTTACGTTTGAGAATATTAAATGAATGACGCAGCAACCATTTTTGGGCCCCATAATAGATAACTATCGGATAAAGAAAATGACAAGTATGAGTTTTTATAAATAACGGCGTAATGGTTACTGAGTAACAACTGCTGAATACACGGTGGTTAAAATACGATGTCTGGCGTGGTTTGCACAAAGAGCACCACGGTATAGCACAATATTTTTGAAATTATTGATTCTTACGTAAGAAGTCACTACTCAATAATTATTACAGTAATTACTGTTCAATATTTTATTTTATTGGTTCAATAATTGCTCTGTTGATATTTTATATTATTGTTGTTTCAATAATTGTCACTGCACAGTATCTCCATTATCATATCAATAATTCATATTATTCGAATAATATTATTAGATAGTATTATTGGCAATGTCTAAGGAAGTTCTGTCTAGGAAAGAGGTTTGGTTACCTAATTGTGCGGCAATAAGGAGAAATCCTTATCGGAAAGCCCCCTCTTTCCTGGGAACGACCTGGTTGTCATAATTGTGATTCTGTAATATTATATGTGAATAATTAGTTATTGATTTATATGATAAGGAAATATTTATTTTATGTGGATATAAATGATGAATACATTTATTTTATGTGGTTATAAATGAAGGAATTAATGCTGAGGTGTTTTATCAGTATTTTGTCGAATTGAAGGTTTTGAAAATTGTCCGTATGTGGATTTCGGTCATTTTTCGTTTGGAATTTGAAAAACCTTAAACTTACAAAGTTGTAGAGAATAAAATTTCCTATGGGAAGCACATGAGATTCGAATTTTTCTGATAAAAGGGCTATTTATTATGAATTGTTGAAGTTTCGGAAAATAAAATATTTTATTAAAAATATGGCGGGCCCCACTTTTGGTTAGTGAGTAATGAAATGTGTTGGAATTTATTTTCAAAAGTGGTGGGCTTGAATAGTAGCATGTAAAGCCATCAGGTAGCAGGTTAGTCTGCTTTGGCGTTCTAAGCATTTTCCTATAAATAGGGTGCTTAGTTAGAATTGAAAATCACACCAGAAACAAGTTTTCTCTCTTTCTCTCTCTATATTATCGAGCGTATTTTGTGATTATTTAGATACTTTGTGAGTTGCTATTCATCAGTGCAAGTTTCCTTCAGCCTTATACTGATATTCCGATCAGAAGTACTGATATTTTGAGGTAAGGGATGTTATTTTCTTTCTAATGATGTTATTCTTTCAATATCATTATACCGAAATATTGTTATGGATTTTATTGTGGAATTTCTACCTTTTTGTGTCGGGGTTACTATTCACTATACGACACTATTCACGAATACGGCACTATTCACCGAAAAATAAAATTTTCTCTTTTTTGTCCAAGATGTCTATTATGGTTACTATCTTTGATTGTATCCATGTTTTGATCTTTATTTGAATTCTACTTCACAATTGGTTATTTTGGAGTATTATTGAACTTAGATAAACTGTAATACGAATCCCTAATATTTGTCCTTTTGTCTCACTGGATTCGTTTTCTTTAAGATATTTTTCATCATCCTCAGTTCTAAATAATAATATTACTGAATATCGTTGGCCTGTAGTGCAAAGATGAATGATTACCTAATGAATATCTTTGGCCTATAGTGCAAAGATGAATGATTACCTAATGAATATCTTTGGCCCGTAGTGCAAAGATGAACAGGTGTTGAGATGAACACGACCAACTGGTGATACAAATGAATATCTTTGGCCTGTAGTGCAAAGATGAATATTTGATTCAAGATGTATATTGATTGATGTTACAGGGATAAAATATTGATGATGAACTTTTAAATCTTAGAAGATTGTAGAATTCTTTCTCTACTTGACTCTTCTAATGCATTGATGTTTCCGCTGCAGTTGTTGATCTAAAACTTGTTGTCTATTATATTTTATCAGATTTTTTCCTGTGGAAGACTAATGATAATTTGTTGTATATTATCTTAGTCATAATATTCTTTACTGGGCTAGTTGAGCTCACCCTTTTCCTTTTTGTTCCATTGTTCTTCTAAGGAGGATAGAATTTAGCAGGAACTAGCCGGGGTATGGAGTGATGATTCAAGATAGTTGTTTTAGTAGTCCTCACTATTTTGTAAAATAGTGTATCAATATTTGTAATGAGGACTCCTTTTGAGTTTGTATACTGTCTATTAGAAAATATTTATATTCAAACTCACAGTATATGTGTTGTCGTATTTTGTACGATAATTGTATTACTGAAGTTGTATTTGTTTCTGTACCATATATTTGGCGACTCAGAATGGGTGATGTATACCTATTTTGGGGGCGTCACAGTTGGTATTAAAGATTAGGGATATGATCCCTGGCTGAGATGTGAGACAAGAACTAGGAGGGGAGAGACGGGGAATTCCTTCGCTAGTATGACTTGACTAAATTTATTTGGTCGGTCAGAGTATAGGGATAATATGTGACATGTTAATTAACCCTTGTTTTGTGGCAGTATTTGAGAATGGCAGCTGCAAATATTAATAATGAAGTGAATCAGACCGTGGAGACAACTTTAATCACCACCCAGGGGAACGTGCAATAGGAAGGCAACACTACCGAACAAATGATGAATGATGGGATGTTTAGAAGCTTTTTGCAGTTCATGTAAAATCAGACGAGGGAGACTCGTGCACAAAATACGGGTGGAAATAATAGCAATGCGCGGCTTGTCACAGCCAAGCAGTTCAAGGAGTTGGGACCACCATAATTTGCGGGAAAGTCGAATCCGATTAAGGCGGAAACATGGGTCAAGCAAATTACCCAGATATTCGATGTCTTGGGATGCACGGAGGAACATAAGGTTCCTTTCGCCACCTTTATGATCTGTGGGGAGGCAGACTACTGGTGGGAGTCTGTGAAGCGTACCCAGCCTGCCGCACTCAATATGTCTTGGGAAACGTTTCACAAACTGTTTAATGACAAGTACTTTCCTGAAAGTATTCGTCATATGAAGGAGGTGGAGTTTATCGATCGAACAAAACAACATGATTGGTGTCCCAAAGACGAGGCAAAGTTTGCAGAGTTATCCAGGTTTGCACCTCATTTGGTCGAGAATGAGGAACGAATGACGAGGATGTTTCTAAGAGGTCTAAAACCCGAGATTCGGCAATATCTTATCTCTCATAAATTTTCTTTATATTCAGATGTTGTCAACAGGGCTCAATTATTAGAGCGAGATAATGAGTATTCCCAACCGAGGGACCACAATCAGGGTCATACTGGTGACAGCAATCATCGAAGCGATGATAACCAGAGGGGAGGAAAGAATACAGAAAAAAGCGGTAACCACTCAGGTTTTAATCGTGGCCATGATAATAGGAGAGGTGAGTCAAGTGGAAATTTCAGAAAGAGGAGATTCAACAATGACGGGAAGACATCAGCAGCACCAGCACCAACAATAAATTTTAGGGGAGGAGAACGATCGCCAGTTAGATGCTATAGATGCGGAGAGGAAGGACACATAAGTCCAAACTATTCACAGCCTTCTAAGGTGTGTTTCAGTTTTGGAAAAGATGGTTATATAGCCCGGTTTTGTCTGGTAGCGAAGTCAAGTCTAGTTGGGACGGCGACACCAAAGGCGACTACGAACAAAACAAAGTCGGTGGTTCAAGGGAGGGCATTTGTCGTGACTAGCCAAAATGCGAGAAACCCGATGGGTAAGCTAATCATAAACTCTTACAAAGTTTATACCTTATTAAATACCGGTTTTACCCATTCTTTTATCTCTCCTTCTTGTGCTCACCGTTTAAACTTGACTCCGGAGAAATTAGACCTTGACTTATCTGTTGAGACTCCATTAGGAGAAACTTTTATTACATCTACTATTTATAAATCTTGCTTGATTCAAGTTGGAACCATAACATTACCTGCCGATCTTATTTCGTTGAAAATTCTTGCATTTAATGTGATTTTAAGGATTGATTAGTTAACCACACATCATGCTAAAATTGATTGTTTTCGTAATGTTGTTAGTTTTCATATTCCTAACCAACCTATTATACGAATTCAAACAACCAAACCATTAAAGTCAATAATTGTTATATCAAGCCATAATGCTATACATTTATTGAAAAATGGATGTCAAGCTTTCTTAGCCCATGTCACGGACTTGAACAAAAACACATCAGATTTGTATAATATTTCTGTTGTTAGTGAATTTCCTGAAGAACTTCCCGGTCTACCCCTAGAACGTAAATTTGAATTCTTTATTGATCTTGAACCTGGTACAAAGCCCATTTCTAAAACCCCATATCGAATGGCTCCTATTGAACTTCAGGAGTTAAAGGTCCAACTACAAGAGGACATCGGTTTCATTCGTCCTAGCACATCTCCTTGGGGTGCTCCTGTTTTATTTGTAAAGAAGAAAGACGGGAGTATGCGACTTTGTATTGACTACCGAAAATTGAACCATGTCACCATTAAGAATAGGTATCTGCTACCTCGCATTGATGACTTGTTCGACCAGTTGCAAGGAGCATAATTCTTTTCAAAGATCGATCTTCGTTCTGGATATCATCAGCTGAAGATTAAAACTGAGGATATTCCAAAGACGCCTTCGTAACTCGAGTGCGAGCATTATGAATTCTTAGTCATGTCTTTTGGATTGACTAATGCTCCTGCTGCTTTCATGGATATGATGAACCGTGTTTTCAAAGAATATTTGAATCAGTTCGTTGTTATCTTAATTGATGACATCCTCATCTATTCCAAAAGTCGTGAAGATCATGAGCACCATTTGAAGATGGTACTGCAAAGGCTTAGTGATAACAAGCTATATGCCAAGCTGAAGAAATATGAGTTCTGGCTTGAAGAAGTAGCATTTCTTGGGCACGTGGTGTCAAAACATGGAGTATCTTTCGACCCGACGAAAATTGAAGCAATACAAAGTTGGGAGCAACCAAAGTCAGTGACCTAAGTACGTAGCTTTCTGGGCTTTGCTGGTTATTATCGGAGATTCGTGGAAGGATTTTCTCGAATCTCTACTCCGTTAACTTAGCTGACTCGTAAAGATATAAAATTCAGTTGGAGCGAGGATTGTGAGAAGAGTTTTGAAGAGCTCAAGAGGAGACTCATTTCGGCACCTGTTCTGACAATACCATCTGGTTCGGATGGATTTGTTATCTACACTTCAGGCAAAAGGGTTAGGATGTGTTCTCATGCAACATGAGAAAGTCATATCATATGCCTCACGACAACTCAAAGAATATGAGAGGAATTATCCTACTCATGATTTGGAGTTGGCAGCAGTCGTTTTCGCATTAAAGATTTGGAGACACTACGTGTATGGGGGAGAAAGTGGTGATCTATACAGATCATAAAAGCCTCAAATATTTCTTCACCCAAAAGGAACTCAACATGCGGCAACGATGTTGGCTCGAGCTGTTGAAAGATTACGATCACACTATCCTATATCATCCTGGAAAATCAAATGTGGTAGCTAACGCATTGAGTAGAAGATCATATGCGGGTACGAGTGCAATGTTGTTAACACGAAGGTCCATTTTATATGACTTGCAAAGGATGGAGATAGAGGTAAAGGCTCCAAGTACCCACGTAAAGAAAACGATAAGTTTGAGTTTTTATACATAATGGCGTAATGGATACCGTTAACACTGTTGGAATACCCGGTGGTTCAAATACAATAATACGCGTGGTTTCACAGTAGCACACAGTATTGCACATTATTTTTGAAATTATTGATTCTTACGCAAGAAGTCATTACTCAATAATTGTTACATTAATTACTATTCAATATTTTATTTTATTAGTTCAATAATTGTTGCGTTGATATTTTATATTATTGTTGTTTCAATAATTGTCACTGCACAGTATCTCCATTATCAGATCAATAATTTATATTATTCGAATAATATTATTAGATAACATTATTGGCAATGTCTAAGGAAGTTTTGTCTAAGAAAGGGGTTTGGTCACCTAATTGTGCGCCAATAAAGAGAAATCCTTATCGGAAAGCCCCCTCTTTCTTGGGAACGACCTGGTTGTCATAATTGTGATTCTGTAATATTATTTGTGAATAATTAGTTATTGATTTATATGATAAGGAAATATTTATTTTATGTGGATATAAATGATGGACATATTTATTTTATGTGGTTATAAATGAAGGAATTAATGCTGAGGTGTTTTATCAGTATTTTGTCGGAATGGAGGTTTTGAAAATTGTCCGTATGTGGATTTCAGTAATTTTTCATTTAAAATTTGAAAAAACATAAACTTACAAAGTTGTAGAGAATTAAAATTACTATGGAAAGCACATAAGATTCAAATTTTTCTGATAAAAGGGCTATTTATTATGAATTGTTGAAGTTTCAGAAAATAAAATATTTTTATTAAAAATATGGTGGGCCCCACTTTTGGTTCTTTGAGTAATGAAATGTCTTTGAATTTATTTTCAAAAGTGGTGGGCTTGAATAATAGTGTAAAAAGCCATCGTGTAGCGAAAGTTAATCTGCTATGACGTTCTAAGCATTTTTCCTATAAATAGGGTGCTTAGTTAGAATTGAAAATCACACCAAAAATAAGTTTTCTCTCTTTCTCTCTCTATATTATCGAGCGTATTTTGTGAGTATTTAGATACTTTGTGAGTTGCTATTCATCAGTACAAGTTTCCTTCAGCCTTATACCGATATTCCGATCAGAAGTACTGAGTTATTATTTTTTTTTCTAATGATGTTATTCTTTCAATATCATTATACCAAAATATTGGTATGGATTTTATTGTGGAATTTCTACCTTTTTGTGTCGGTGTTACTATTCATGTATACGACACTATTCACGAATACAACACTATTCACCGAAAAATGAATTTTTCTCCTTTTTGTCCAAGATGTCTGTTATGGTTACTATCTTTGATTGTATCCATGTTTTGATCTTTATTTTTGAATTATGCTTCACAATTGGTTATTTTGGAGTATTATTGAACTTGGAAAAACTGTAATACGAATCCCTAATATTTGTCCTTTTATCTCACTGGATTCGTTTTCTTTAAGATATTTTTCATCATCCTCAGTCCTAAATAATGATATTACTGAATATCTTTGGCCTGTAGTGCAAAGATGAATGCTTACCTAATGAATATATTTGGCCTATAATGAAAAGATGAATGATTACCTAATGAATATCTTTGGCCAGTAGTGCAAAGATGAACAGGTGTTGAGATGAACATGACCAACTGGTGATACAAATGAATATCTTTGGCCTGTAGTGCAAAGATTAATATTTGATTCAAGATGTATATTGATTGATGTTACAGGGATAAAATATTGATGATGGACTTTTAAATCTTAGAAGATTGTAGAATTCTTTCTCTACTTGACTCTTCTAATGGATTGTTGTTTCCGCTGCAGTTATTGATCTAAAACTTGTTGTTTATTATATTTTATCAGATTTTTCCCTGTTGAAGACTAATGATAATTTGTTGTATATTATTTTAGTCATCATATTCTTTACTGGGCTAGTTGAGCTCACCCTTTTCCTTTTTGTTCCATTGTTCTTCTCAGGAGGAGAGAATTTAGCAAGAACTAGCCGGGGTATGGAGTGATGATTCAAGATAGTTGTTTTAGTATTCCTCACTATTTTGTAAAATAGTGTATCAATAATTGTAATGAGGACTCCTTTTGAGTTTGTATACTGTCTATTAGGCAATATTTGTATTCAAACTCATAGTATATGTGTTGTCGTATTTTGCATGACAATTGTATTACTGAAGTTGTATTTGTTTCTGTACCATGTATTTGGCGACTCAGAATGAGTGATGTATACCTATTTTGGGGGTGTCACAGTTATCATCTGCAGTAGAGACCTTAAGGACTTAAAGTGCACGTGTAATAATAGTAGCAGACGCTAAAGGCAAGTGTTATAACCCTTGTTTCAGTTCAATCGGGACAAGCTTTGTGATTCATGTATTCTTACGCATGACTTACGATATATTGGATTTCTTATAATCTATCAAAGTATTGTCAATGTTTTACCAAACTATATCGGTGTGGTTTTCAAATGAAGACTGAGTATGCTAAAATGTTTTGTCATCAAACGACAGGCACGTGAGGTTGCCACAGCTTAAACGTACATACGTTTAAAGAATGTAGTGTTGATCAACATAGAGTTCTATAGGCTGATCACCCAGACGTGCTCGTAAGCTATGCCAAACTTACGGACTTAGTGTCAGAATGTCCTTTTCAAAGAAATTATGAAATGCTCATGGTCTTAGACAATAATTGATGTTTTATTGAATATTGTCATTGTAAAACGTTTTGAAGGAAAAGAAGTGCTATTTTGAATTATTGATAGTGCTTCGTAACTATTGTTCAGTTATTGAAGATATATGATTCCTATGTCTCAAACATGCTATTTATTTGGAATTATTGTACTTGCTGAGCTAGTTATGCTCACTCTTGCTTGAACCATATGAATGCAGCTAAGACCGAACGGACCGAAGGATCCGGCAAGGATAAAGGGAAGGCAAAGGCGAACCTGCAGATTTCATATGTAATAGTATAGGTTTGTAATGGTAATATTTGATATTATGATAGGAACAAATGTAACGGTTATAAAGAACCCGAGGTATGGTAATATTGTTTTAGAATATATATAAGACATATTCGTTCTTTTGAGGCATTTAAATTGAATGTTTGTGTGAACTGTGGCACCGTGTAGCACCATATGTCGGGTTGGAAGATACCTGGATTTGGGGGCATCACAAAAGCCGCTCAAGATATACACCCGGAGCTGATGAATATGAAGAAAAAAGTACAAGAATGTGTTATTCCAGAAGTTAGAGTCGATTAAGAGAGGAAATCTCAACCCTTGATTTATTGGTCTATTTGAAATCATCGATCGAGTAGGAATTGTGGCCTATAGACTCGCCTTACCGCCAAGTATGTCTCATGTTTATAACGTTTTCACATATCTATGTTACGTAAATATGTGGAAGACCCAAAGTACTATTCACTTTGTCTCATGTTTATTCCTAATTTTATTGCTTCTATACTCCTTGAAATTAGTAGAATATCCTTGAAATTTACGTTTCATCTAGTACCGTTCCACTGAAATATTTTTCTGAATATTCTTGTTAAATTTTAATCTTTTCATGTCGGAGTACTATTCATGGGTACTATTTATACGTACGACACTATTCACAAAGTACTATTCCTGGGGTACTATTCACTCAGATACTATTCACCCGAGGTACTATTCAGGACAAAAAAATTTAATTTCTTTTCTATCTAAATTATTTTTGATACAATATTATTTTTGAATTTTACTCCACAAAGTAGTTATCATGTTGACAATTTGGACATTCTTGAACTCTGGATAAATTGAATTATAAATCTTAAAAATTTATCTTTGCTTTCACTTAATTGAATTCGTATATCATTGTCATCATCCACATGTTTATATTGTGATGAAAGTCATCTTTGGCTTTTAGTGCATAGATGGACTATTGATTGGTATGATTATGATCAAGAATTATGTATCAGTATAATCATGACCTGTAATATTACAAATGATGTGGTAAAAGTCCTCATTGGCCCGTAGTGCATTGATGGACAGTTGTTGGTATGATCATGACCATGTGTTCTCTTCGGCCAAGGGTGCAAAGATGAATTGTTGTTTGGAATGATCATGACCACTTGTGATACTAACGAATATCCTTGGCCCGTAGTGCATGGATAATTCGATGATGTGGATTATTTATTGAGTTGTGTTACAGCGATAAAATATTGATGATGAACTTTTAAATCATAGAAGATAGTAGATATCATGCTCTACTTGACTCTTCTAATGGATTGTTTATTCCGGTGCAGTTAAACTTGTTGTCTATTGTATTCTATCAGTTTAACACTATTGAAGGCAAAAAGATAATTTATTCTGCATTATCTTAGTCATAATATTCTTTAATGGGCTAGTTGAGCTCACCCTTTGCTTTCATTGTTCTCTTCAAGAAATGAGAATATAGTTGAGACTAGTCGGGGAAAGGAGTGACTGTCTGAGATGGCGGCTGTACTAGTCCTCACTATTTTATAAAGTAGTGTGATAATAATTGTAATGAGGACTCCATTTGAGTTTGGATATTGTCTATGAGACAATATTCGTGTTAAAACTCAGTAATTATGTTGTCGTATTTTGCACGACAGTTGTATAAATTAAGTTTGTATTTAAGTTATGTATCATGTATTTAGCGACTCAGAATGGGTTTTGTATACCTATTTTGGGGGTGTCACGCATGATCTGTAACGCCCCCAAATCCGGGTATCTGTTACCTCGGACCTGGTGCGTCACGATACTATCTTCGTCTAACTATTAACAACTTCCATTCATAATTTAATGAATTCAACTTAACTTTGATACTAATTAATATATTGATTCCTTTCTATTTCCAGGATCTATGAATCGATCCCAAAACCTTCATAAGTCAATTCCCAATGTTTGTCGTTAACCATTCTTGTCTTTACATCATATTCAATGTCATACTTAATAAGATGAAAAATAATTAAAATTGTTCTGAATTCTTTATTCATTTCCCTGAATCACAACCTTCATCATTTATATATCTTTGAATCAAATTTATTATATGCTTTGATTCATCAGAGTTACATTATAGAATTTACATCTTAATTCGATATTCTTTATATATTTAATAGTACGGATTTATAACTCTACAAGAGTTCATCAACTATCAATTACATCATCTAAAACCTAAAACATGGTTCAAAGGTATAACTTTCGGTAAACAAATCAATCCTCTTGTGATACTATTGAACTCTATCAATCAAGTAGCACGTAACTTTACCGTGAGTCCTTAACTTGCAAAAATGGTTATTTGCAGGGGTGAGCTTGACAACCCAACAATTCTAATAGTTTTTATGCATTACATAACACATAATATCATGTGCATTTTATAAAATCATAATCATTCAAACTCAATACGCATGCTGCTTCTCACATAGCAAGTATAGAAATTATCTTCTAAAACACAGTCATAGATTTACTTTCAATCTCATACATATCTCATAGACATTTCCACGTTTCATGGCATAACATAATTCATTTCATACATAGCTCATATGCATTTCATATATAATTTATCATTCTATATCATAGCATAAATCAATTAATAATTATCAAAAGTATAGATCAAATAGGAACTGAAAGACTTGCATGACTCATAGATTATCAACTATAACTTAACCACTTATCATTATCTGCACTTTGTGTATTCCTACACAATTGTATAATCATGGATTCATACCCATCAGTCATACTTTTCCTTGCATTCTCAATGGAATAACAATTGTTACATTATTTTCTAACTCGGTTCTTAAAACCTTCGTTTCACTTTCTTATCATTCCTATAGGATAGTTATGTATGTATAAGTATACCGTAGCCACACTTACTTGACATCAACATTCATAAACCTTTATCACACACTTGACTAGCTATGTGTTCATTACACATTTAAAACTCATAGATGTACGATTCATATTATTCTTGCATTTTGAAAACCTTAATAAAACTTAACAAATCTGGGTTTTATATAACCATTACATGCTCATATACTTAAAACATTATTTAAGTCAAGCATCGAAGCTTAAGACATTCATACACATATGCTTAAAGGTTCAGATTATAATTTAAACAGTCAAGCAACATCGCCTCTACAAATACATTGCATTGCGAGCTAGGATAGATGATGATGCATTGCACTGCACAAATCCCTCAGCGGACAAGATTGGAATCTTTACTTCCCTGTTTACACCACATTTCTTAGCATGCTAACACATAACACATACACACGTTAAGAGGGCTTAGTCCAAGTTTGATGCCTCTTGAGTTTACTTCAAGCTGTATTTATACTTTATAGACTTATTACCATTTATATCACGGCTAAGCGAGTTCATTCAACAAGGGTCTAACTATGTAACCAATGCTAAACAACTTTCAATACGCATGCTCACATATATTCATCTTATCTACGTATGACTAGCATAGTCTATCACTTAAAAATTTACTTTTAAAACATGCTTGAATGACTTTTATTGTGTCAAACTAGTTGAGTGCACTTATTAGCCATGTTTATTGACATAAATAGTACTAGCATGCCATCCTACAAGTTTAGAGGTTAGGCAACATAATGCTTATCGGTATTATTTTGCAAGGGGTTTGAGTTCACCTTTAAAAGTCATTCTAGACCAAGTTAAAGAAACTCGGTGCAATTTAAAATTTCATTTCATAGCTAACTAAGCCATGTACGTATGTTATTACGGTTAAAACTTTAAGTACACAAGTTCCTTCAAGTTCGTTCTCGAGATTCAAGTTTTCTTTAGAAATATACACTCAAGTGACTAAGAGGTTCATGGTATTCAAAGGGCTTGAAACCACATGTCATATAACTAGGTCAAACTAATCATCCAAGGCAACTTTGAATCACATGTCATACTCATTTGTACATGTTTCTACATATGCTTAAAAGGTCAAAATATAACCACTCCATGTTTATAAAACTTAGTTTACAAAAATATATGAGTTTGCCTTTGAAATCGTTTTAAACCAAATCAAAGCAATCTAGAACATACGATACAACTTTGAATCTTATATCATGCATAATTAAACTTCGTATACATGCTATCAAGGCCAAAGCTTAAATGACTCAAAGTTCGTCAAGGTTTATTTTCAAAATCTTCAAGTTTCTTTTTGAAACACGTGCTAAATCATGCTAAAAATCCATTATAAGTAAGATAACCTAAACTATATGTCATACTTATTATCATGCATATTTAAGTCAAACTAACATGCTAGAGATATCACATTCTAACAAAATCAATGCCAAGTTTTGGTGCATGTAACACAATTGGCTTATCTTGAATTAGGAGTAGCGCTCATGCCCGCTTCTCAGACATTTCCGTGAGTAGCATCTAGCGCATTTATGTTGAATGAACTATAGAATGGACAATTATTGCTGCTATCTTTGAATCAGGGAGTAAGCGCTTGTTACACGCCCAGTGACATTTCCGTGAGTAGCATCCGGTAGCGCATTCTTATGCCGAATGAACTATAGAATGGGCACAGCTGCGCCCTTCTTGGACAGTTCCAAGAATGGCTCTACTTCTGCAGAACACAGAACCCATGCAAGAAATCCTTCATGTAACATGCTTAAGATAATCTCATTGTCTCTATACATGCATATGATACTCAACTAACATGATAGCAATCCTCAATTAACATAAACAACCAATTTGGTAACTCTAATTCAAAGTTCATGCTATGTTTCCATCTTTTAACATGTTTAGCGAATTTCATCACTGTGGATTCGTTTCTAAACCAAATTGGTCAGTTTAACTTGTGTTGTTTTCGTATTTAATTATATTATCAATATCTAACAACAATTTATGGATTATAACAATCCTTATCCATCAATTTTTGACTCAAAAACAAGTTTTCTTGTCATTACTAAGAAATTGCAAAACTTAGGAATCAAGAGCATTTATGTGAGTATTATTACCTCTTGAGTGCTTGAATTTTCTAACTATAGCTCTTAAATCCTCCAATTGCCCTCAATTCTACTAACCTTCCATAACCAAATTCTCAGACTACTTTAACAAACGGGAAAAAGAAGAATGAGGCTCTATTTATAGAGATTTCAATATCCAAATAATAACTTTGCCCAATGTTTTAAACTAAGAGGAAGAAGAAGAAGCCATTTGGTATTGAAGAGTTGGTCACCAACTCCCTCTTCCTCCATTTCTCTCTTCATCATCAGCTCTACCAACAGTGAAAATGAATAGGATAGGCCAATGGCCTATACAAGGCTGAAAAGTTTTGGAACACAGAAAATAGGACAAGCTACATTACTTCCTTACTTATTAGTAAAATTGTCCCCATTCTACTAAAGTTAATTCCTTTTGGGCTTATTAAATCAATTATAATGACTTAACACTACCACATTAAATTAAGTTATGGGCACATATACACACATTTTCATAAATTTACCCCCACAAGTATACTCATATATAATAAAATCGACACATATATTCATGTACCTCAAGTATACTAGGTTAGTCCAATAATATTTTAATTGGACTAAATATAATTCAATTGGGTACTCTCAACCCATTATTCCCTATAACACATAAATATCACAATGATTAATTAATATCAATCATTTATTCCCTTAACATTACTTCTCTTTTAATAATTCTAGTTAAACCTTTAGTCTAGTTTAGCTTTAATACTCATGCTACACAAGGCTCATTTATCCCACTTACTAAAGTTATATAACTCAAGCTCATAATCTCAACAATAAAATATCAGGGGTCTATGCCACGTTTGGCTTTTCCCCAATTCCACATTATTTTAATATTCATTTAATATAAAATTTGTATGACACACTTTACCTTAATGCTAAATTATTTAGCTTACCTTAAATAATTGCACACTTGTAATATGTAGAACTACTATACCAAGCTTTATGAATTTTGTACTCATAACACCTTTATTTAAGATAACCATCTCCTTAGAATAATTAGTATGTACTAAACCAATTATTATAATATAATTCTTCAATTCCTATTCTTCCATAAATCGTCCCAACACATTTTTAGTTAGTCATAACTTAATTATTAACTTAATGCATAAATCTCTAACCAATATGTATTTATAATTATATTGGTTCTATTCTTTTATAAATCACTTATCTTTCAAATATTAACCCTTTTATATATTAACAATACTATGTAATATATTTAAATATCAAATTTTAATTAACATATTCCTTTCATCCTCTTATGTAAAACAGATATATTAATTCACTGTCTTATGTAAGTGAATTAACTCTTTTTCATTTACTATCATGCCACTACCACATAAGACTTTATAATATAATATTCCATAATATCACTTAATTAACCAATAGTTATTCTGGGTTAATTAATTCCATAACTAATTCTCATCCAATTCATGTTTTGCTATCTCAATCCATTCTAGGACAGCTTAAACACCAATTATGACTTTTGTTACACATATGAGTCCTTAATATACATATCTTGAAATTCAAATTTCACAAACATACATAGAACCTTCTGCAGACCGACGCAGTTGAGCTGGTCATAAGATTGGAAGTGGCGCAGCTGAGCCACCTTAAGTTCAGACGTAGACAAGTTATACTTTAGCAGAAATAGAATTTAAATTCCTAAATACTTTGCTCATCCTTTTTTTAGTGTTAACTCGTCTAACTTCAATCTCCACTTTGATTTCACATCATCGATTACTACTTTCTTAAATAATTTAAAGAGTAACTTTAAGTTTTAAAACTCTATCTTTCCTTAATAGTTTAACCAACTATAAATTTTCATTTATGGATTTCTTTCCACCTATAACACAAACAACCATATCTCCTATTATATTTTGAATTTTTGAGTGAGGTCAAGTCCAAGAGTTAGATCTATGCGTTTTCTAACATTTCCAAGTCGAATCACTGAAAAAGAAGTTTTAGATTTTCATATGGACTATTTTTGGCAAAGTAGGCAAAAACTATAAAATGACAAAAACATAATGTCCAAAACTTTCCAAGGGCAGTTTTGGCCATTTAAATTTTGAAATAAATTCCGACCTTTTGCGACATGAAAATATATTATATGAAGTAGCTCCTGTCCAAAAATGAGCTCATTCTGACTTAAAATGACCAAGTTATGGCCATTTCAACATTTGGGATTTTTTAACGAAAACGACTATAACTGGAGTTCTATAACTCCGATAGCCACAAAATTTAAACTGGAGGTTCACGTTAACACGTGTAAGATTATGCCAAAAGATGGGAATTTCTGGAGTTGAGAATGATAGGGCTAATTTCTTAAGCTACAAACTAAAAATGATTTTTGAAAAATACCAAAGACAGTTGAATAATTACAGAAAAATTCTTTTTGTATATGAAATATATGTATATATGTTTGGTTAAAGGATAGAAAAATAATAAGTTGATTTGGTATTTTCATGAAAAGAATTCATGAATCCTGCTTGCTGGATTGAAAATTAGTTGAATATAGTTTGTTGGATTTGAAATTAATGAATCTAGGCTTGCTTGATTGGATATCAGTTGAATCCAATTTGCTGGATTGGAAATTAATGAATTCAGGCTTGCTGGATTGAAAATCAGTTGAATCCAGTTTATTGGATTGGAAATTAATGAATACACGCTTGCTGAATTGGATGTCATATGAATCTAGGCTTGTTGGATTGGCCATCTGGTTGCTGGAATTGGAATCCAGATTGCTGGATTGCAATCTGGGTTGCTGGATTGGTATGTTTAGATAATCCAGGTTGCTGGATTAGTATTTGACTTATTATATTTTAAAGAACTTATAATATATTAGATTAAAGTGTTAAATCATAATGTATATGATATAGTGATTAAAGAATTATCAAAGGATGATAATAATAATAATGATGTTTTAAGGAGTACTCTAATATTTGATTATGTGGTTAAGTGTTAGCAAATTTGTTGATAGAGTAGTTATATTATGGGATAATGTATGTTGTTAATTGAAAGATTAATCTTATAATTGATAGGTCTTTCATAAGAGGTTAAATTAGATTGTTTACCAGTAATCGATTGACATGCAAGTTCTCTAACTCAAACTTGAGTTATTATTTTAATGCATGCTCGTGGATAATCATTGTTGAGTATACCACATCTATGAATTATTGATTCGCACGTTGTGCATATTGTATATGTTCATCAGGTATGAAAGGTTGATCACCTTCATTACCATTTGGTTCAATTAAATTTGTTCATGTTTATTGTTTGGTCATTCATCATTATTGTCTCGGTCATTCGGTTATGGAAATTAATTCATGTTCTTTCACAATTATTATATTGTTGAAAGTTTGTCAGCTTTTATTCTTTTCAATCATGATATATCTTTCTTTGAACTTAAATTTACTGGACAAACTTGTTGTTCACCCTTGCTATATCATGATAAATATTTCAGATTAAGACGAAAACTTTGGATACAGGCAAAGGAAAAGACAAGTTCCAAGAATGGATTATTGTATAGTTAAAATTGTAATAGTATTGAAGGTAAATAACATTGTAAGTCCTGTAATTATATGAATGTGTGTATTAAGTTAAGGTCACTGACCTTGGGAGTTATGTGTAAAGGTTATTGTATAAACAATTTATGTTTATATCTTCCGCAATAGTTATAGAATTGATGTACCAGGTTCGTGGTGATTAGTACCCGGATTTGGGGACGTTACATACTCATTAACAATACAGATTAGTATGGCATGTACTCATTTGTTGTCTACTTTGCTGGGTATCACCAAATCATGGTTGCTGAAGAGGACCGGGATAAGACATCATTCATCACTCCTTGGGGAACCTTTTGCTATAGACGATTGTCATTGGTCTCATCAATGCCAGAGTTACCTATCAGTGAGCCATGATGGTTCTTTTCCATGATGTAATGCACAAAGAGATAAAAGTCTATGTGGATGACATAATTGTCAAGTCCCGAAGGGAAGAAGACCACATAGACCATCTCAAAAAGCTCGTCAACTGGTTACGTAAGTACAACTTGAAGATAAATTAATTCAAATATTTATTTAATTTAATATATATTTAAAATTAAAAAAATTAAATACAAATTTTCGTTCGTTACATCCTTCCCTCCTTAAAAGGATTTGGCCCTAGAATCACAACTCAATAAATTCATTCATCACATTCTTCCCTCCTTAACAAGATTTTGTCCCCAAAATCACTATACAAAAATTAAACAAATAACTGAGGATAATTTTTCATCATAACGTCTTCAAGTTCCCCACGTAGCTTCTTCAGCATTGTGGTTTCTCCAAATTACCTTAACAGAAGGTATCACTTTATTCCTTAGTACTTGCTCTTTTCTGTCAACAATCTGAACATGAACTTCTTCGTAAGACAAATCTTTTTCAAACTGTAACAGTTCATATTCTATAACATGTTTATAATCAGATTTATATCGTCGTAATACCGAAACATGGAAACTATTATGATATGTTCTAGTTCCGGAGGTAAAGCTACCTCATATGCCACTTCACCAACTCGGCATAGCACTTCAAAAGGTCTTATAAACCTATGGCTTAGTTTTCCCTCTTTACCAAACCGGATTTTCCCTTTCCAGGGAGACACTTTCAAGAAAACGAAACTACCGACATCAAATTCCCGATTTTGTCGGTGTTGATCATCATATTTCTTCTGCCTATCCTGTGCAGCTAACAATCTTGCCCGAATCACTTTGATGATCTCGATTGTTTGTTGCACTAATTCTAGACCTAATAGTTGATGTTCTCAGACTTCATCCCAGCATAAAAGAATTCTACATTTCCCGCCGTACAACGCTTCGTAAGGCGACATGCCAATACTTACGCGATAACTGTTATTATTGGAAAATTCAACCAACGGTGGATGGTCATTTCAATTCCCTTTAAAATCTATAATACAAGCTCTGAGCATATCCTTTAATGTCTGGATTTTCCTCTCACTTTGTCCGTCGGTTTGAGGATGATATGATGTGCTCATTCTCAACTACGTTCTCAAGCATTCATGTAGTTGTTTCCAAAAATTTGATGTGAAACGTGGATCTCTATCTGATACAATGGACACCGGAACACCCGTGTCTCGATAAAATCTCCTTCACGTACAATTTTGCCAACTGATCTAGGTTAAATCTAATTTTGATTGGAAAAAAGTGTGCAGACTTCATCAATCAATCCACAATCGCCCAAATCGCATCAGAACCTTGCTGAGTCGTTGGAAGACCTACCACAAAATCAATTGTGATATGCTCCCATTTCCATTTCGATATCTCTAACGGTTGCAACAATCCACTTAGCCTTTGATGTCAGCTTTGACTTTTTAACACGTTAAGCATTTTACCACACATTCAGCAACATCCTTTTTCATATTCGACCACCAAAAATGATGTCTGAGGTCCTGGTACATTTTCGTACTTCTAGGGTGAATCGAATATTGTGAGTTATGAGCCTCACTCAAAATTTCTTCTTTAATTTCCGGTAATGGCGAAACCCAAATTCTTCCTTCAAATTGAAGTAACCCTTCCGTATCAACTTTAAATTTGTGTTCTTCACCTTTAGACACTTTTCTTTTTTATCTTTTCATATTTTTCATCTTGAAGTTGTGCATTCTTTCATCTGATTATGTCTGATATTTAATTTCCAGCTCCATCTTGGCCATTTCTGCTACAAGCTTTTCCTGAGCAGTTAACAACATTAATTTCTCCCGACCCTTTCTACTTAAGGCATCGACAATAACATTCGCCTTGCCGGGATGATAAAGAATCTCACAGTCATGGTCTTTAATCAACTCCAGCCATCTTCTCTGTCGCATATTCAAATCCTTTTGTGTAAAGATATACTTCGGACTTTTATGGTCTATGTAATACCCAAGAATTTTCACGTCTTATTAAATGAATATATTAAGGGAAATGAATATTTATTTGAATATAAATGATTTTGTGTTACGAGATGAGTTAACTCAATTATATTGAATAATTGAATAATTGAGAATATATAGAATTTGTGATTAACTCGTTGAAAGCCTTGTGTGGCACGGTGATGGGAAATATTAATAATAATATTAATCGATGAAGGAATTATTAAGTGAACAATTAATTAATATTAATTGTTAATTGTTACTGTAGAATATTAATTAATTGATAATGGTGATTAACTAATGAGATGTGATTATTATTGTAGAGATATAATAATAATAAGCAACGTGTCTATAGATATAATAAGATTTTACTATACATGTTACATAATTAATTGTTACAAAGATTAATAATGTTATTGATTAATAGGGAAGGGATTAATTAATATTATTATTAATTAATTGGTAAGATAAATAATTTATTAATTACTATGTGCAAGCATGTGATAATTAAATGTATATGTATAGTAGCTACCTATATGTATAATAAAGTGTAAAGTGCAATGTGGCTATATTATATATAGAAACCATAAAGAAGATTTATATTTATTGAGACCATGTGTTATGAATACATCATGAAATATTTATGTGACAATATATGTGTCGGTATACATTAAAATACCATGAACATATTGTAAACTAGTATTTTAATAAAGAAGACAATGTAATGTGATAACATCCGAATAAAGTATATCGGTGTGATAAAATGTACATGGGTTATATGATGTGAGTACACAAATAATCCCTATATTTTCCTAATATGGTAACAATTTTACATTAAAATTACATTTGGGGAGTTAAAGTAACTAACTTAGCCAAAATAAAGGTTGTTGCTGTAATATATAATTTATCAGTTAAGCAAAGTACATGAACAATAACCTAGAAAATTCATTGCGTAAACTCAAACTTCCTAGCAGTGTTGCTGAGATGATGGCTATGATTTGGTGGTTGGCCAACTTCCTTATACACATTCTGTTCTTCTAATTTCCATTGAATTGAACTATAGTGCAAGAGCATTAACTGGGCAACCATTTCTCTTTATATAGTACTACCATTCTCTCAGTTTTTGGTTACGTGAAAATTGTCTGATAAGTCTAAAGTTTGAGAGTGAAGATTTCTGAGCAATTTTAGAAGTATTATCAGTGAGTAAGGAATTCATTTAAGCTTCAAGGAGGTATAATTTCTGTTTATGTTCTTAATTTTGAAGTTTTGTCAAATTCTAGTAATTGTTGAATTCTCTGTTAATTGGTATGGATCAACATGCCATTATGTTATCTGAGCTTGTATAAATGTCTAGGAGCTTTATAGTTGTCTGGTTATAGGTTTGGCATGGGTTGTGATGAAGCTCTGTAGAAGCAGAGCCTTCATTTCTTTGTTCTACTCGAAGTGGGCCGGTAGTACCACTACAGTAGTATATGATCGCATGTGACCATGGCCATGCCACTACCATCATGTGCCTTTGCTTTTGTGGTCTTGTGTCATTCTGAGCATGCTATGTTAACTAGTATATGCATATAGACCACCTTAACACATGAAAGTGGGATGTTATGTATATAGTAAGCCATGTTAGTTGATTTTAGTATAAACGTTCAAAGAAAACTTTAAGATTTGGAAAACTAGAAAATTGTGAACTTGGGGTAATGCATATTCTGATCTTGCAAGCATGTTAGTATGGTTTTGAAATGCATGTCGGACATACTAACTTACGTATATGGATTTCGTAATGAAGCATGATCATGTTGGAATTATTAGTGAGCTTTACTAATGAAAATATGAACTTTGAACGTGAATATTAACATACTACTTTGAGAGTTAGAATCTGATATTTGTGAACATGTTTGATGATTCTCTTAGACTCACTTATGTATCATAAATATATATATATATATATATATATATATATATATTTATATATATATACCATGCTAAGGTATCGTAATTCAAGTGAGGCATAAACGAAGCATATTTTCAAACCAAAACGATGCTAATTACACACATGTGATATGAATACTCACAAGCATGTCTAAATACGAGTTATATGACTACCTTATATATTTAAGAAGCAAGCATGTTAGACTTTGTGGATTCATAACCTTGAATGGCCTTAACTTGTTGAGATGTTCAACTTAGAACCATATTATGAAAGACGGGACCTAGATTGAACTTAAGAGATACGAAAGGACCCTTGACATGTTAATATATGTTATGTGTATAAGGCTGGGCAAGCTAGGCCAATCAAGTGATTGCTCAGCTATGGTTTGAATCGAGAGCCAGCATGCCGCGCCTCCTTAAATATAAATCGGTAGCGCCACGCACCACCTAAAGAGGGATCGATTTTTATAGTTGTTCTGTGGTTTCATAAATGCCTAAGTTGTTCCTCTAATCTGTAATACATGTCCAGTGTAGTATTCATGTGTTAATAAGCATGTTGTTGATAGGATCCTATGATGAATAAGTGTTTACCACTTTAATGTTGAATTGTGATTTCAACTATGACATTGTGTGTTATAAACTAATTTTCATGTGATGACATACATATAAGATTTATGCGACTAGAAGACTAGCAATATATATTAGCATTGATAAATTACACTTGTGTATGATAGTAAATTAAGATAATAGGTAAACATGTTGAACTTGTATAACTAATGTGATTATACATGAATATGATATCATAGTGCATTGGATTTATATTAAGCTTTACTTTGGTAAACTATGCTAGAGGCAAGTATCCTAAACCCTTGCATTACTTTATTCGACGGATATCGTGAGCAAACCTTATCTCTTTGAATGCAAGTTATCTTACTTTCTCGTTCAATTGAGCTAGTATGTTAAACTCTTGAGAAAACTATTATTCATGTTGAACTTGGTATTGTTCTTGAATATTGTGAAAGTGTCTATGCCATTTGATTCGGCTAGACTATATTCATGTTTATAAAAATATCCAAACCAATTGACTGGTGTAGAAATCTTAAAAACAGAGTTGAACAACCCTTATGGTAAGGGGAGTGTTTATTGTTGGAAGCCCCAACACACACGTGAATATTACTGTGTAGTTATGCATAACAAAGAGTACTATAGACTGATCATCTATCATACTTGATTCTTTTGGGTTATCAGTTTAATATTGGTAATTCTAGTAGATGTTCAATAGTCCTTAGTGACTGCTCAGTATAAATTGTTTATCCAGTTGGATACATTGATAACCTTTGAATTCATATATATCTATTGATTTATATTGAAGTACCGTTCTTATTCCAAAGATCTGATTCAAGAATTGTTAATATTCATTATTCATGATATTATTCTGAAACCCTGAACTATCTTAGAGATGATATTTTGATATTTCAAACTCGAGTTATAGAACTCTTTACCCTTGTCGTATATTACTTGATGGGCAATTTGTGCTCATTCTTGCTTATTTAAACCTTTCAGTTAAGGCGGAACAGGGAAGTGTCTCTGGAAAAGACAAGGGCAAGGACAAGGCTACTGATTAGTTTGTTCCTTTATGTTTAAGACTACTACGTTGTATTAAGACTGTGTCTAAGCTTAAGTAGGATTATGTAATAAGTCTTTATTCGATATTATTATGTAATCTACTAAGTACTGTAGGTTGCGAGACTTGGGGGAATAATTATAATAAATCAATGTATATTATTCTATATTGGATTTTTTGCTGTGAATATGTAATTCTAGTTATTATGGTATTTCCATGAGCACGTGATGAACCGAATTCGAGTGACCAAGTGGGGGTATGAATTTAGGGGCGTCACAGTCTATATATATCTCACACCTCTCTCCATAAAGATAGTACATCCAATTCTTCAGAGTAAACACCACCGCAGCCAACTCCAAATCATGAGTCGGATACCCTTTCTCGTAATCCTTTAATTTACGCGATGCATACGCAATAACTCTGCCGTTCTTCATAAGCACACAACCTAGTCCTTTTTGCGATGCATCACTATATACCACAAAATTCCCTATATCATCATGCAATGACAACACATGTTTTGAACTCACTCTCTTCTTTAACTGTTGGAAACTCTCCTCACACTTCTCCGTCCATGCAAACTTAACTGTCTTCCTAGTTAAATTCATCAACGGAGTTGCGACCTTGGAAAACTCTTGAATAAAATGCCTATAGTAACCTGCCAATTCCAAGAAACTTCTTACTTCTGACGGTGTCTTTGGTTGATCCCAGTTTATTACAGCTTCAACTTTCAATGGATCTACCAAGATTTCGTCCTTGTCAATAATGTGCCCAAGAAACTGCACACGTTCTAACCAAAACTCACATTTCGAAAATTTAGCGTAAAACTTCTCTCTTCTCAATGTCTCCAATGTCAACCGTAAGTGTTCAACATGCTCCTCCTTGGTTTTAGAATACACTAATATATCATCAAAAAACACCACTAAAAAATTATATAAGAAAGGTTTAAACACCATGTTTATCAAATCCATGAACGCTGCAGGTGCATTGTTTAAACCAAATGACATAACCAGAAACCCGTAATGACTATACCGAGTTCTGAATACGGTTTTTGGTACATCCTCCTTTCTTACCTTTAACTGATGATATCAACTTCTTAAATCTATCTTCAAAAAGTACCTAGCTCCCTTCAGTTGATCAAACAAGTCATCGATTTTTGGCAATGGATATTTATTTTTAATCCTGACCTTATTCAATTCCCTATAATCAATGCTGAGCCGCATTGATCTATCTTTCTTCTTAACAAATAACATCTGTGCTCCCCACGGCAAAACACTCGGCTGGATATACTTCTTGTCTAGTAATTCTTGCAACTACACCATCAGCTCTTTCATCTCTACTGGGGCCATTCTATATGGGGTTTTAGATATCCGGGCCGTTCCTGGCGCTAAATCAATCACGAACTCAACCTCTCTATCTGGCGGAAGTCCAGGTTAATCGTCTGGAAATACATCTACAAAATCTCTAATGACCGATATCTATTCCAATTTCGCACTCTTCTTCTGAGTATCGACTATGTAGGCTAAGTATCCTATACATCCTTATCTTAGTAACTTCTTGGCTTACATCACCGTCAGATAACTTGCTTTTCTAGGTGACTTGCTGCCATAAAACAACACCTTTGACGAAGTCATAAGGTTAACACATTTATTTTGGCAATCAATTACTGCCCGTAATTGAATAACCAATCCATTCCCAGTATAACATTGAATTCCCCAAGTTTAATCGGTATCAAATCTACCATCATCTTGTGGCCCTTTATTACCACCCTACAATTCTTGTATATAAACCTAACAGGAATCACCACCCTATTTGCAATCTCTATGCTTAAAGGAAAATCTAATTCTTCTTGAGGCAAGTCTAAGTCTTTAGTGAAATCATCGGATACAAATGAACAAGTAGCACCTGAATTAAATAACACATAAGCATTAATACCATTGATCATAATGATACTTGACACCACATCCTTTGACTTCACAGCATCTTGCACGGTCATATTGAAAGTTCTAGTAGTGGGTCGGTTTGATGACATTGGCCTAGTGATAGTCAACGTACCACCATTGTTGCTTCCCTTACCTCCAGTTGCACCTTCCGCTGTCTTTCTAGGGCAATAACGAGCCATATGATCCTTCGACCTACAAGTAAAATAAGCTTTCTTATTTGGGCTAAAACAATTTGGCACAATGTGACCCTCCTGGCCACAATTAAAACAGACTCGCTTACCCTTCAGACACACACTAGTATGGTTCTTCCCACAAGTAGTACAAGCTTCAAACCTCTTCTTTTGCTGACTTCTTTGTTGTCCTTCCGCATTTGAATTTTCATTCCACTTCCTCTTCTGGTTATTACTTCCACTATTGCTTCCACTAGCCTTGTTTTCACTCTCATTCTTCCTTTTCTTCTGTTATTGATTATACTTGGTTAAGGCATCGCTTCCTCCTTTCACGATAATTGCCTTTTCTAGTACCACTGCAAATGTATTTAATCGAAACATTAAAACCTTGCTATATAGCCAGGGCTTCAACCCCTGTTTAAACCTTCTCGCCTTACGCTCATCTGTATTGACTTGATACGGTGCAAACCTTGCCAACTCATTAAACTTCGCAACATACTTTGGCACAGACATGGTTCCTTGCTTTAGTTCCAAGAATTGAACTTTCATCTAGTTCTGGGAACTCATCGGAAAGTACATCTCGAAAAACATTTCTTTGAACCTATCCCACGCTATTATTCCATGTCCCCCACGAACCTTATTCTCCTACCACCAATAAATAGCTTCAGATTTCAACATAAACATTGCGAAAGCGGTTTTTTGATCCTCATTGACCCTGGAAACGTCGAAAACCTTCTCCATTTCCTTGATCTAGGTTTGGGCTTCAACTAGATTCATAGACCCTTGAAACTCTGGCGGCCTAACTGCTTTGAAGTCCTTAAAAGTCGTGACTTGAGCTTGCGGCTGATTCACAAGTGCTTCTGTTAACAAGGTCACCAACTGCTGAACCGGGTTTGCGTTGGCCTCATTATTGTTATTATTAGCAGACCCCTCAGGAGGTGGTTGTTGGCGTGGTTGTCTTCTTCTAGGAGGTATTTTCTGTTAAAAATACACGTTTATTAGATCACCACTCAATTTCTTAAATATTTAAGGTTTAACTTAAACATTATAAGATTAAAGCTTAACACATAACATTTTAATAAACTTCGATATTTTATTCATTCATAACTTCCAAAACATAGTAAGAATAGCATTTCTACTATCAACATCAACTTTCCTGAACTTGTAAAGTTTTCAGGATTACATGCTCATCTTACCCCATTATTTATCTCAAAATAAGGGATTTACAATGTAATAACTCGATATTTTCTATATAAATAAAACATAAATTTTGCGTATAATTTTTTTTTTATTAAAATAAATATGGAGAAATATGCGCCAAGATAATGTGTATATATATATATGTGATAAATAAAATATATTTATTACATGAATAATTACAAATAATTTTATTTTAAAATTATTGATCATTATAAATTATATTTTATAATAATTAATTTTTATTATAGAAATGTTTTTATTATTTATTTTTCAAAGAAAATATGATATTATATTATTTAAATAATATAAGGAATGATTATTGTAATTATAATAGTTATTATTTATTTATATGAATTTTAGCTCGGATTATTACGTTAAGTATTTTAACTTAATTAATAAAGCTGTTTATGCAAGGTAAATCAGATATGAAATCCTAACCCTAATTCTGGCTTTGGAACAAGGAATGATGATAATAATATAATATTAATTATATTTTGATTTTTCAGTGGTATAAATATGTACTGTATATGTGGACCGATAATGGTTGGTCAATTATGGTGTTATATTACAAACCCTAGTATTACTGTGTGAAATCCTAATTTAAAATACAAATTAGAGTTCAAGATTGTTAGGTAATCGTGATAATGTGATCAATGTCGGATATTATAATATAAATTCTAATTAGGTAAACCCTAATTATTGACTCGAAACCCTAATGGTGAAATTAAAATCCTGATTGATATTTAGGAACCCTAACTATCAAATTGGGAAAACCTAATTGCTAATTTAGGATGTTTAATGCTCATTAGCGGACTTTAAACCCTAATGATCATGATTAATGTGATTAGAAACCCTAATTACAAATTGTTAACCCTAATTATCAAATGGGTGCTCTAATTGATAAATTAGTGATCTTAGTTATAATTAGTAAATTATAAACCCTAATGTTCCTGTATAATATAATTACTAAACCTAATCTAATTAGGGATTTCTAAATTACAATTTTTGAAAATAAAATTTTACATTTTTCAAACCCTAATTGCTAAATTTTATAAATGCTATGTGCTAAACCTTAGGGTTAAACCCCAAGGGTCAAACCCTAAGTTACTAACATGCCATTAAAATCATAAGTAAATGGTCCAAAATAACCTTTTTAATTCTTTATTAAACTAACATGTGGATTTTTGCCAAGTGTGGGAGTGGGTGACCTAACCCAACAACCCCATGTGCTAGAAAACTCTAGCAAAACAACTCTTTTCAACTGAATACATTGCATACAAGTGTTATATATATATATAGATTGGGAGAGAAAAATAAATTCATTTGCTAGCTTATTTGTGCACTTACTCTCCACCGATCCTCTATATCTCAAAACCTACGAAATATTGTAGTGTTTCAGTCCCCAAAATCAGCCCCACAAAATCCACTAACAAATTAGAAGCTTAGATCCAAGGATTTGTTCATAAAGGTATAAAACCCTATTCTAAAATCTAACCATTGATCCATTGTTAAAAGTTATGTTTTAGTGTTAAAACACGTGGTTTCTAGTTTATTATGATGATCTGGTTGGTATTATACAGATCCATATCATCTAAGTGTCCAAAATCAAGTTTTAAGAAAATCTGGGGAAATTTTTTGTGTTGTTTGACAACTAATATCAGACCCGGTAGATCTTTCTTAGTTTATGTTTTTGGTTGTCTTAAACTTTGATCTTGTAGTATGTTATGAGGACTTTACTCTGGAACTTGAAACAAGTCTAGATCATGCACAGATTGCATGTTATTCATGGTCAAAGGTCGTTGACCGACCATGATTGGGAAAAATATGGGTAACCCAGATCTTGCCCAGAACAATCTGACAAGAACTTTGTGGCCTCTAATCTTTCTGTTTGTTGTTGATTTGTTATTTATGATGCATCTAAGTTGTAGTATGTTGGTTAGACTACACTATTGTATCTTTAGATCACTTAAAAATCAAGGAGGTAGATTGTAGTGGATTGGTCGAACCAAGCCGTAGACGAAAGATGAAAAAATTCGCTTTCGGGTAACCCGAAACGCTTGATCATGTCGTCTGACATGGGTTGACCAACATAGATTTGCTAAATCGGTTGTTGTTATGTTGCTTTTATGTAATGGATCTCTTCAAATACATGTTGGCAACACACTACAGTTTTTAAATCACAAAAACAACACAAGATTAGCAAGTTGTGGAAGCCCAAAAGTGGCTGATCGAACTATTCTTCATTTCTGGGTAACCCAGAAAATGAAGAACATCTCTGACAACTACTTTGAAGGCCTAGATCTCGTTGGTTTCATGCTTGTTGGCCATGTTTGTTGTTGGGTCTTGTAATGTTGAATTGTTACTACACAATCAGACCAAAAACATTCACAGAAACACATTACACAGTTCACAATTAATGATCAAAGTAGCTATATCGAAGCTGGTTATGAATGTTCTTGAGGGCTCAAGAACACAATAGACTACAATTTCTGTCGCTAAAGGTCTATAGCGACAGTTTTATTAATTTTAATTAATTAAATTTTCAAAAATTATTTAAAAATATAAATAAATTATTAAAAATTCCAAAAATTATTTTAAAATTATTTGAAGTTATACAAATTAACTTTTAATAATTTAGCATATTTTTAATAAATATTAGTATTTATTTAAATATTATTGATATTTAATTTATTTAATAAAAGTATTAAATAAATTAATTAAAAATTATTTTATTATATTAATAATCATTTTAAATGACTATAAGATATTTAAAAATATTTTAAGTTATAAAATATAACATTTAATATTTTAAGATAAATTTCATTAATTATTTAATATTAATGATATTAGAATTATTTAATAATTATATTAAATAAATTAGTTTAAAATGATTTTTATATTATTAAAATTATTTTAAATGAAAATAAAGTGTTTAAAGATATTTTAAGTTATACAATATAACTTTTAATATTTAAACGATAATTTCATTAATAAATTAATATTAATGATATTAATTTAACATTAATCATATTAAATTTATTTAATAATTATATTAAATAAATAGTTTAAAATGGTTTTATTAATTTTAAAATCATTTAAAAGGGATATAAATGAATTAAAAATATTTGAGTTATAATTAATGACTTTTAATATTTGGATAAATAATACATTAATATTTTAAATATTAATGGTAATTATTTAAACATGATTTTAATTGTTTTAAAAATCATTTAAAGTCAATATAAATGTTTTAAAAATAGTTTAAGTTATTTTAAATAACTTAATATTTTTGCAAAGGTTTCATTAATACTTTAATATTATTTAAATATTAATGATAATGAAATTACTTAATATTTTAATCATTTAATAATGATTCTGGTGTTTCAAATATCATGATAACTTGTAATAATTATTTTAAAATTATTATAAGGTCATGAAAAATAATACGACTGGTGTTTAAGTTATCTAAATGGATATTGAACTACTGTATAGAGTCTTAGACTCGATAAATATCCGATAAAGTTGTCAATATACTGACATATTTCAGAAATTGATCTAGACTTAGATAGATTTGACTTGATAAATGTTTATTTGTGATTTAATGGTTGTTAAACTTACATGACAATGTGATTAGGTTATGTGCTGACTGTAAATAGCAGTACAATATGATATAATATGTTATTCTAATCGAACGAATGATCTATTTAATGATAGGGCTTGATATAAAAGATAAATCTAAGTTGTGTAAGCAGCAGACAAGGCAAGTATCTAACCCTTTGCATTTACTTTATGCAACAGACATGCGTAAGATAATATCTGAACTATTCTTGTCATTGTTCAAATATTTCAACCTTTGTATATACTTATGCAATGATTCTGTAAAAGTAAGTTATTAAATTATAATCTGTTGTACAAGTTCCTTAATTCTGTCATTGTAGATCAAGATATATATTCTGTTCGTTAATTTCTAAACATGGTTATACAAGTGTCCTCACTTGGATAATCACTATATTTTATCACATGTTGATACATATTTATCCATGTCCAGTATGTATACGTTGAATTAAAAGTTGTCTAAGCTATTTGATCTGGGTAGACATAAACTTAAAAGTGTAGTTGAACATGATAAGAACTTTATTGTTATCTAACTGAATTATTTTGGTTCGGATTCTAGACTGGTATGAACATCCCAAATATGGGAAACTTTTATGCGCCTAAGGCGGATATGCTGGACGAAAATATCAGCCTTTAATGTAGTATTGATCAATATATGGCATAACGGGCTGATAACCCCAGTGTCCGTAAGTTATGACGGTTTACAGATGAAGTTCTATTTAACCTTTTCAAAAATAGAAAACGATGTTCATAGTCTGTCAACTGATCCTCATTTATAGTCAGTACGTAGTTTCAAAAATTTGAAATCGAAATGATATGTTTTTTATTATTGGTTCAACTTTTACTTCACAACTATTGATTCGTTCTTGAAGTATCGCTCAAAGAAAACATTTAATTTGTTCAAATTAATCATTATTGTTGCTATTACTTCCTGGGCACTCAAATGCTCATCCTTGCTTAATTTAAATGTTTTCAGCTAAGTATAAACAACCTGAAGGCTCTGCCAAGAACTAAGGGAAAGGGAAGGTCGCTGAATGAATGATAATGCTATCTTTTGTAATAACTAGACTTTATTAGGATAATGATGATATATATGTATTAATTATCATGTAATGTAACGAATGTTTAAAGGTTTCGTACTTGGGATTGAAAACTCTGATAATATGTAATTAAATTTGATAATCTATATTATTGTTATTATTATTAGTATTATTCCTCTCATTGAAATGGTATCGTGAAGCACTGAGTTCGGGTTTCAAGTACTTAAATTTGGGGGCGTCACAACATGGTATCAGAGCTATAGGGTTAGAAACCTTAGGTGGGATAGACCTTAGGCTATAACCTTAGAACTGAGGGAAACGTTAAAAATATAAATAACTCATAGAGTTTAAAAAGAGATGAATCAGATAAATTCATCGTCAAACAAAATAAAAATTAACCTATATAAAACTATTGTTTGTTATGTGTATATATTATATGCTAATCATGATAATTTATGTGTAGATGTTAGGTGAAAAAAGATTAGGATACCCTCGGATCGTAAAGAATGAGCCAATATCAAATCCAATAGCTGAAATAGAGGCTCAAAGTAAAGGTAACCTCGATGAGTTGGTTATTGTGGAAAACGTAATACCAGATCCGAAAATGGTGGAATTGACAGATAGTGATTCGATACCTTTGAAGTTGGGTGATCAAGCATCAATCAAGTCACGTAATCTACGGGATCGGGTTTCCTCTTTGGAAAAGTTATGGGAAATAGAAAAACTACTAAATAGCCAATTGCAGAAAGCATTAATAGAAACAATGGAAGAACAAGATAAGCTTAAAATCCAAATTGGCCAAATTGGAGCTAAAACCAACAAAACGTGCGCAGCTCCAAGCAAGAAGGGGAAAAGAAAGATGAAAGACCGTGATATAGGAAATCCTGATAATAACCAAGGAAAAATTAATCGAATAGAAAGGTGTGCAAATTGTGATAAGAAACATGAAGGTGTATGCAGGAAAGGGGAAAATAATTGCTACAATTGCGGACATGAGGGACATTTCTCTCCTCATTTTCCCAATCCAAAGCAATGTGTCTGTTTTATTTGTGGGATAGGAGGTCATCAGGAAAAAAGTTGTCCAATATCAAGAAAAAGGCATAGTGAATAGGTAGTATAGGTTCTGTGGTGTAGGTGTGTTTAATGTAATATTTATGATATGTATGTTTGTGTAATGTAATATTCTCAACTTTTGTATAAGTTAAGACTGTAAATCCCGACTTTTGTGGTCACAAAGGGATAGCAGTATGGGCTATGTTATGTAAATTACTTTGAATTAATGAAAATGAACCTATGTTTGAGTAATGAAACATATATTAAACTCATATGATAAGGTTTAGAATGTAAGTTAAATTATGTTTTATTTAATCAGATAATGCCGCCAAGACGTCAAACTAGAAATCAAAGGGCAGAAGAATCTGTCAATAACGCTGGGGGACAACAACAAGATCAAATGCAGCAATTTGCAAACATGGTAGCTCAGGCAATGCAACAAGGAATACCAGCCGCAGGGAACCAGCCAGACAATCGCTTGGCGAACTTTAAAGATTTTAAGGTTGTGGGACCGCCGGAATTCAAAGGTACAATTGACCCTGTTGAAGCCCAAACTTGGGTTAAAGAGATTGAAAAGGCATTTGTTATAGCTAGGGTAGCTGAGTGGCAAAAGACCGCTTTTGTCACCTACATGATGAAGGGTGAGGCAAATTTTTGGTGGGAAGCGAATCAGGCAAGGGCAGGAGAAAGTGTAGTTACTTGGGAAAGGTTTAAAACTCTATTTTTTGAAAACTATTTTTCATCTAGTATGCATGCTAGGATGGAGGTAAAATTTCTGGAATTAAAGCAGGAAAATATGACGGTGTTAGAATACGCCGCTAGGTTTAATGAGTTGGCTAGGTTTGCTCCGCATTAAGTTGATACGGAGGCTAGAAAAACGAGAAGGTTTGAGTTGGGATTAAAACCCTGGCTCTACAACAAGGTGACAGTGTTGCAGTTCCCTATATTTGCAGCACTCATGGAGAAAACTATTATTGCTGAGGAGGGGAGTGAGGCCATGAGCCTCTTCAACAAGGGTAAGGTTGAGGGAGCTGGGAAGGTGGAAACAAACAGTGAGAATATGAGTGAAAAGAGGAAGGGAAACAACTTTGGGGGTATACAGGTGAAGCAGGAAGGTGCAAAGAAGAAGCAGGTGGTGCAATGTGGGAACTGTGGGAAGAACCATTTGGGGAACTGTCTGAAAAGTAAATTTGCATGTTTTAAGTGTGGGCAAGAGGGCCATATCTCTCCCAACTGCCCCAGTCCTAGAACTATTAGTGGGTGTTTTCTGTGCGGATCAAAAGAGTATAAGGTGAAGGACTGTCCGAAAAGGAGAACGGAGGAAGAAAACGTGAACATGGGGAAAAGCGGCGGCACTTGGTGATCACAGGACCAACATCATCTAGCAAGCCGACAAAATCTACTGAAAGGGTCTTCAACATGACAGTCCAGGATTCGGTGGCAGCTAGCAATGGGAACTCCAGGTATTTTTCGTATAACTTTTAATTCTTATACATGATTTTTCTATAAATAATAAATTATTTTATAAAGAAATTTTGAAGGAGGAATTTGAGTTCTTTTAAGAAATCAAATTTTCGTTTAATCAGAAAATCAAGCTTTATGAGAAAAGTTAAAGATCAGTTCGATCAATTATGATCGAGATCTAGTAGAAATGACTGTGTATGCTATGTACCCTTATATGTGTAAGTTTTAAAACGGTGATTCCGGGGACGGAATCTTTATAAGGGAGGGTGAATGTAATAACCCGATATTTTCTATATAAATAAAACCAAAATTTTGCGTATAATTGTTTTTTTAATTTATTAAAATAAATATGGGAAAATATGCGCCAAGATAATGTGTGTGTGTGTGTGTGTATATATATATATATATATATATATATATGTGTGTGTGTGTGTGTGTGTGTGTGTGTGTGTGTGTGTGTGTGTGTGTGTGTGTGTGTGTGTGTGTGTGTGATAAATAAAATATATTTATTACATGAATAATTACAAATAATTTAATTTTAGAATTATTGATCATTATAAATTATATTTTTATAATAATTAATTTTTATTATAGACATGTTTTATTATTTATTTTTCAAAGAAAATATGATATTATATTATTTAAATAATATAAGGAATGATTATTGTAATTATAATAGTTATTATTTATTTATATGAATTTTTACTCGGATTATTAAGTTAAGTATTTTAACTTAATTAATAAAGCTGTTTATGCAAGGTAAATCAGATATGAAATCCTAACCCTAATTCTGGCTTTGGAACAAGGAATGATAATAATAATATAATATTAATTATATTTTGATTTTTCAATCTTTATAAATATGTCTTTATATATGTGGACCGATAATGGTTGATCAATTATGGTGTTATATTACAAACCCTAGTATTACTGTGTGAAACCCTAATTTAAAATACAAATTAGAGTTCAAGATTTTTAGGTAATCGTGAAAATGTGATCAATGTCGGATATTATAATATAAATGCTAATTAGGTAAACCCTAATTATTGACTCGAAACCCTAATGGTGAAATTAAAACCCTAATTGATATTTAGGAACCCTAATTATCAAATTGGGAAACCCTAATTGCTAATTTAGGATGTTTAATGCTCATTAGCGGACTTTAAACCCTAATGATCATGATTAATGTGATTAGAAACCCTAATTACAAATTGTTAATCCTAATTATCAAATAGGTGCTCTAATTGATAAATTAGTGATCTTAATTATAATGAGTAAATTATAAACCCTAATGTTCTTGTATAATATAATTACTAAACCTAATCTAATTAGGGATTTCTAAATTACAATTTTTGAAACTAAAATTTTACATTTTTCAAACCCTAATTGCTAAATTTTATAAATGCTATGTACTAAACCTTAGGGTTAAACCCTAAGGGTTTGCTAAGTTACTAACATGCCATTAAAATCATTAAGTAAATGGTCCAAAATCCCCTTTTTAATTCTTTATTAAGCTAACATATGGATTTTTGCCAAGTGTGGGAGTCGGTGACCTAACCCAACAACCCCATGTGCTAGAAAACTCCAGCAAATCAACTCTTTTCAGCTGAATACATTGCATACAAGTGTTATATATAGATTGAGAGAGAAATTTTTTTTCATTTGCTAGCTTATTTGTGCACTTACTCTCCACCAATCCTCTATATCTCAAAACCTACGAGATATTGTAGTGTTTCAATCCCCAAAATCAGCCCCACGAAATCCACTAACAAATCATAAGCTTAGATTCAAGGATTTGTTCATAAAGGTATAAAATCCTGTTCTAAAATCTGACCATTGATCCATTGTTAAAAGTTATGTTTTAGTGTTAAAACATGTGGTTTATAGTTTATTATGATGATCTGGGTTGGTATTATACAGATCCATATCATCTAAGTGTCCAAAATCAAGTTTTAAAAAAATCTGGGAAAATTTTTTGTGTTGTCTGACAACTAATGTCAGACCCGGTAGATCTTTCTTTATTTATGTTTTTGGTTGTTTTAAACTTTGATCTTGTTGTATGTTATGAGGACTTCACTCTGGAACTTGAAACAAGTCTAGATCATGCATAGATTGCATGTTATTCATGGTGAAAGGTCGTTGACCGACCATGACTGGGGAAAAATCCGGGTAACCCAGATCTTGCCCAGAACGGTTTGACAAGAACTTTGTGGCCTCTAATCTTTTTGTTTGTTGTTTATTTGTTCTTTTTGATGCATCTAAGTTGTAGTATGTTGGTTAGACTACACTATTGTATCTTTAGATCACTTAAAAATCAAGGAGGTAGATTGTAGTGGGCCAGTCGAACCAAGCCGTGATTTAGCATGAAAAGTCGCTTTTACGGGTAACCCGTAAAAATGCTTGATCATGTCGTCTGACATAGGTTGACCAACATAGATCTGCTAAATCGGTTGTTGTTATGTTGCTTTTATGTAATGGATCTCTTCAAATACATGTTGGCTACACACTACAGTTTTTAAATCACAAAAACAACACAAGATTAGCAAGTTGTGGAAGCCCAAAGTGGTCGGTCGAATCGTTTCTTCATTTACAGGTAACCTGTAATGAAGAACGACTCCGATGACTACTTTGAAGGCCTAGATCTCGTTGGTTTCATGCTTGTTGGCCATGTTTGTTGTTGGGTCTTGTAGTGTTGAATTGTTACTACACAATCGGACCAAAAAACAAATCATGAACACATTACACAGTTCACAATTAATGGTCAAATTAGCTATCTCGAAGCTGGTTATGAATGTTCTTGAGGGCTCAAGAACACAATAGACTACACTTTCTGTCGCTAAGCTAAAGGCCTATAGCGACAGTTTTATTAATTTTAATTAATTAAATTTTCAAAAATTATTTAAAAATAGAAATAAATTATTAAAAATTCCAAAAATTATTTTAAGTTATAAAAATTAGCTTTTAATAATTTAGCATATTTTTCATAAATATTAGTATTTATTTAAATATTATTGATATTTAATTTATTTATAAATGTATTAAATAAATTAATTAAAAATAATTTTATTATATTAATAATCATTTTAAATGACTATAAGATATTTAAAAATATTTGAAGTTATAAAATATAACTTTTAATAATTTAAGATAAATTTCATTAATTATTTAATATTAATGATATTAGAATTATTTAATAATTATATTAAATAAATTAGTTTAAAAATGATTTTTATATTATAAAAATTATTTTAAATGAAAATAAAGTGTTTAAAGATATTTTAAGTTATACAATATAACTTTTAATATTTAAAGGATAATTTCATTAATAAATTAATATCAATGATATTAATTTAACATTAATCATATTAAATTTATTTAATAATTATATTAAATAAATAGTTTTAAATGGTTTTATTAATTTAAAAATCATTTAAAAGGGATATAAATGAATTAAAAATATTTGAAGTTTTAATTAATGACTTTTAATATTTGGATAAATAATACATTAATATTTTAAATATTAATGGTAATTATTTAAACATGATTTTAATTGTTTTAAAAATCATTTAAAGTCAATATAAATGTTTTAAAAATAGTTTAAGTTATTTTAAATAACTTAATATTTTATAGCAAAGGTTTCATTAATACTTTAATATTATTTAAATATTAATGATAATGAAATTACTTAATATTTTAATCATTAATAATGATTCTGGTGTTTCGAAAATCATGATAAATTGTAATAATTATTTTAAATTTATTATAAGGTCATGAAAAATAATACGACTCGTGTTTAAGTTATCTAAATGGATATTGAATTACTGTATAGAGTCTTAGACTCGATAAATACCCGATAAAGTTGTCAATACACTGACATATTTCAGAAATTGATCTGAACTTAGATAGATTGACTTGATAAATATTTATTTGTGATTCAATGGTTGTTAAACTTACATGACAATGTGATTAGGTTATGTGTTGCCTGCAAATAGCAGTACAATATGATATGATATGTTATTCTAATCGAACGAATGATCTATTTAATGATAGGGCATGATATAAAAGATAAATCTAAGTTGTGTAAGCAGCAGACAAGGCAAGTATCTAACCCTTTGCATTTATTTTATGCAACAGACATGTGTAAGATAATATCTAAACTATTCTTTTCATTGTTCAAATATTTCAACCTTTGTATATACTTATGCAATGATTCTATATAAGTAAGTTATTAAATTATAATCTGTTGTACAAGTTCCTTAATTTTGTCATTATAGATCAAGATATATATTCTGCTCGTTAATTTCTAAACATGGTTATACAAGTGTCCTCACTTGGATAATCATTATATTTTATCACTTATTGATACATACTTATCGGTATCCGGTATGTATACGTTGAATTAAAAGATGTTTAAGCTATTTGATCTGGCTAGACACAAACTTTAAAGTGTTGTTGAACAAGATAAGAACTTTATTGTTATCCAACTGAAGTGTTTTGGTTCGGATTCTAGACTGGTATGAACATCCCAAATATGGGAAACTTTTATGCACCTAACGCGGATATGCTGGACGAAAATATCGTCCTTTAATGTAGTATTGATCGATACAGGGCATAACTGACTGATCACCCCCGTGTCCGTAAGTTATGATGGTTTATAGATGAATTTCTGTTTAACCTTTTTGAAAATAGAAAATAATGTTCATAGTCTGTCAACTGATCCTCATTTATAGTCAGTACGTAGTTTCAAAAATTTGAAATCCAAATGATATGTTGTTTATTATTGGTTCAGCTTACTTCAAAACTGTTGATTCGTTGTAGAAGTATCGTTCAAAGAAAACATTTAATTAGCTCAAATTAATCATTATTGTTCTTTATTACTTGTTGGGCACTCAAATGCTCATCCTTGCTTAATTTAAATGAATTAAGGAATTCATTCCTTAGAACTCGATAAAAGTTTATCACCACTATGTTTTCTGCCTTCTTAAAGGTTACTTCGTAAGGTTCATAATCTAAAGCTTTGATACCAACTTGAAACACCCCCAAATCCGGGTATTTCATTCCCACAGGATTTGGTGCTCACTATCCAAAATAATTACATCTAACTACCCATAATCAAGGATAAAGATATAACTTAAATAACTTAAACAATAATCCTCCCCATTAAAGGGTTACATCAACTTAAACAAATCCCACGTAATCTAACCTTAAATTATCACATAGGTCTGCAGAACACATCATATAATTAAATAAGTCTTATATCATAGATTCAATTAAATAAAATCAAACAAGTCTTCATCATTTGGACATCTTGCCCTTGCCCTTGCCCTTGCTAGTACACGACTTGTCAACTTTCTCAACTTTAGTTGTAGTGTTAAATGTACGAGTGAGCAAATAATTTCTCACTAATATAAAGATGACAATAGCAATAACATAAGAGTAAGCAATGAATGTTGAAGAATAAAGAACTCGTTCTTTGAATCAAGATTAGGAAACAAGTTCAAGATTAATATTTGAGGGTCTTAAGACCATGAACTATGTCCTAGGTTACTAAGTATTTCTACCTCAACCTTCAACAATCGTTAGACTATACGGACCCTACCTTTCGTACTTAGAGGGATCAGCCTACACTGTATGTGAGATTGATAATAAATAAAATTAATACTCAATCTCACATACAGTTTAGGTTGTGCAAGGACGTGAAGTATTAGCATGTTGGTAAAACGCCGGTAAAGGCAAGTCTTTCAGTTCTTATTTGCTATGTGAACTTGGTGATTAGCTGTTTTAAATCTTTATTACAAAGTGCATGATGTGTTATATGTATGTTGAATGTATGAAATGTTAAAGTCAACTTATGACTATGTTGATTGAGTAAAGCATGCTGATTGAGTAAGGAACTCAATCTTTATACTTGTTATATGAACTGTAGCATGTATATTATGTTAGTCCAATGTTTATAAGATATATGTTGAGCATGTTATTATGTGCTACGTGATGCATGAAAACTATTAGATTTTGCTGGGCTGTCGAGCTCAACCTTGCAAATAACCATTTTTGCAGGTTAAGGATTTAAGATAACACTATGTGCTACTTGGACAAAGTGAATCAGAAATAATATACGAAGATGTATATTTTAGTTAAAGTTGTTATTTCCTTAAAACATGATTAAGACTCATGAGATGTATTAAATGTTTTATGATGTTTTATATTAAGTTGTAAAGCTAGAGTTAGAATTATCTGATATATAAAGGTTATCAGATTGAATTGTAAAGTTTGATATGATAATAGTGATAAAGCGAATCATAAAATAAGATTGATTCAAAGACATGTAGTTGATAAAGGTTTTGATTCAGGGAATTAAAGTAAGAAGACATAAAAGTTTTAATTATTCTGCATTTTATTAAGTTTAACATTGAATAATAGTGTAAAATCAAAAATTAGACGTATTATTAACGACCGAAGTCGAGAATTAAATTGTATGAATTTTGGGGTTGTTACAGTTGGTATCAAAGCTGTAGGTTATAAACCTTAGGTAGGAGTACCGTAGGTTATAACCTTAGAAAAGGAATGTGAAGATAATGAAATAATAAGCTCAGATAGAGTTTGAATAATAAGAAGTAATTTAAGAAACGTATAGAGAAGGGATTAAAACATGCGTGAGAGGATTGAAAGAAGAATCTCGCAGAGTTATGGGGTTACCCAACTCCAATAATAAGAATGTAAGGTGATAATAAATAGACAATGTCTATAAGAAGAGAATGATAAAGAAGTTAAGAATAAAAGTTATAGTTAAGTATGGTACAGTTGTACTCTTTAGTAGTTGATGTATGGTATTTGGGCTAAACGATTCCTTCATAGAGCGGAGGTATATACGAACTAGCAACTCGAAACCTAGTTTATTGGTTGTTTGTGGGAAACCACTCAGTGTACCATATTGAAACTATTAGAGACTGGATGTGTACCAAGTGTAGAAAATAGATACATATAATGAAAATGTGGAACTCAATTGGAATGTTGAGCAATGCAAATGAAGTTGGAAATTCTTAAAGAAGGAATTGTTATATAAACAAGAAGATTCAAAGAAGAATCTTGAAGAGATATGTAGATAAGAAATGGAAGTTACCTACCTCCAATAGCCAAGATAACGAATAATGTCGTAAATGAAAGGAAAGAATGGGGATCGTAAAACAAAATGATCACGAGTTAACAAAAGAATTTTAAGAGAGATGATTATAGAATAAGATCACGACATGATCGGTTTAAGTTATAAAAGAAAGATGGTTTGTAATGTTTGAATAATTATAGCTTAATGCTATGAAGATGGAGTACTATGAAATAGTATGAGATAACTCACGAGGAGTTATAGATTATGTGATACGAGGAATTCGTATCGAGCAAAGAGCAAGTTAAAAGTAAGATAGAGTTAGGTGGGATTTCAATTGAGGACTCGTGTGATGGCTGAGTTGTACAAATCTTTGTATGGGCGAGGGTTTTGTGCTTGCACTCAGTTTATCATATTGATAATCATTGGAATGTTGGTGTCGCGCTATCAATGTATATGTGGCGAAAAGGTGATTCTTTTCTCATGTGTATGTTTGATAGTTAGAAACTATTAAGATTAGACAGATATTATTAAGATTAAGGGCAGTTCTTAAAACTAATGCATATGGTAAGTTCGTGACTCATAATAATATGGTATATTTTGAACCCCTCAGCGAATGGACGCCTATGGTCTGACTAGGATAAGTTCTTAAACTCATATTATTATGGCAAGTCCTGAACTTCCAATGTGCGGTAAGTTTGATGAACTGGTATAATTAAGTTATGAATGAAGAATTGAGGATTATGAGAATAGATAGAATTATTAAGAAATGGATTAGTATAGAAAGTGGAGACATAAGTTTTTCCAAATCTTCTAGCTATGCTAGACTTCAAAATTTTGACATCAAGCTAAATTCGCACTATGTGCCTTTTTAAAATGAATTTTTAGTCTCAACGCATGGTGACAAATGTGTATGTGTGGACTTCGGGACACTGACACATCGTTACCTGTTGAGATATGATATCACTAAAATTGATTTTTAAAGATTTTTGAACTATTTAAAGAATAGTCTATGCTAATTGTTTCGCTTGAGATTTAAAATGATTTGAAAATATCAAAATGTATTTTATATCATTAATGCATCATGGAACTTGGTGCAAAGATGATAAAAACGATTGAGTTATCAATGCAGAATTTCTTAGTGTTGGATGTGATCTAAGGATCGTCAGCCCACTATGGTATGATGTAGTATGACAAAGTCACAAAATGACGGAATCCTCAAATGGACTGTAAATACATTGCGGTATCATGACGTCATGAAATTTTTTTTGAGGTTTCTTTAAGATATGAGAATATATATATACGTGTATATGTATATTTCGATTGATGTCTGAATTGTTGTAGAAGTCTATGTTATTTGATTCAGCTAGACGAATATTGAAAGATGTTCATGAAATTCAAGCGTTTCTTGAGAAGTTATGCCAAACCAAATTGTTTTGGTGCGGATTCAGATGTTGAAAAGCTGAGGTGAACAACCCTGTAAAAGGGGACATGTTATCAGATACGATGGTTCCGAAAGTAACACATATAGTCGTTACGAAGTTAAGATGTAATGCGTTGTCCACTTATTGTAGAGAATGTACAATAAATTTGATCCCCTAGAGTACTTGCAGAGAGTGTTTTCAGTCTGTGTGATTGCTAAACATTCTATTAAAGATGGTTTACAGTGGTGATGCACTATTAAACCTAGTGAAGAGTTCAAGGTCTTATGACCCCTCAACATGATTTGAAATCTTTTGAATTCCTGTTATTCATATCGCTTCCAAATTATTGAGCAATTGTGGAAGATTCTTATTATTCTGAATGGTGAAAGTGGAAAGGATGAGAAAAATTAAGCAAAACATAATAATTTCAAGAGAGAAATGAAATTCCAGAAAGAAGAGAAATATGAAACTTTTAGAAGAGGATGAGGTGAGGAATATGATGGTCTTAGAAAGATCTTTAGAGAAAGAATTGGGTTGCAGAACCTAATGAATAAATAGATAGTAACATAAAAATCTATTTTTGATAAAGGGAATGAATGAAAATTAGTAAGTCAAAACTTTCGAGGACGAAATTCTTAGAAGAAAGGGTGAATGTAATGTCCCGAGAGTTTGATCATATAGTATATGATAATGATCCTTAGAGAAAGATAATGAACGGGTCAAAGAATATGTAATACTCAAATATAATTGAGTCTAAGTAAATGTTATGAAATAAAACTTATAAGAATTTATTATCAAGAATAGTGAGAGTAGAAAATATAAAACATATATTAAGGTAATGTGTTGAAGTTATTCAATAAATAGATTTGAAGAAAACCTGAGTAAGGTAGGGTTTCGGTGATTCCGAGGACGGAATCCTTATAAGGAGGGACGGATGTGACATCCCAGATTTTTAGAATTTATAAATGAGAATTTTATAAATAAAAGTATTATTTATGAGATATGTTGGGTGTGAGTATGTATGTCATATATTGTAGAATATGTGAATTAATGTGAAAAGAATATTATATATTAATTTTAATATATATAAATATTTAATTGAATTATTTATTGAGTTAAATAAATAAATTTTGTTTTGATTATAGAGTAATGTAATTAAGTGTAGTAGATTAATTAAATGAATATTTAGTATTTAATTTAATTAATATAATAATTTTATGTTATAGTTCTAATTTAATTGAGATAATTAAATTAGATGAGTTATGTGAAGATTGTTACACGAAATTATAATTAACAAGTAAATATAATTATGTGACAATTTGATGAGATTGATTGATGTTAAACATTGATTAATTAAAATAATGAGTATTTGCCAAACATTGTCTTAGGCTTTTCAAGTTCAAATTGGTGTAACCTATGTATTAACTAGTAATTAGCATATATAATAATTACTAAGAGTTACACATATTATATATTACTGGTATTGTATATTATATGTATATACTACAAGTTAGTACGTTAGTTTTAGAAAACAAACCAAAGAAAGAAGAAGAGAGTTAGAGAGAGTTGTAGGAGAAGAAGAAGAGGAAGAAAAAGAAAAAGAAGAAGAAGGGAAAGCTTTGAGAAGACAAAACAAGCCCCATCATCATAATCTCCATCTCTCTCTTAAATTCATACTAATAAAGTTATAATTTAAATTCCTTGTTTTAATTATATTTTTATGTTCTTCATAATGTAGTTCTCTGATAATTGTTATATAAAAGTTGTATTGAGAAATTGAGAGAGATAGAGAGAAATAGAGGAATTGAGATGAGCTAGAAGAAGAAGAAGAAGAAAAAGCTAGAAGAAGGTAACTTCTAAACTCTTATTTAATCTTTGATTTTTTTTGGGTAGATTTATTTTCTAGGGTAGTAGATCATGCTTAATCTTGTTTGTATAGGTTTAATCTTGGATTATCAAGAATCAAACAAGAGGATTCAAGAAAGAAAATGAAATGGAAAGAAAATTTGAAGAACAAAATTCGTAGGTTTTGAGTAATTGTGGACAAATCTTGTGAAATTCATACCTCTTTGGGTATAATGAGTTAGAAAGTGAGCCTTATATCAAATCGAAGATATGGAAGTAAGCTATATTCTGAAAGTGGAATCACATGAAAACTCTTTGTAGATTTCTTGTAATGTCTGTTTTAGTAAGGTTGGTCCGAAGGGAAAATAATCTGCCCAGAAAATCAAAACTGTTACAGTTTCTGACTTTGAACAATTCATATAAATTCGTGTGTTTTGAATTTGAAGAAACTATAAACTGCAAAGTTGTAGATATGGAAGTTTACTAGCCAGACTCTCGAGATTGAGCCATTTTATGGACCGGATCATATCCAAAATAAATTGTTTAGTAAGGATGTCCAGAAAATGAAATTTTCTAGACTAGTTGATGAATTACATAATCTGGTTTAGATGGATAAGGGTCTGACTTTAAGGCCTAGATGAGGTTATAGTACACTGAGTAAGGGTTAATTCTATATAAGAAGGAATAAAAACGGACATGTAACGAAGGAGTTATGTTAAAAATAAAAATAAGGTTTTGTTAAAGAAATTGTGAAGATGAGTTTTATAATTCTGTTTGAATTAAGATTTTGGGTGATGGTATATTTTAATGATTAAAAATATGTTTTGACATATGTAATGAGTATAGATATGTGTTACCATATTATATGCATAATTAACCATTTAAGATCAAGAGTTGAGATAAGTTAATGTGTGCACATAACGTGCTTGATAAAATGACTAAGAGTAATAGTGTTTCTAAACTTTGGTATACAAAGTGTCTATCTAATGACTAATATTGGATGTTATGTGCATCTGAGTATGAAAAGATGATAATACAAGAATAATAATGGAAAGAAATTGAAAAGGGCAATTTTTGATTTTGAAGGAAAATTAAACTTGTAAACAATGTGTTGAATATGCATTTTTGAAACCAAAGTGGTATAATAAAATGGTGTGATATCGCACATTAAACTACAAGTCACGATAGTCTAGCATGTGTGGTGATGAAAATGAAAATAAAACCGAGTTGCATATAAAATAGTTAGATGTCTATAAAGACATTATAAAAGATAATAAGATAAAGTAAGGTCTTAGAATAAATTTGACCATGAGATTGAGTATTGATTTTATTTATTATCAATCTCACATCTGATTATAGGTTGTACAAGGACGCGAAGTATTAGCGTGTTGGTAAAACGCAGGTAAAGGCAAGTCTTTCAGTTCCTTTTTGCTATGTGAACTTGATGATGATCTACTTTAAAATTTTAGTGTATGATGTATTATATATGTCAAAAGTATGAAATGTGAAAGTCAATCTTTGACTATGATGATTGAACTATGAATATTGATTGAGTAAGGAACTCAATCTTTATAGTTGTTATGTGAACTACAACATGTATGCTATGTTTGTTTATGATTATTCTTGTATGTTGAGCATGTTATTATGTGCTACGTGATGCATGAAAACTGTTAGATTTTCTTTGAAATTTGAGTTCATTCTTGCAAATAACCATTTTTGCGATTCAAGAATTGAAGGTAACGCTATATGTACTACTTGATTGTTATGGATCAAAAGTGATATATGAAGATTTAATATCCTAGCTAAGTTGTTATTCTTGTAAACCATGTCTAATGTTTCGGTAAATGTATTAATGTTGTATTGTTATATCGTTTTGCGATGTAAACTCTTGTAGTATTAAAATGATTCTAAGATATTTAGATGTAAAGGTTGAAAGTTTTGGGAACGAGAATAGTTTGTAATAGAAAATTTAATTTTTTTTCGCAAATTTCAATAGTTGTATTATCATTTAATGATATAAAATTAGAGCTTGAATGTATTATTAACGACTGAAATCGAGAATTAAATTGTATAAATTATGGGGTCGTTACAATCGGTACCACCAATTATCTCTAATAGATGAGAGGAGGACCATAGTCATTTTTCATGGTCAATTATATCAACAGAGGATTGCTCGGTCCTACAACAAGAAAGTCCAGCTACGACAATTCAAAGAAAATGACTTGGACTTGAAGATGGTCCTTACCAATCAAGATCAATCTAAAGGAAATTTAGCCCCAAACTGGGAAGACCCTTTCATCGTCAAGGAGGTATTGATGGGAGGAGCCCTCTGATTACAAGAAATGGACGGCGAATATTCCCCAGCTTATCAACTCAAACACTGTGAAAAGGTATTATGTTTTAAGTTACATGTAAACCAGCATCCTGGTTCGGGATCATCAATTCATCAATCAATTAAATTTAGGTCTTCAAACCTTTCCAACTGCATCAATTCAGTTCGAGCAAGTTTGAACTACCCAGACCTGATCTCCCCAAGACACGGGAGTACGTAGGCAACCAACTATGGGGCGGTCTAACCACGAACAAAAAATTCAAACCCCTTTCAGTTTTCAACATCTCAAATCCCAAACAAACACTTGTCAACCCTTTTAGGTCTAGTTCGAACTACGAAGACCTGATCTCCCCTCATCAATGGGAGTACGTAGGGATCCATCTATGGTGCGGTCTAACCTCTATGAAAATCCAAAAAACCCTTCATCACATACAACTTTTAAACCATTCAGGCCCAAGCTTGAACTATAAAAGACCTAATTTCCCCTCATCAATGGGAGTACATAGGCAGTCATGGTGCGGTCTCACCTCTGTAAAATTACAAAACTCTTTCAATAGTTCTGTGATTATCCATCCAACTTTTCAACCTTTCAAGCTAAACCACAGAGATGGAAGTACCTGGTCTCCCATCATTAATGGGAAAAAATTGGCGACCATCTTTGGTGCGGTCAAACCACATCTCATTGGCTCAGACTACAGAGATGTAACTACCTAGTCTTCCCTCATCAATGGGAGAAAAACCGGCGACCATATATGTTATTGTCAAATCCTCAAATAGGAACACCAAGCCATAAAGATGGAACTACCTGGTCTCCCCTCATCAATAGGAGAAAATCGATGACCATTTGGGGTACGGTCAAACCTTCAGAGAGGAAAGCCAAAACCCTTTTCTCAGACCCCAACCAGGTTCAAAAACCCATCCCAAAACACCAAAGAACTAGAAAAACCATAGATGAACGATCCATTCTGAAAGATCCTGGGACATTTCAATGTCCATCCACCAAGGAGGAGTTTAGAATACATCAAGATAGTAAGTCATGGAGAAAATGGCAAATATCAAGTTAGTAACAAGGCATATCTAAAAGGGAAGTGAATCAAAATATATTTCATTGTCATATAATATTGTTTGATATATACAATGTGTCTTGTACATGACAAAAATGGCTAACCTAGTCTATTCAGGAAAATAAAAGCTAATCTACAAACCTGTGGAGAAACAGACCACCAAGTCCAACATGGAATCCCTCCCACAAGATGGAAGTGAATCTATAAGCTCTTGCCCTAGGGTATCCATGTGATCAAAGAGATCTACGACCATATACATAATGCTACCATGCTCATTTATGAAGGCACTCATATCTGCAACAATGGTAGCAGTATGAGATCTAAATGCATTACTATCTGTAGTGGCAGCATCTCGGTTAGCTAGAGCCTCATCCCACTCAACAACAACTACATCCCAAGACGATCGAGCCTCATTCTGCTCAATAAAAGTGGTATCCCTGCTAGCTAAGGCATCATCCATCTCAATAAAAGTGACATCTCTACCAGAAAGAGCTGTCAACATCAAGACCCTAGCCTGATCTGTAAGACCCCAAATTTTATGAAATAAAAGTATTCAATTTTTCTATTTTGGTAAATAGTTAAATTGATAAAAGTTTAAAGTTAAGGATGATATTTGAAAATTTTGCAAAGTAAGTAAGTTGTTATAAAATATTAATTGTGTCGGGAAATATTCGTTTGGTCGGGGAATATTCTTTTTGTCAGAGAATATTTATACGACGACACCATCATTGGTGGACCCACAACAGAATAATTGTCAGAGTTAGAAAATGACAGAAATAAATTTTTATAAAAAATATCGGCGAAAGTTTTTACCGTTAAACTATTGAAATACCCAGTGGTAAAAGTACAGTAATACGCATGGTTGCATAGTAGTACACGGTATTGTACATTATATTTGATTATTGATGCTTACGTGAGAAGTCACTCAGTTATACTCAATTATTGCTATAGTAATTGTTGCACAATATCTCACATTATTTGATTCAATTATTGTCACAGTATCATCTGCATAATATTTTATATTATTAAATCAATAATTGAGACGACAGTGTTATTTATTTTATTATTTGCATTATTGACGATGTCTAGAAAGTTCTGTCGAGAAAAGGGGTTTGGTCACCTAATTGCGCGCCAATAGGGAGAAATCCTTATCGGAAAGCCCTCTCTTTCCTGGGAATGATCTGGTTGTTAAATATTGTGAGTTATAATATTAATGATGAATAATTGTTAATAGATTAAAAATGTGTTTATTAAAGATAAATGATTTGTGGTAATTATTTATTCAATTTCTGATATAAATAGAGGGGTTTGTTATGAGGTGTTGTTATAAGTTTGGCTTATTATTCCATGAGGAGATGCGCTAATTTTTTAGACCGTTGGTTGAAGTTATAATAGTAAATCAATATGGATCGTTGGTTGAAGATATAATAGTAAATCAATATGGACTGCTGGTTGAAAGTTATAATAATAAATAAATATGGAACGCTTCTTTAAAGTTTTAATAGTAAATAAGTATGGACTGTTGCTTTAAGTTTTAATAGTAAATCAATTTGGACCGTCCGTTTAAAAGTAAATTAATTTGGGCTGTTCATGAATTAGTTACTATTCAGTCCTTTTTCCTATAAATAGAAGCTCATTCCTTCATTATTTCTTACGAATTCACTGAAACTCTTCTAATGGATTGCTTGTTCCGCTGTAACTATGGTTGAAAAGTTTTATCATCAATCATATGTTCTAAATCTCTGATTCATTACTGATGAAGGCTATTGATAATTTAATTATCTTTAGTCATGATATTCTTTACTAGGCTAGTTGTGCTCACCCTTTTATTTCACAATTTCTTTCAGGTAATAAGAGTTTAGCTGGGTCGAGCGGGGGTAACAGAGGAATAGAACGGTGGTCGATAGCTGTTGAGGTTTCCCTAAAACAGTATGTAAATAATTTTATTGAGAATTTTAGATAAGTGTGTCATATTTTATACGTCATTTAACCGTTTATTTTGGTGAACCGAATAGGGCGAGGTGAACCCAACTTTGTAAGGGTGTTTTGCCACTATCATACAAGATGTCTAATGACATACGACTTCGTGTTATCATAAGACAAGGTTGTGCACATCCACTTGCTGATTATATCTATGAGCACTACCTATATAACCTTGGAGTTTGGTTGAAATATAATTCTCAATTGAAGACCATGGAGATATTTATATGGCAAGAGAAGACTCACCATTGGAAAGAACATGATAGTAATCTTCTCATTTTTCTTTGGGGTCTATTGGGTCAACCAAGGACAATTCTCGAGTCATATGATATCTATTATAACTTAGATGCATGGCTTCCTACGTACGAAGGTTTCCTTGAGCATTTTCCAAAGATTTTAATTTCTAAAACAGTTATTGATTGTACCTTTAAGTAAGGTATCATTGTAAGGTATCACTGTGAGATGTTATCCAAGAAAAGGGATGACAGTTACAGTTGGTATACATAACATATGTGTTGTCGTATTTTGCACGACAGTTATATGAGGAAGTTTGTAGTCGGGGGACGAAGTGATTGTTCGAGATGGTGGCTATAGTAGTCCTCACTATTCTATAAAATAGTGTGATAATAAATGCAATGAGGACTCCATTTGAGTTTGAATACTGTCTAGAAGATAATATTCATGTAAATACTCTCAGCTACGCTTTTGTCGTATTGTATAAAAGAAGTTTGTATTTGATTCTGTATCATGTATCTGGCGATTCATAATGGGTGATGTATACCTATTTTGGGGGCGTCACAAATGGTATCAGAGTTTAGAGATATGTTCGCTGGCGGAGATATGAGTCTAAAACTAGGAGAGGAGAGACAAGTAATATACTTCGCTAATGTGTGTCCTACCTAAGCTGAATTTTCTTACTTAAGTTGACAAATTGTGATATGTCAATTAACCCTTGTTTTGAAGCTGTATTCTAGAATGATATATGAAATAAAGGAGATGAGCAATGGAGAAATAAGGATGACAGGGAAGATGGAATCTGAAATGAAAGCAATGTATTCTCAACTCTTCGAAATACCAGGTACGTAAATTTCTAGGATGAAATTTCATAAGGAGGGGAGATTGTAAGATCCCGAATTTTATGAAATAAACGTATTCAATTTTTCTATTTTGGTAAATAGTTAAATTGATAAAAGTTTAAAGTTAAGGATGCTATTTGAAAATTTTGCAAAGTAAGCAAGTTGTTATAAAATATTCGTTATGTTGAGAAATATTCTATTTCTCGGAGCATATTTTTACGACGACACCATCATTAGTGGACCCCACAACGGAATAATTGTCGGAGTTAGAAAACGACAGAAATAACTTTTTATAAAAAATAACGGCAAAAGTTTTTACTGTTAAACTGTTGAAATACCCGGTGGTAAAAGTATAGTAATACGCATGGTTGCATAGTAGCATACGGTATTGTACAGTATCTTTGATTATTGATGTTTACGTGTGAAGTCACTCAGTTATATTCAATTATTTCCACAGTAATTGCTGCATAGTATCTCACGGTATTTGATTCAATTATTGTCACAGTATCATCTACATAATATTTTATATTATTAAATCAATAATTGAGACTACAATATTAATCATATTATTATTTACATTATTGACGATGTCTAGAAAGTTCTGTCGAAGAAAGGGGTTTGGTCACCTAATTGTGCGCAAATAGGGAGAAATCCTTATCGGAAAGCCTCCTCTTTCCTAGGAATGATCTGGTTGTTAAATATTGTGAGTTATAATATTAATGTTGAATAATTGTTAATAGATTAAAAATGTGTTTATTAAAGATAAATGATTTTTGGTAATTATTTATTCTATTTTTGATATAAATAGAGGGGTTTGTTATGAGGTGTTTGTTATAAGTTTGGCTTATTATTCCATGAGGAGATGTGCTAATTTTTCAGACCGTTGGTTGAAGTTATAATAGTAAATCAATATGGATCGTTGGTTGAAGATATAATAATAAATCAATATGGACCGCTGGTGGAAAGTTATAATACTAAATAAATATGGATCGCTGGTTTAAAGTTTTAATAGTAAATCAGTATGGATCGTTGCTTTAAGTTTTAATAGTAAATCAATATGGACCGTCCGTTTAAAAGTAAATTAATTTGGGTTGTTCATGAATTAGTTACTATTCAGTCCTATTTTCCTATAAATAGAAGCTTATTCCTTCATTATTTCTTACGAATTCACTGAAACTCTAGAGAGAGAAAGAAGAGGAGTATTCTGCTATTACCCTAGTGCAGTCTCCAAATTTTTATTAAGGTAAGGGGTGTTATTTATTTTGTATTCGTAAGGGATATTATTTATTGTATTCGTAAGGGATATTATTTATTTCATATTCGCTTACGATATTATTTTTCGTATTTGTAAGGAATATTATCTTCGTTCAATATTTGTAAGGGATATTATTTGTTGTATTCGTAAGGGGTATTATTTCTTTCGTATTCAAGAAGAGAGTTATTTCTTTCAATACTCGTAAGGGTTGTTATTCCATTCTTTATTATTCTGGTTGAATAACCTGTCTACGCGGACTACCGCATGCCTGGTGAAATCCTTTTGTTATTCCGTTCTTTATTATTCTGTGGGAATAACCTGTCTGCGTGGACTACCGCATGTATGGTGAATGACCCTTCAGATTAATTTTTATTAATTTTCTGGAGTAACCTATCTACGTGGATTATCGCATGCATGGAGAATGACCCTTCGTATTCATTCTTTATTAAATTATGGAAATGATATGTCTACGTGGATTACCACATGACGGGTAAAAATCCATTTGCATTTTTGTATATTCTTTTATACTCGTATGAGATATCATTTCTTTTGTACTCGTCATGGAATATCGTTTTCTTTTGTATTTTCCTTTTTTGAGTTCTATTGATAGGTTACTATTCATGGGTTACTATTCACATATACGGTACTATTTACGAATACGGAGTACTATTCAGGAGTTATTATTCACGAGTTATTATTTACGGGATATTATTCACGAGTTACTATTTAAGAGTTACTATTCATGATTTACTATTCATGGGGTACTATTCACAACAAAATTGGTTTCTTTTTCTAACCAAATTATCGTTGATTTATGAATCTTACTCTTGAAATTAAATCCATGTTTTGATTATATTGTTTTTATTGTCATATACAAAATTTTTATAACCCTGGTGTTGAAATTTCTCTTTCACTTGAGTGTAAAGATGGGTAGATTATTAGTATGATCGTGATTATGGGTTCTCTTTGAGCAGTAGTGCAAAGATGAATTGTTGACTAGTATGAACATGACCTTAAATTTATAATTGAATATCTTTAGCTTAAGTGCAAATGTGAATTGATTAACATGGTTATAATTATTGTTTATATAAATTCTGAAATGATTATATATTTTGTTGAGATATTAATATCTTTGGCCCGTAGTGCAAAGATGACCTATTGTTGAATATCTTTGGCCTGTAATGCAAAGATGAATTTTTGATGAATATCTTTGGCCCGTAGTGCAAAGATGACCTATTGTTGAATATCTTTGGCATGTAGTGCAAAGATGAATTATTAATGAATATCTTTGGCCCGTAATACAAAGATGAATTTATTAGTATGATTATGAACATGAACTGTGATTTGGTATAACCATGATCTTTGATGTTTCAGGTAAAGACAGGTGATGAAAATTATCTTCGTCTTGGATGAGAAGAGGAATTTAGAACTACAATTATGATTATGAGTTATCCACATGATTGTGGACATGAACTGTTGATTGATGTTACAAGATTAAAACATTATTGGTGGACTTTTAACATGGAAAAGATAATAGCTAGACTTTATGGTCTATTTGACTCTTCTAATGGATTGCTCGTTCCACTGCAACTATGGTTGAAAAGTTTTATCATCTACCATATGTTCTAAATCTCTGATTCATTACTGATGAAGGCTATTGATAATTTAATTATCTTTAGTCGTGATATTCTTTACTGTGCTAGTTGTGCTCACCCTTTTGTTTCATAATTCCTTTCAGGTAATAAGAGTTTAGATGGGTCGAGCGGGGGTAACAGGGGAATAGAACGGTGGTCGATAGCTATTGAAGTTTCCCTAAAACAGTATGGAAATAATTTTATTGAGAATTTTAGATAAATGTGTCATATTTTATACGTCATTTAACCGTTGATTTTGGTGAACCGAATAGGGCGAGGTGAACCCAACTTTGTAAGGGTGTTTTGCCACTATCATACAAGATGTCTAATGATCTATGACTGCGTGTTATCCTAAGACAGGGTTGTGCACATCCACTTGCTGATTATATCTACGAGCACTACCTATATAATCTTGGAGTTTGGTTAAAATATAATTCTCAATTGAAGACCATGGAGATATTTATATGGCAAGAGAAGACTCACCATTGGAAAGAACATGATAGTAATCTTCTCATTTTTCTTTGGGGTCTATTGGGTCAACCAAGGATAATTCTCGAGTCATATGATATCTATTGTAACTTAGATGCATGGCTTCTCATGTACGAAGGTTTCCTTGAGCATTTTTAAAAGATTTTAATTTCTAAAACAGTTATTGATTGTACCTTTATGTAAGGTACCATTGTAAGGTATCACTGTGAGATGCTATCCAAGAAAAGGGATGAGAGTTACAGTTGGTATACACAACATATGTGTTGTCGTATTTTGCACGACAATTGTATGAGGAAGTTTGTAGTCGGGGGACGGAGTGATGGTCCGAGATGGTGGCTATAGTAGTTGTGACACCCCCAAAATAGGTCTACATCCCCCATTCTGAGTTGTCAATACACGGTACAGAAACAACTACAACTTTATTATTACAATAGTAAAACTGTGAGTTTAAATACAGATATTGCCATCTAGACAATATCCACATACAAATAAATCCTTATCATAATTATTGATACATTATTTTACAACAATGGTGAGGACTACTAAACAACTCTCCCTAGAACTTTCATTCCATACCCCGACTCGTACTTGCTATATTCTCGCCTCCTGAGAAGAAAAATGGAACAAAAAGGAAAAGGGTGAGCTCGACTAGCCCGATAAAGAATATTATGACTAAGATAATATACAACAAAATTATCGTTAGTCTTCAACGAGGAAAAATATAATAGAATACAATAGACAACAAGTTTTAAATCAATATTATTGCGGAAATAATAATTCATTAGAAGAGTTAAGTAGAGAATGCAAACTACTATCTTACATGTATGAATTTTAAAGTTCATCGTCTATTTTTATCCTGTAACATCAATCAATATATATACGGGATCAAATGTTCATCCTTGCACTACTGAGGCCAAGGACATTCACCAATTGGTCATGTTCATCTAAACACTGTTCATCTTTGCACTACGGGCCAAAGATATTCATCGAAATCATTCATCTTTTGCACTACTGGGCCAAAGATATTCATCAAAAATCACTCATCTCTTGCACTTTCTGACCAAAGATATTCATCATAAATCATTCATCTTTTAAGGCCGAGGATGATGAAAAATATTTTTTTAAAGAAAGCGAATCCGGTGAAACAAAATGACAAGGATTAAGGATTAAGGATTAAGGATTATTTTTGTTTTATCCACGTCCAAAAATACCTCAAAAATAATCATAGTGGTGTAAAATTCAAGAATGATCAAAACATGGATACAATCAAAGCTAGTATCCATAATAGATATTTTGGACAAAAGAAGAAATTTCATTTTTTAGGTGAATAGTGCCGTATTAAGTGAATAGTCTTAGATCATCGTGAATAGTGTCGTATATACGTGAATAGTAACTCAGACACCAAAAGATAGAAATTTCACAAAAAATATCTTCACGCTTAAGTGAATAGTACTTTGTAAATAGTAACTTCGTGAATAGTAAGTCATGAATAGTAACTCGTGAATAGTAACTCATGAATAGTAACCCCGACATGAAAAAGTTCCAAATTTGATAAAAAGTTTCAACCAATATTTCAGCATAATGATATTGAAGAAATAATATCATTTGAGAAGAAAATAACATCCCTTACCTTGAAAGATCAGTACTTCTAACTGGAATACTGGATATAGGCTATATCTTGAACTTTCACCGTATAGCAATACTCAAAGTATACTCAAAATACTCACAAGAATACGCTCGATAATATAGAGAGAAAACTTGATTTACGGTGTGATTTTCAATTCTAACCTAAGCACTTATTTATAGGAAATTGCTTAGAACACCAAAGCGAAAATTTATTATAATATTAATATATTTAATAATCTTCTCGCCCACTTTGACAACTGATCTCAGATCATTAAACACATGCTAGGGCTGCCCACACAACAAAAAAAAAACGTTTTTATTAATATAAATATTTAAAACTTCCAAAAATCAATTATTTGAACTTGAACTTCAATAATTCATAATAAATAGCCCTTTTATCAGAAAATTCGAATCTCGCGAGTTTTTATAGGAAATTCAATTCTCTACAACTTTGCAGAAGAAAGTTTTTCCAAATTCCAAATAGAAATTGACCGAAATTCATAAACAGGCAATTTTACAGGCTATAATCAAATTTCAGTCAATAAATAGGGTCCACTGACATGTTTAACATGTTTTAAACATTTATTGCAACAAAAATACTCTTCCTCCTCGTATACTCATATATCCCACATTCGTTATAAAAATATCACCATTATTATATTATTAAAATATAATAATATATATTTAAATGAATTATTTTATCAGAAAAAGATAAAATTTCAATTTTCAACAATTGTCACATTAAAAATTTTCTCCATCTATATCCACATAAAATCAATATTTTCCTCATCATATGAATCAATAATTAATTATTCACAAATAATATTACAGAATCACAATATTGACAACGAGTGCGGTTCCCAAGAAAGAGGGGCTTTCGATAAAATTTCTCCTTCTTGGCAGCGCAATTAGGTGACCAAACCTCTCCTTAGATGCAGAACTTTCTAGACATTGCCAATAATGTTATCTAATAATATTTTTGGATAATATGAATTATTGCTTCGATAATGAAAAAATCTTGTGTAATAATAATTTATTGAAACAATGACAATATAAAATATCAACGCAAAGACAATTATTGAATCAATAAAATAAAATACTTAACGATAATTCTTTCATAAACCATTATTGAGTAGTGCCTTCTTACGTAAGAGTCAATAATTGGTGCAATCTGGTGTCTTCTGCAACAACGCAAGACATTCTTGTGTTTTAACCATAGGGTATTCCAACGATTAAATTCAGTAACAACTACTGTAGTTATTTTTAAACAACTTATATTTGTCGTTTCTTCCTCCAATCGCTTTTCATTATGGGGCCCACATGGGCTGCTTGTGTCGTAAATGCGAATATTCCCAAAGCGATCGAATATTCCACGACCAAACAAATATTCCCAACAACAATGAATATTTTATAACCACTTACTTATTTTGAAATATTTGCGTATTTTACCCATAACTATCCACATTAATCACATCAACCCTTACTATTTCAAAATAATAATTAGAGGAAATTAAATTTCATTTATTAATTATTTGGGGTCTTACAACCTCCCCTCCTTATGAAATTTCGTCCTCGAAATTGACATACGTACCTGGTGTTTCGAAAAGGTGAGGATACCTCGCTTTTATTTCCGTTTCCAACTCCCAGGTCATTTCCTCTATAGAATGGTTTCTCCACAAGACTTTAACTTGTGGTATGACCTTCGTGCGTAGGACATGCTCCTTCTTATCCAAGATCTTGGCAGTACCTCCTCATACGTTAAGTCTTGGCTATCTCGTCCGGTTCTAACTTCAATAACATGGTTGGGGTCTTTCACATATTTACTGAATACGAGATATGTGAAACACATTATGAACACGAGACATACTTGGAGGTAACGCGAGTCTATAGGCTACATTTCATACTCGGTCAAGAATTTGAAATGGACCAATAAATCGTGGATTGAGCTTTCCTCTCTTCCCAAATCTTGTAACTCCCTTCCATGGAGCAACTTCGCAACAATACATGATCCCCTATACTAAATTCCACGTCCTTTCGATGAAGATCCGCATAACTCTTTTGTCGATCTTGTGCTTGTTTGTATCGTTGTCGAATCATTTGGATCTTTTCGGTAGTCATACATACTAACTTTCGGGTCCCAACAATGTTGCTTCACCCACCTCATCCCAACATATTGGAGGCGACACTTTCGTCCATATAATGCTTGAATGGGGCCACACCTATACTTGCCTGATAACTGTTGTTGTAGGAGAATTCCACCAATGGTAAATACTTATCCCAACTGCCCTTGAAGTCTAGGACACAGAGTCTTAATAAATCTTCAAGAGTTTGAATAGTCCTCTCTAATTGTCCGTCCGTTTGAGGATGGTATGCCGAACTGAATCTTAAATCCGTACCCATAGCTTTTTGCAAGCTAACCCAAAATCTTGAAGTGAATCTTGGGTCACGATCCAAACTATGGATCTTGGCATGCCATGCAATCTCACAATCTCATTTACGTACATTTGAGCAAGGCGTTCAAGGAATAAGTCTCCGTGTTGGCAAGAAATGAAGCGGACTTGGTTAATCTATCAACAATAACCCAAATAGCATTTATGCCTTGAGAAAGCGTGGGAAGTCCCGTGAACGAAATCCATGGTAATGTGTTCCCACTTCCATTTGGAATCTCAAGTGGTTGCAATGGTCCCTTAGGCACTTGATGCTCTTGCCTTTACCGTTGACAAGTTAAACATGTTGAGATAAACTTTGCAATCTCTCTCTTCATATTGTTCCACCAAAATGTATGTCGAAGATCACGATACATTTTAGTACTTCCGGATGGATTGCAAATGGTGTATTGTGTGCCTCCATCATAATCTTGTACTTCAAATCGAGAATCGTTAGGAACACAAAAGTGCAGGTGGACTCAAAGTATTCCTTCTTCATCAATTCTAAGCTTAGGAATATCTCCTTCTTGTACTTTCTTCTTCATATGCATCGACTCAAGATTGGTGGCTTGAGCAACCTTAACTTTTTCTATTAAAGTTGGCTCTGTCGTATATTTGACATCATCGCTTTTCGTTCTGCATATGATCTTCTACTCAACGCGTCGGCTACCACGTTAAACTTTTCGGGATGGTATTGAATAGTGTGGTCGTAGTCTTTCAATAGCTCGAGCCAGCGTCATTTGCCGCATGTTAAGTTCTTTTGAGTGAAGAAATATTTAAGGCTTTTATGGTGCGAATATATCTCCACTTTCTCTCCATATAGATAGTGCCTCCGGATCTTTAAGCGGCAAAAATATTGCTAACGCTTGACTCTAGATTATGAGTAGGATAATTCCTCTCATATTCTTTAAGTTGTCGCGAGGCATAGGCTATGACTTTCCCACGTTGCATGAGAACACATCCTAACCCTTTGCTAGAAGCATCATTTGTAGATAACAAATCCATCCGAACCGGATGGTATTGTTAGAAACAGTCTTGAAATAAGTCTCCTTTTAAGCTCTTGGAAACTCTTCTCGCACTCTTCGCTCCAAACGAATTTTGTATCCTTCCGAGTTAGATGAGTTAGCGGAGTGGCGATTCGAGAAAACCCTTCCACGAATCTCCGATAATAACCATTAAGCCCAAAAAGCTACGTACTTGATCCATAGACTTGGTTGCTCCCAACTTTGTATTGCTTCAATCTTGGCCGGTCAACAGATACTCCATGTTTTGACACCACATGCCCAAGAAATGCTACTTCCTCAAGCGAACTTCGCATTTCTTTAACTTGGCATAAAGCTTGTTTTCACGAAGCCTTTGGAGTACCGACTTCAAATGGTGCTCATGATCTTCACGGCTTTTGGAATATATGAGGATGTCATCAATAAAGACAACAACGAATGATCCAAATACTCTTTGAATACTCGGTTCATCATATCCATGAAAGCCGCGGGGAGCATTAGTCAATCAAAAGACATAACTAAGAATTCATAATGCTCGTCACCAGGGTTCTAAAGGCGGTCTTTGGAATATCCTCGGTTCTAATCTTGGTGATGATATCCGAGCGAAGATCGATTTTGAAAAGAATTGTGCTCCTTGCAATTTGGTCAAACAAGTCATCAATACGAGGTAGGGGATACCTATTCTTGATAGTGACATGGTTCAATTCCGATAGTCAATACAAAATCGCATACTCCCGTCTTTCTTCTTTACAAATAAAGCAGGGAGCACCCCAAGGAGATGTACTAGGGGCGAATGAAACCAATGTCCAACAACTCCGTAGTTGGACCTTTAACTCTGAAGTTCAATAGGAGCCATTCGATATGGGGTTTTAGAAATGGGCTTTGTACGGGTTCAAGGTCAATAAAGAATTCAACTTCACGTTACGGGGTAGGCCAGGAAGTTCTTGAAAATCGTCGGAAAGTTAATAACAACGGGAATATTATTCAATTTTGGCGTGTCTTTATTCAAATCCATAACATGGGCTAAGAAAGCTTGACATCCGTTTTTAATAAGCGAATAGCTTTATGATTAGATATGATGATGATTGATTTTAATGGTTTAGTTGCTTGAATTGAACAACGGGTTGTTTAGGAATATGAAAGCTAACAACCTTACGAAAACAATCAATTTTGGCATGATGAGTAGTTAACCAATCAATCCCTAAAATCACATCAAAAGCAAGTATCTTTAAAGAGATAAGGTCAACAGGTAAGATAAGGGTGCCAACATGGATTAGACAAGATTTATAAGCGATGTGGATGTGATGAAAGTTTCTCTAACGGAGTTTCCACAGATAGGTCAAAGTCTAATTTCTCCGGAGTCAAGTTTAAGCGTTGAGCACAAGCGGGAGAGATAAATGAATGGGTATGCAGGTATCTAGTAAAGTATAAACTTCACAAGAATTTATAAATAGCTTACCCGTGATCACCTCGTTTGGGTTCCTCGCATTTTGACCGGTCCACAACAAACGCTCTTCCGAGAACAGTTGACTTTGACTTTTACGGGACGATCTTTTGAGTCACCGTCCCCCATTGAACTAGGTTTATTCTACAATGCAATCTCGGCGATATGTCCTTCCTTTCCACAATTATAGCATACACAGGCTAACGTGGGGCGGTTTGGTGATATGTCCCTCTTTTCGCATTTATAGCATATGGCCGGTGGTCGTTCTCCTCCCTTGGAACCGATTCTTCTTTGGCACTATCGTCTTCACATGGTCGTTGTTGAATCTCCTCTTTTTAAAATCTCCTCTCCTCACTCGCTTCTCCTATTTTCATGGCCATGATTACCACTAGAGTGGTTACCATTTTGTCCGTCTTTTCTTTCTCCTTGATTATTGTTGTTTTGTTGGCTATATCTACGGTATGATCCTGATTGTGGTACCTCGGTTGGCCGTACTCGTTATCTCGTTCTAACAATTTAGCCACATTAACAACATCTGAATAGAGAGAAAATTTATGAGAGATGAGATCTTGGCGTATCTGGGGTTTCAAACCTCTCGAAACATCCAGCGTCATCGTTCCTCATTCTCCACCAAATGAGGTGCAAACACGGATAACTCTGCAAATTTACCTTTCGTCTTTGAGACACCGTCATGTTGTTACTGCTCGATCTAATAAACTCCACTTCCTTCATATAGCGAACACTTTCGGGAAAGTATTTGTCATTAAATAGTTCTGAAACGTCTCCCAAGACATCTTTGGCCTTGGTGGATGGAGTGCAACTTCACGAGACTCCCACCGATGTCTGCCTCGCCACGCGGAACATAAAGGTGGCGAATGGAACCTTCTGTTCTCTGTGCATCCCAAGACATCGAATATCTTGGTAATTTGCTTGACCCATGTTTACGCCATGATCGGATCTGGCTTTCCCTTAAATTCGTGGTCCCAACTCTTTGAAGCCTTGCATTTGTGACAACCCGTGAATTGCTATCATTTCCTCCTATGTTTTGAACACGAGTCTCCTCGTGCGATTTTGCATGAGCGCAAAAAGCTTCTAAATATCCCTCGTTCATCATCTGCTTTCGGTGGTGTTGTTCACAAGAGAGAACATTGCCCGACTGTTGCACGTTCTCCTCGTTGGTGAGTCTGAGCGTCTCCACGGTCTCATTTCCATTGTTAATATTCTCGATTCGACATTCTCAAATCTTGTCATAAAACAAGGGTTAATTAAGGAAATAAATATATCACATAATATCCTATATATTGACCAACTATCAAATAAGCTTAGGTAGGACACACTAGCGAATGATTTACTCGTCTCTCCCTCCTAGTTCTATTCCCGATCTCATGGAGAGATCATATCCTAAGCTCGATACCAAGCTGTGACACCCCCAAAATAGGTCTACATCCCCCATTACGAGTTGTCAATACAGTGCATGAAAACAACTACAACTTTATTATTACAATAGTAAAAGCTGTGAGTTTAAATCTGAGATATTGCCATCTAGACAATATCCACATACAAATAAATCCTCATCATAATTATTGATACATTATTTTACAACAATGGTGAGGACTACTAAACAACTCTCCTAGAACTTTCATTCCATACCCACAGGCTACGTACTTGCTATATTCTCGCCTCACGAGAAGAAAAATGGAACAAAAAGGAAAAGGGTGAGCTCGACTAGCCCGATAAAGAATATTATGACTAAGATAATATACAACAAAATTATCGTTAGTCTTCAACGGGGAAAAATATAATAGAATACAATAGACAACAAGTTTTAAATCAATATTACATGGCGGAAATAATAATTCATTAGAAGAGTTAAGTAGAGAATGCAAACTACTATCTTCTATGTATGAATTTTAAAGTTCATCGTCTATTTTTATCCTGTAACATCAATCAATATATATCTGGGATCAAATGTTCATCCTTGCACTTTCTGAGGCCAAGGACATTCACCCGATTAGGTCATGTTCATCTAAACACTGTTCATCTTTACTCTCTGGGCCAAAGATATTCATCGAAAATCATTCATCTTTGCACTACTGGGCAAAGATATTCATCGAAATCACTCATCTTTTGCACTACTGAGCCAAAGATATTCATCATAAATCATTCATCTTTTAAGGCGAGGATGATGAAAAATATTTTTTAAAAAGCGAATCCGTGAAACAAAATGACAAGGATTAAGGATTAAGGATTAGTATTTTGTTTTATCCACGTCCAAAAATACCTCAAAAATAATCATAGTGGTGTAAAATTCAAGAATGATCAAAACATGGATACAATCAAAGCTAGTATCCATAATAGATATTTTGGACAAAAGAAGAAATTTCATTTTTTCGATTGAATAATGCCGTGATAAGTGAATAGTCAAGTATCATCGTGAATAGTGTTAGTATCGTGAATAGTAACTCAAACACCAAAAGATAGAAATTTCACAAAAAATATCTTCACGCTTACGTGAATAGTACTTGTGAATAGTAACTTTCGTGAATAGTAAGTCATGAATAGTAACTTCGTGAATAGTAACTCATGAATAGTAACCCCGAGCATGAAAAAGTTCTAAATTTGATAAAAAGTTTCAACCAATATTTCAGCATAATGATATTGAAGAAATAATATCATTTGAGAAGAAAATAACATCCCTTACCTTGAAAGATCGATTACTTAAGCTGGAATCTTTGGATATAGGCTATATCTTGAACTTTCACCGTATAGCAATACTCAAAGTATACTCAAAATACTCACAAGAATACGCTCGATAATATAGAGAGAAAACTTGAGTTTAAATTGTGATTTTCAATTCTAACCTAAGCACTATTTATAGGAAATTGCTTAGAACACCAAAAGCGAAAATTTATTATAATATTAATATATTTAATAATCTTCTCGCCCACTTTGACAACTGATCTCAGATCATTAAACACATGCTAGGGCTGCCCACACAACAAAAAAAAAGGTTTTATTAATATAAATATTTAAAACTTCCAAAAATCAATTATTTCGGAGCTTCGGAACTTCAATAATTCATAATAAATATCCCTTTTATCAGAAAATTCGAATCTCGCGAGTTTTTATAGGAAATTCAATTCTCTACAACTTTACAGAAGAAAGGTTTTCCAAATTCCAAACAGAAATTGACCGAAATTCATAAACAGGCGATTTTACAGGCTATAATCAAATTTCAGTCAATAAATAGGGTCCACTGACATGTTTAACATGTTTTAAACATTTATTGCAACAAAAATACTCTTCCTCCTCGTATACTCATATATCCCACATTACGTTGTAAAAATATCACCATTATTATATTATTAAAATATAATAATATATATTTAAATGAATTATTTTATCGAGAAAAAAGATAAAATTTCAATTTTCAACAATTGTCACATTAAAATTTTCTCCATCTATATCCACATAAAATCAATATTTTCCTCATCATATGAATCAATAATTAATTATTCACAAATAATATTACGAGAATCACAATATTGACAACGAGCGGTTCCGGAAAGAGGGGCTTTCGATAAAATTTCTCCTTCTTGGCGCGCGCAATTAGGTGACCAAACCTCTCCTTAGACAGAACTTTCTAGACATTGCCAATAATGTTATCTAATAATATTATTCAGATAATATGAATTATTGCTTCGATAATGAAAAATACTGTGTAATAACAATTTATTGAAACAACAACAATATAAAATATCAACGCATCAATTATTGAATCAATAAAATAAAATCTTTGAGCGATAATTCTTTCTAACCATTATTGAGTAGTGCCTTCTTACGTAAGAGTCAATAATTGGTGCAATCTGGCAGTGTCTACTGCAGTGCAACAACGCGTATTCTTGTGTTTTAACCACCGGGTATTCCAACGATTAATAACCGGTAACAACTTCTGTAGTTATTTTTAAAACAACTTATATTTGTCGTTTTCTTCCTCCAATCGCTTTTCATTATGGGGCCCACACATGGTTGCTGGCCGTCATACGAATATTCTGAAGCGATCTGAATATTCCACGACCAAAAACGAATATTCCCAAACAACAATGAATATTTTATAACCACTTACTTATTTTTTGAAATATTTAATGTATTTTACCCATAACTATCCACATTAATCACATCAACCCTTACTATTTCAAAATAATAATTAGAGGAAATTAAATTTCATTTATTAATTATTTGGGGTCTTACAGTAGTCCTCACTATTCTATAAAATAGTGTGATAATAAATGTAATGAGGACTCCATTCGAGTTTTAATACTGTCTAGAGACAATATTCGTGTAAAATCTCTCTAAATTCTCTAACACAATAACACAATTTCTTCTAACTCTCTCTGACTATTTCTCTAAATTCTCTAACTTTCAGTTTTGTTTTGTTTCAAAATAATATACGTAATAATGAAAACTGAAGGCACACCTATTATAACCAGTAAAGTTGAGGTCAGTTAACCCATACGTGGTTAACTACTTTCAACTTCTCTTAAGGTCCTGTTTGGCCACTCTTAAAAACTCACTCCCATTTAATTTGATAATTCTCTTATACTATAGTTTAATAATGTCACACCCAATTACACAATAAATCAAATATCTTGTTTAGTTGAATTTGAATAAAATATAATAATTTCTCATTAGTTCACATAATCACATAATTAATTTTCTCATTTATTAATTATGTCAAATTATTAATTTTCTCTCATAAAATATTAATTTAAATAAAATAATATTAGGCTTATTAAATATTTCTTTTAATTCAATAAACTCACATAAATACATACTTTGAATAACAAAATTCTCCACATTAATTTAATAAATATAACGCATATAATTAAATTAATCTACCACAATTGCATCAATTAATTATTTAATCTAATAATTAAATCATCAAAAATATTTATTTAATTTAATAAATATTAAAATTAAATTACAAAATCTCGTTTGTCACATCTTTCCCCCCTTAAAAGGATTATGTCCCCAGAATCACGACTCAATCAATTCGACCCGTTACATTCTCCCCTCCTTACAAAGATTCTGTCCCAGAATCGATTAAACATAATTTAAAGTAAATAAATGAGGGTAATTCTTCATCATGTGCTCTTCGAGTTCTTCTTCAGCATTGTGGTTCCTCCAAATTACCTTAACAGAATGTATTACTTTATTTCTGAGAACTTGTTCTTTCCGGTCAACAATCTGAACATGAATTTCTTCATAGGATAAGTCTTTCTCAAAATGGATGGTTTCATATTCAATCACGTGCTTGTAATAGGGTTTGTATGGTTGTAAAACTGAAACATAAAAGACGTTGTGGACATTCTCGAGTGCTGGAGGTAATGCTACCTCATACGCAACTTCGACGATTCTTCGCAGTACCTCAAAGGGACCAATGAATCTTGGGCTTAATTTCCCTTTCTTTCTGAACCTGATTTTTCCCTTCCAGGGAGAGACCTTTAAGAATACATAACTACCCGATTCAAACTCAACATTTTTACGGCGTGTATCGGCGTATTTCTTCTGCCTATCTTGAGCTACTACCAGTTTTGTTCGAATCACTTTAACTATCTCTGCCGTCTGCTGTACTAATTCTGGGCCTAGTAATTGTCTTTCGCCAACTTCATCCCAGTATAGCAGAGTTCTGCACTTTCTGTCGTATAACGCTTCATAAGGCGGCATGCCAATACTAGCGTGGTAACTGTTGTTGTAGCTGAACTCTACGAGCGGTAGGTGATCATCCCAATTTCCTTTAAAGTCCATTACACAAGCTCTTAACATATCTTCTAATGTCTGAATCGTTCTTTCACTCTGCCCATCTGTTTAAGGGTGATATGACGTACTCATTCGCAATTGCGTACCCATGCATTCTTTTAGACATTTCCAGAAGTTCGATGTAAAGCGCGGATCCCTATCAGAAATAATTAACACCGAAAATCCGTGCCTCGAAATAATTTCTTTCACATATAACCTTGCCAACTGGTCTAAGTTGAATCTGATTTTATCAGAAGGAAATGTGCAAATTTTGTCAATCGGTCAACGATAACCCATACTGCGTCATAGCCTTTCTGAGTTGTGGAAGGCCAACAACGAAGTCCATCGTAATATGTTCTCATTTCCACTCTGGGATCTCCAATGGTTGTAGTAACCCACTCAGCCTCTGATGTTCTGCTTTCACTTTTTGACAAGTTAGACACTTGGTAACACACTCTGCAACATCTCGTTTCAAATTTGGCCACCAAAAATATATTCGAAGATCTTGGTACATCTTGGTACTACCAGGGTGAATCAAATATCGTGAGCTATGAGCCTCGCTCAAAATGTCTTCCTTAATCTCTGTTACTGATGGTACCCAAATTCTGCTCTCAAATCACAGTATTCCTTCCTTATCCATCTTGAATCTCGGTTCGGTTCCTTCGGATATCTTCTTTTTCACCTTTTTACATTCTTCGTTATGAATTTGAGCCTCCTTAACTTTATCTAGTAGGGTTGTACCAGATTGCATCTAAAATAGCTTTTCATCAATTTCCATAGGATACTTCACTTCTAACTCTAGTTTCTCCATTTCTGAAATTAGCTCTTCCTGAGCGGTCAACATCATCAATTTCTCCCAACCCTTTCTACTTAAGGTGTCAGCAACCATATTTGCCTTACCCGGATGGTATAAAATCTCACAATTATAGTCCTTAATTAACTCCAACCACTTTCTTTGGCGCATATTCAAGTCCTTCTGTGTAAAAATATATTTCAGACTCTTATGGTCTGTATATATTTCACACTTCTCCCCATAGAGATAGTGCCTCCAGATTTTCAACGCAAAAACCACTGCAGCAAACTCCAAGTCATGGGTCGGATACCCCTTCTTATAATCCTTCAATTGTCGTGACACATACGCAATGACTCTGCCGTTTTGCATAAGCACACAGCCAAGTCCTTTATGAGACGCATCACTATAAACAACGAAATTTCTTGTATCATCTGGAAGAGATAACACAGGTGATGTACTCAACCTCTTCTTCAATTCTTGAAAGCTTTCCTCACATTTCTCCGTCCAAACAAATTTCACAACTTTTCGAGTCAAATTCGTTAACGGAGTTGCGATCTTGGAAAAGTCTTGAATGAGTCTTTTGTAATATCCTGCCAATCCAAGAAAACTTCGTACTTTCGATGGCGTTCTCGGATGATCCTAGTTTATCACGGCTTCGACTTTGGATGGATCCACCGAAATTCCGTCTTTATCGATCACATGTCCAAGAAATTGTACTCGCTCAATCCAAAATTCGCATTTCAAAAACTTGGCATTCTTGACACCTCTAACATTAATTTCAAATGCTCTTCATGTTCTTCCTTTGATTTTGAATATACCAAAATATCATCTATAAATACCACCACGGATTTGTCCAAAAACGGCTTGAACACTCCATTCATTAAGCCCATAAATGTTGCGGGCATTTGTTAGACCAAATGACATTACCAAAAATTCATAGTGATCAGATCGTATCGTTTAATCGAGCAGCTTGTCTTGATGACGTCCTCTGGTCTCACCTTCAGTTGATGATAACCACTCCTCAAATCTATCTTTGAAAAGTATTTCGCTCCCTTTAATTGGTCAAATAGATCGTCGATCCTCGGTAATGGATATCTATTCTTAATCGTGACCTTATTCGGTTCTCTATAATCGATGCAGAGTCGTATCGTCCCGTCCTTCTTCTTTACAAATAACACTGGCGCTCCCCATGGTGATACGCTTGGTTGAATGTACTTCTTGTCCAGTAATTCTTGTAGTTGTACCATCAATTCTTTCATCTCCACCGGTGCCATTCGGTACGGCGCCTTCGATATTAGAGCCGTTCCTGGCGCCAAATCGATCACGAATTCAACCTCTCTCTCTGGCGGAAGTCCTGGAAAATCGTTCGAAAATACGTCCGCGAAGTCCCTCACTACTAGTATCTCCTCTACTTTTGGATTTTCTTTACGACTGTCGACTATGTAAGCTAAGTATCCTACACAGCATTGTCTTAATAGCTTCCTGGCCTACATCATCGTCAGAGAACTCGCTTGTCTAGGCAACTTACTACCATAAAACACAACCTTTAAAAGAGTCATAAGGTTAATACGCTTCTTCTGACAATCAATTACAGCCCCATAATTGAATAACCAGTCCATTCCCAAGATAATGTCATATTCTCCAAGTCGAATAGGGATAAGATCTATGTTCATGATATTACCCTTAATATCAACTCTACAGTTCTTATGTACGTACTTAATAGGGATTATTTCTCTATTCGCAATTTCTATGTTCATGGGTATTCTAACTCATCCTTAGGCAATTCTAAGTTCTTAGCAAAGTCATCGGATATAAATGAGCAAGTAGCACCAGAATCAAATAATACGTAAGCATTAACTTTATTGATCAGAATGATACCTGACACCACATCATGAGACTGAACTGCATCTTACACCGTCATGTTAAATGTCCTGGTCGTCGGTCGGTTGGTTGTTGTTGGTCCTGTGATAGTCGGAGCACTTCCACCGATGTTCAGTCTCTTTCCAGATGATCCTTTGAACCACAAGTGAAGCAGGCACCCTTCTTTGGGTTAGGACAGTTAGGTACTATGTGGCCTTCCTGACCACAATTGTAGCACACTCGTTTACCCTTCATACACACTCCCAAATGAGCTTTCTCGTAGGTCGGGCACGCTTCGATCCTCTTTTTCTGACCTCCTTGTTGATTTCCAGTTGACGAGTTGTCAGACCACCTTCTCTTTTGATTATTATTACTGTTGATCGATTTCGCAATCAATGAATACGTGCAAGTATACACGGTCAACAAGTAATAAAGTGAAAGTAGAGTATCGTTCCCACGAGGAATTATTTAATAAAAATCACCAAGTACTAATTCTTAACCAAACTAATTTTATTTAAACAATCTCAAATCATGTTTTTTCTAATTAAGAAAACTAAATTAACTAATTAAAACTAAGATTTTAACGAATGAATTCAAATAAATAAAGATTAAGACTTCAATATCCCCAATTATGAATTATAAATCAATTATTCAATTATCCCAATTATTATGCCTCTTTGAATTGTTAACAGAATTCTCAAATGCCAAAAGTCCTTTTCCAAGTGATCAATTGCCTTCTATTTAATCCAGATTAATCTTGCTATATTCATATGCAAAACAATTGAATTAAACTCTTTCCAATCCCAATTCCTTATGTGTTATACATGCGTGACGAGATATTTCCATTCAATTCACAAACCTAATTTTTCACCATGCAAATAACTAAGTCACATGATATCATGCCCAGATTCTAACCCTAGAATTCCTCTTCCAATTCCTTCTAGAGTAACAAAGTAATTACTGATCAAATAATTAAGCAATAAGCACAAGACAAGATAAACAACTCACTTTAACATAAATAATTAGAATATAATGAATAACTAATTCATAGCCATAAAAAGGTTCAATTGAAATCTTAATAAAAAAGTTAGTTCATAATTAATGAATTAAAACCAAGAATCCACAACCCGAATAGACATCAAAAGATAAAAGTAAGATGAGAGAAGAGAATAGAATCATTGTCAAGAAATCGATGCTCCCCTCTTGCTCTTTCTCTTGATCTTCAATGGTCTCCAAGTTGCTTCAATCTCCAAAACTAATAAGAACTAGGGTTATTTTCTAATCTAAAGGAGTGTTTAATCTAGGCTAAGCTATGTAATCTCCCTTATTTTATGCCTTACATCATGTATTTATAGGTTACAAGTACCATTTTTAGTTTTGGAACAACCCATATCCTATTTGAGTCAAAAGGTGTCAAAATTACCCAAAAGCGCGTCCGGTAAGCCGCACTAAACCCTTCCCCAAATGCCCAAATAATGCTACGGCTAACTGCTGAGTCGCTTCTAGCGTCCGGTCTTTGTAAAATACACTAAAAATCGCGCCCGGCTACCGCCCAAAAATCGACATTTTCTCGCTCCGACGTCCTTTGGAAAAATGGCTATAACTTCTTCGTCCAAACTCCGATTTTGATGATTCAAGATGTTCAAAAGAGGAGAAGTAGATATACAACTTTAGTTCTTGAAGTTTGTCGAAATAATGTCAGGAGCTATAGTCAAATTGGCTCCAAAGTGGCTCTTTGTGTAAATGGCAAGTCAGAAAAACGCGATTCTAGCCACCCCAAACATCGATCCATGTAACTTTTGTCCCAATTCCTATAAAATAACATAAAACATGCATGAATAGACACAAACACATAAAAACATCCTAAAAGACTTAAGAACAACAATAAATTAAGCCCGAATGTATCCAATTCATGGGTATAAAACTCACTCATCAAATACCCCCAAACTTAAATCTTTGCTTGTCCTCAAGCAAAAACACAAAAATGTTATGCAATGCAATGTAATGAAACTAATCTATATGCCTCATTTAATCCAACAAAGAATGACGTAAACAAGTCTATTCAACCTACCTTAGAGAAATCAAGTAAACATGATAATACATCATATTAAAACAAATCGGTAATTTCCCAATCAATCATCAAAATCTTAGATCATTATCAATCGATATAGTGCGTGTGTGCTCCACAACAATGTTAATCGATATAAAATCAAATTTAAGACATAATAGATATCTTTGAAGGCATCATACAGTGCAAATTCACAAAATTCACGAACAAGCTATATCCAACTAAAGTCAAACATCCACCAAGTTCAAGAGTCCAATCTGGGATACTTATGCTTTACTTTTCATTACGGGGCTTTTGCTCTTTTCCCTGCTTTATTGTTTTTTTTTAACCATAAGCGTGCAATGTCTCATTCCATTAGGCTAACAAATGTCACCCCTTAGCGAGCTTTCCACCAACGACTCCCGCACCATATAAGACCTTAGGGCGCTAGGTTTTAAGATACCCCTTCAAAGCGTATTTCTACTCAAGTAACAAAGGCCCCAAAACAAAACTAGCCACGATGAATTTTTTTTTTTTTTTTTTTATGTTATAGATGGTTGGTGAGTCGTTTTACGCTCCATCTCACGCTTGTGTTTATGGGGAGTGTTTCTCCTCAACCCACCACAAGACTCAACATGTTTTTTTTTAAAGCTTATATACCCCAAAATTTCCAAACAAACTTAAGTTTTTATCAAAATTTAGCCATCTCCGCTTATTCATGTCTTTCATTCCTTCACACTAGTATTATACTTAAGAAATCCATTATGTATCAATTTAAACTTAATCGATTAACATAGTCATTATTAACGTGTTAACCTTGATTATACCAGATTTCAAACAGAAAAGATTCAATTCATAACAAGAAATCACATCAAAGCTTTGATATTCAATACTATACTTATCTACTTAACTCCGGTCCTCATCATTGGCCAAAATAGACTTTTACTATCTAACAGTTGGAATCATGCAAATATAAACTAACTGCAACAAACATAGTAAACTAACTACTATTTTTGCGATTTTTAAATATTTTTTTTTTAAACAAAAAAAAACTAATGCAACAACTAAATGTAAATAACCCGAAAACATAACGAACTACAATGTAAATAACTAACTATATGCAATACGACACTAAAATGCCCCCAAACTTAAACTAGACATTGTCCTCAATGACTGAAATAGAAAAAATTAAAGCAGAGGACTTCCACGAAAATATAGCAATCTTCCTCCTTGCCTCGTTAAAGTTTGGAGAATAAAGCAAGCACATGGAACAAATTGGGTACCACACTTGAATTTGACTTGAATAACTCAGAAACCATGATAGAAGCAATTTTATTAAATCCTAAATAAATGCAAATTCAAAACTACTAATATAAAACTTAATAAAACTAAAAATAAAAATTAAACTTGGGTTGCCTCCCAATAAGCGCTTGTTTTATAGTCTCAGCCCGACTTCTTCAATTCTCTATCCAATTCCCCTACGAAAGTTGAGGAACCCTCCATCCATCGGAAATAATATAGCTTTTGGTAGGTTCCCATTTACGATAGCCATTGTATTAAAGTCACCTAGCATGCTTTCTTTAGATAAGATCACATTCAAGAACGTCCAGCATCTAGGTGGTTTCTCCATTGTGTCTGCAAATATATTCGGTATTGAAGCTTGTCGACACACAATGCTTTCTTTCTTCTATCTTCTCGAATCATCGCACCATGGTTTTGAAGGTGTACTTGCTTTTTACATCACGTAGAGTATTGCCGACAACATGACTACCAATCGGACAAGGTTTTGCAAATCTAACCGGGACTCTTGAACTGTGGAGGAGAAGGCACTTGAGGCATAAATAATGATGGCTCATCATCATTGGTTCTCACAATTAGTTCTTCACCGACCTTGTTGTCATTATCCCCACTTGTCTCCTCTTTTTTCATCTCGTGGCTCATCCGAATGTAGATTTGGCTCGGGCTCTCCATCGGTCTCGGAATCCATGTCATAGGTCCAGTGTATTGAGGATTTACTTGTTCAACGCATGTGCTATCTGTTTTACTTGATTTTCCAGATTCTTTAACGATGCCCCATGGCATTGCAAAGTAAGATCTACTTGATTCAATTTCTTATCTTGTTCCTCGTTCTTTTTGTCAAAAGCTCTAATGAATTTTTCCAAGGCTTCCTCCCAATTTGAATGTTCTTCCTGTTGTAGTGGAGGTGGACACAAGAAATCCTGTGGGTATGTTGGACTTGGAGCGTAAAATTGATCTTGATTGTTACTCCATGAAAAATCCGGGTGATACCCCCAATCCTGATGATAGTTGTTGGGATAGACATAATTATTGGGGTAATCACCACTATATCTGCACTCTACCGAAACCGATGGTGCATTGATGACTCATATGATTTCCAAAGACAATAATCACAAGTAACCACCATACTTTGGCGACGCCGAGCTTCAAAAGCTTCAAACATCCTCGAAAGTGTCTCTCGATCATCTTGACAATGCGAAAAGTTTCTCGAGTCTTTCAATCTCCACTCCCTTGGTTGAGTCATGTTAGTGTATGGCCATTGATACACAAAAGTCATCCATGGTACCGAAAAGAGAAAATATAGAAAGAGAATTAAAATAAAAATAAAAATGTTTAAATTAAGACTAATTTGATTGAAATTAATATTGGTAAATAATTATTAAATTAATTCTTAGAATGGCGCTAAAACTTGTTGATTGATTTCGTGATCAATGAATACGCAAAGTATATACACGATTCAACAAGTAATAAAGTGAAAGTAGAGTATCGTTCCCACGAGGAATTATTTAATAAAAATCACCAAGTACTAATTCTTAACCAAACTAATTTTATTTAAACAATCTCAAATCATGTTTTTTCTAATTAAGAAAACTAAATTAACTAATTAAAACTAAGATTTTAACGAATGAATTCAAATAAATAAAGATTAAGACTTCAATATCCCCAATTATGAATTATAAATCAATTATTCAATTATCCCAATTATTATGCCTACTGAATTGTTAACAGGAATTCTCAAATGCCAAAAGTCCTTTTCCAAGTGATCAATTGCCTTCTATTTAATCCAGATTAATCTTGCTATATTCATATGCAAAACAATTGAATTAAACTCTTTCCAATCCCAATTCCTTACGTGTTACATACGTGACGAGATATTTCCATTCAATTCACAAACCTAATTTTCACCATGCAAATAACTAAGTCACATGATATCATGCCCAGCTTCTAACCCTAGAATTCCTCTTCCAATTCCTTCTAGAGTAACAAAGTAATTCTTGATCAAATAATTAAGCAATAAGCACAAGACAAGATAAACAACTCACTTTAACATAAATAATTAGAATATAATGAATAACTAATTCATAGCCATAAAAAGGTTCAATTGAAATCTTAATAAAAAAGTTAGTTCATAATTAATGAATTAAAACCAAGAATCCACAACTGAATAGACATCAAAAGATAAAAGTAAGATGAGAGAAGAGAATAGAATCTGTTGTCGAAAATCGATGCTCCCCTCTTGCTCTTGCTCTTGATCTTCAATGGTCTCCAAGTTACTTCAATCTCCAAAACTAATAAGAACTAGGGTTATTTTCTAATCTAAAGGAGTGTTTAATCTAGGCTAAGCTATGTAATCTCCCCTTATTTTATGCCTTACATCATGTATTTATAGGTTACAAGTACTATTTTTAGTTTTGAAACAACCCCTATCCTATTTGAGTCAAAAGGTGTCAAAAATTACCCAAAAGCGGCGTCGAGCCGCACCAAACCCTTCCCCAGGCCTCCCAAATACTGGAAACAACAACGAGTCGCCCCTAGCGCCCTTGCCAACAGAAAATACACTAAAAATCGCGCCCCACGCCCGCCCAAAATCGACATTTTCTCATTCCGACTTCCTTTGGAAAATGGCCATAACTTCTTCGTCCAAACTCCGATTTTGATGATTCAAGATGTTCCGGAAAGAGGAGAAGTAGATCTACAACTTTAATTCTTGAAGTTTGTCGAAATAATGTCAGGAGCTATAGTCAAATTGTCTCCGAAGTGGCTGATGTGTAAATGGCAAGCCGAAAATGCGAATCTAGCCACCCCAAACATCGATCCATGTAACTTTTGTCCCAATTCCTATAAAATAACATAAAACATGCATGAATAGACACAAACACATAAAAACATCCTAAAAGACTTAAGAACAATAATAAATTAAGCTCGAATGTATCCAATTCATAGGTATAAAACTCACTCATCAATTACCACCTCCCGTGTTACTTCCACTAGCCTTGTTATTTCCTTCACTTTCACTCTTCTTCCTCTTCTGATCCTGATTATATTTGGTTACCGCATCGCTTCCACTTTTAGTGAGTATGGCTTTCTCTAGTACTCCCGCAAATGTCTTCAACTGAAACAATGACACTTTACTATACAACTAGGGCTTTAATCCTTGTTCAAACCTTCTTGCTTTTCTCTCATATGTGTGTACTTGATATGTGGCAAACCTAGCCAACTCATTGAATCTTGCCGCATAGTATGGTACGGACATATTCCCCTGTTTCAACTCCAGAAACTGAACCTCCATTTAGTTTTGCGACCTGGTCGGGAAATACATCTCAAAAAACATCTCTTTGAACCTCTCCCAGGTAATCACACCTTCTCCTCCACGGACCTTATTCGCTTGCCACCAATAACTGGCTTCGGATTTTAGCATAAATGTTGCAAAAGAGGTTTTCTGATCCTCTCTAACTCTTGCGACATCAAAAACCTTTTCCATCTCTATAACCTACGGTTGAGCCTCGATCAGGTTCATGGAGCCTTTAAACTCTGGCGGTCCCACCGCCTTAAAATCTTTGAACGTCGTATTCGGTGGAGCTTGAGGTTGATTATTCATCGCTCCCGCTAGTAAGTTCACCAATTGTTGAACGGGGTTAGCATTGGCGTTGTTGTTGTTATTAAATCGATTCTTCTTGAAATTTGTTGACGATTTTGTCTTCTTCTCGGTGACATATTTACATTAAAATATATGCTTATTAGATCTTTATTAAATTCTCGAAATAGTTAAGGCTTAACTCAACAATTTAACATAATCACTTAACACATTATCTCAAACAACTTGATATAATTATTCAAATCAAAAGTTTTAACATCAAACGATAGCATCACTGCTATTTACATTACCTATCCCGAGATAAAGAATCTATAGGATTTAAAAATTAAAATATTCCTTTGTTTATAAACACATCGGAATTTACATCTAACACCAGATAAGTTTTTCACATAACTAAACAAATCATATCACTGCCTGTTAAGGCACTGAATAGCCTTGCTACGTTCCTCTTCCATGATGCGGGACATCGTCCGGTGATCTAGCATATACGATGGTTGTCCTTCGAACTGGATTGTGTACCTCATAACTCGATCTTGGGCCTCATCCGTTGCATTTTGAAGTGTAGAGTACGTCTCCCCAAGCTTAGCCTTCTTCACACGACAATCCTCTTCTGCAAGATCAGCACGACGTGACTCTCTTACCCAGCCCTCATCTGCTATGATCAGTCTTTCTGAGCTCTCTTTCAATTCCTTCTTCAACTTCTCTATTTCTTCGAACTTCTCCTCGGTTTGACCCTTCTCGTGAACCAAATCCCACTCCACGTTTCCTAGACGTGTGTGAAGAGTCACAACCTCCCTATCCTTCTGCTCGATGGTAATCTACTGAATAATCGCCCTTCGATCGAGATCTAGAGCGAGGTCATGTAACTCTACGTTACGGTCATATAACTCGTCGTACATCTCAGCATCAATGGAGTTTGGTGGGAACTCCTCTTCTTCCTCTTCCTCCTCAGGATCCTCCTCTGGATTAGTCTCTGGCTCATGCTCCTGACCAACAACAGTGATCAATGGAGATGACTCTCTCCGTACCAACTGCTCCCTGACGACATGAATGTCTCTGGGCTCTCCCTCTGTAGGTACTTCTGGGGTTCCTCCTCCCCACTTTCGACTAGTTCCTCCAACATCGGACATCCACGAAACACAGCTTTTAAGTTTCAGGTTACTAAGTCGTACTAGTGAGCACATAATTTAACACATAAGCACATAAAGTCTTTTATTATCTTCAATGAATTAAGAAATTCATTTCTTAGAACTCGATAAGAGTTTTCCATCACTATGTTCTTCATATAAGGCTACTACCTAAGGTTGTCCCCCCACCTAAGGTTCGTAACCTACGGCTTTGATACCAACCTGTGACACCCCCAAATCCAGGTACTTAAATTTCCACATAATTTGGTGTTCACTATTCAAACATCATATATCTATCTACCCATAATAAATGAAAGCATAAATAGATAGAAATAAATCATCTCCTTAAGGAGTTACATCATCTGAAGTAATTACATAAATCCCTGGTCATACTAACCTTAATTCTTAACTGCGGAAACATAAACAATTTATAGTCTTACACAACATCAATATAAGTCTAAAACATAAATTCAATATCACATAAAACAACAAGTCTTCATCACTTGTAAATCTTGCCCTTGCCTTTGCTAGTAGAAGGCTCGTCGGACCTTTCGTTCTTAACTGCAATGTTATTATTACGCAAGATTGAGCACGATTGCCCACAAGTATAAAAATGAAATAACAATATAATAACATGCGAGTGAATCAAAGACTTCTGGAATAAAAGCTCAACTTTTGAATCAAGAATAAATAACAAGAATCAAAAGATTTCTGAGGGTCATAAGACCTTGAACTATGTCCTAGGTTATCAAGGGTTATACTTGAAACCTCTAACAGTTATAAGACTATGGACTCTTCTACTACGTGCCAAGGGATCAAATTTTAGTACCATCTCATGCACAATATCTTAACGCTAACGCATAAGTAATCCATATCTGAGGTTGTTCATCTCGGTTTGACATTAGAGTCCGCACCAAAGGAAGTTTGGTTTGGATAAATCAATAAGGGTTCTGAAATTCAGAACGTTCATCAACTATGGACTAGTCGAATCAATAAGGGTTCACTAGTCTAACAAGGTTCAACAATAAATGATATTTAAATTGAATAACAATCTCAAGAAGGTATACAATAGAACACGTATTGTATAACAGAATCATACTTTGAAAAGATAAATAATCTTTAATATAACAAATTGAACTTGGTTAACAATAATGAGAATTTACTCGACGTAAATTATAAACTTGAATAATGATAACAAGTAGGGTTAGAAAACTTGCCTCGTGCGTAGATTACACGTTAAGTATACTTGTTCCTCGATTTAATCCTATATACCATTCATGTTCACAATACCAGTCAATTGTAACGTAACTAGTCATCACAAGTTCATTCTTTTGTCTAAACTTTGGTTATGACCATACTTAGTCAAATTATCACACTTATTGTCACATAATATTACCCTACATGAACAATAAACTAAATATGTGTTCAATCATTCAATCCATACTTAAAATGTGTTATTGACATGTTTAGAATCTATTTTAACATCTCATTATACGTTTAACATATTTTTATGTACATTAGGTTAGGTTACTATCACATTCATGGACTTGAACACTTTAAAAATTTTATTTCTGGACATTTTGCAAAGTGGCATTCATGGCCATAACTTTTATGCTTGTTCTCGGAAATTTTGCTTGGTAGCAGTGGTATTATACTGGCTCATTATAACCTTCTTGCGCGATCATGGTGGTATTATGACACGGAGGACGTATAAGGCGTGGGGCTGGCGCATGCCGCGGCGAACCGATAAGATTCTGCAATTCACGAAAAATTGTGGAACATGGCCAACACCTCCAATTAATTTATTTCTACACGAATTTAGACATACCCAAATACTGTAATACACATATACTTACTACTCAACCTTTCTAGCATGATTTTAACATGTTATAACATATAATTTGCAGAATGAAAACATATAATTTACTGTTCTTGATAATTTTGAAAGTTTTGAATACAAAACATGAAAATCAACACTACGGGTTCATTATAACACCGAATCTGTTCATTTGAAGGTTGTTTTCTTCGGTTTAACATGCATAATTATATACAAGTGTAAATTTATGATACCACTTATGACTATTGTGTTAAATTTGGTATGTAAGGCCATATAGCCATATTTTCATACTCTATATTTTGAAGAAAGTATGTACGACATGTTTTTATGAAACTGATGCTATGGCATTATACAATATATAGAGTAGAACAAGATATGATGACATCTTATCACATATATAGCACATAATCATTACCCTTTTCGATTACAGAGACTTAAACCATCTTAAAAGCCATTTTCATGAAGACTTTAAATGACGTAAATAAAAATTGGGTTAAAGAGATTACCCTCAAGCAATTCTTCTGATTCTTCAATAACACAATTTCTTCTAACTCTCTCTGACAATTTCTCTGAATTCTCTAACTCTCAGTTTTGTTTTGTTTCAAAATAATATACGTAATAATGAAAACTGAAGGCGCGCCTATTATAACAGCAAAGTTGAGGTCAGTTAACCCATACGTGGTTAACTGCTCTCAACTTCTCTTAAGGTCCTGTTTGGCCACTCTTAAAAAATCACTCCCATTTAATTTGATAATTCTCTTATACTATAGTTTAATAATGTCACACCCAATTACACAATAAATCAAATATCTTGTTTAGTTTAATTTGAATAACATATAATAATCTTTCATTAGTTCACATAATCACATAATTAATTTTCTCATTTATTAATTATGTCAAATTATTAATTTTTCTCATAAAATATTAATTTAAATAAAATAATATTAGGCTTATTAAATATTTCTTTTAATTCAATAAACTCACATAAATACATATTTTGAATAACAAAATTCTCCACATTAATTTAATAAATATAGCGCCTATAATTAAATTAATCTACCACAATTGCATCAATTAATTATTTAATCTAATAATTAAATCATCGAAAATATTTATTTAATTCAATAAATATTAAAATTAAATTACAAAATCTCGTTTGTCACAACGAGGACCCTCAAAGAGCCAAAACCCTCAATCACAAGTCTTCATCAAATCAGAAGAAAGCCATCAAGGCCAATTGCACAAATAATTCAAGAACAATGATTGATGGCATCAAAGCCCAAATCCACTACCTGTTCACCATATGGTACAAAGGTAAATGAAAGTAGTATGCATACAAGTCAATCATGTTGATGATAAAGCATGTACTATGTAACAATCTTATTCGTTTATTAATAAAAGTATTCATTTACTAAAGGCTTTAATTTATCTACATGGTGTTGTTCTAATAATATGTGATAAACCCATAGTTTTAAACAATGTTTTTAGAATCATGATGAGGTCATGCTAATGAGATCTAATTTCTTAAATATCTTAAAAACTAAAATGTTCCCAATCGATGGATTACTAAAAAAGGGATTAGTGAATCCGGATAGATTGGTACATAGGTGACTTGCTCATTGGATGAGAATGATTGATCTCATGATCATTATTGTGGAGACACTAAAGCAAGTATGTAGATGCTTATTGGAGAATAAGTTCACTAAACGTGGCTCGCTAAGGAATACCTAATAGAGTTTACTTGTCTGTCAATGAGAATTCCTGTAGTGATAGTAGTACAAGTGATCCTTGGACTTGAGATCATCATAGTATCTTGTGTATGATGAGTTATACTTTGACTTATTCCGTAAGACCCTTAGGGTATATCAAATGGTATGCTTGGGTATAATAAATTGCACATGGAGATAATGTTTGATCAACAAAGAATCTATCGCTTTTAGTAAAAGAAGAGAAATGTCCTATGTGATTCGATAAATGACAACCCAATAGTCATTGGCCAAGGCATAATGAAATTAGAAAGGAGTTTCTAATTTGCATTATTTTGTGTTAGGCATTTAAGAATCAAAATACATACAATTAAATAAAATAAGATTTGACAGTAATTTCATGTCTTATATTTAATTGGGACATTATATGGTGGAAGGATTGAATTGTACGGTAACTATTTACTCAAATGTTCTTTTATGATTAATGTTGAAATCTATATTATCTGGAAAGTCGTTAATCGCTAGGGAGGCTTATCTCTATTTTAGAATAAATATATTTATTTAAATAAATTAATAGTTTAATTTAATTATTTAAATAAGATTAGAATTGTTCTAATAGATTTATTCACAACCGGTTTAATATGGAGAACCTAAAGGGTCACACCATAAAAGAAAGAATAATTATTTAATATGTTAAGTGCATTTAATTTAATCTATGGTGATAGAATAAATTAAATAGCTTAATATTTATTATTTAATATTTTGGAAATATTAATTATAAATTAATAAGAGAGTCTTATTATTATTATTACTATTACTATTATTTAATTTCTAAAGGAGTTTGGGAATTAATTAATAAAAGTACTCTCATATATTCCTAATAAGATTAGGAAGTTTAATTAAATTAAAAGAGTTTAATTAAGTATCCCTAATAAGATTAGGCAGCTTAATTAATTAAAGGAATTTAATTAAATAAATAATACCCTAGTTTCTAATTAGATTAGAAGGGTTAACTGATATCTTTATAACAGGAGTCTTATATCAGATATCAATATACATGATTCTAATTATTGGAGACTACGCGCTTTTTCTACAGAGATAGAAAATTAGGGCTTTGTCAAATACACATCTTCTTGAATCTTTCTTCTTCCTTGGTGGATCACCTCTAGAGGCCAAACATTAGGGTGGCTAACATTGATCAAATGAAGAAACCAAACCAAGTGGATTCAAGTTGAACGTAAAAAGGATTAGAGGTGAACTTGTACCTAAGGAAGCTCAAATATTCAAGGATATAATTCTTATTCTTTATCTTTTTCTTTAATTAATAATTGTGCATAAAGATTATTCGGGTATATAGATTATTCGGGTATATGGTTTGTAAAATTTTAAAACTCTGATTTTCCATGCTTTTGCTTACTTTGTGCACTTTGATTGCGTCCATGACTCTTACAACCCTAACAGTGGTATCAGAGCCAAACCTTTATGCGAATTATTAATTGTTCTGATTCGATATGTATGTTGATATGTGTTTAGAATAAATTTTTTGGGCATAATTATTGGTATAAATCATGTTTTTGGAGAAAAACTGCACAATTCGCGAACTAAAAAAATAGATTCTAGAGAGTGGAGCCGCAACTCCTGATGCTAGTTCACTAAGCGGTACACAAGACGCCACTTTGCGAAAACATATATATATATATATATATATATATATATATATATATATATATATTATTTTGATTTTATTAAAATAAAAGGTTTATTTTAATTAAAATTAAATTACATGTTTTTTCGATAATTCTAGATTAAAAATAAAGGAGTTTATTTTGATTTGGAATTGGATTAAAATAAAGTTGTTTATTTTAATTGGAATTGGAATCCAAGTTTGTTTGAATAAAAGAGTTTATTCAAAAGTTTTATTTTAATTAGAATTAGATTTCACGTTTGTTTGAATAAAAGAGTTTATTCAAAAAGGTTTTATATTAACTTAGAGTTGGATTTCACGTTTGTTTGAATAAAAGAGTTTATTCACATATAGAATTGAATTCCATGTTTCCTAGAATAAATGAGTTTATTCACATATGGAATAGGATTCCATGTTTCCTAAAATTAAAGGTGTTTAATTTTAATAAGGAATATGATTCAACATATTTTATTTTTCCAGTAATTTTAAGTTAAAATAATGGAGTTTATTTTGTTCTTGAAATTGGATTCCTTGTTAATTAAAATAAAGGAGTTTATTTTGATTAAAAATTTGATTAAAAATAAAGGAGCTTATTTTTATTCAAAATTGGATAAAATAAAATAAAGAAATTTATTATGATTTTAATTTAAAATAAAAGAATTTATTTTGTTTCAAAATTGGATTTTATGCTAATTAAAATTGCCCATTAAATCGATATCAATGTATATATTGAATGTTTATTATTCATGAGATGAATTTATTTATTGATGAATATGTTGATGTATATGATAATAAATGGGATTGATTATGGACTATTGACCAATGTGATTGGATTTTATTTTAGTTGGATGTATGAATGTATGAGTTTTAACAAATGAGGTCTGCGTACCTCGTCTTCTCTAATTTTTCTGAATGTAAATTCTATATCCCTCCTATGTACCTCCCCTTGACTGCTGATTAAGGTTTTTATTTATTTTAAATAGTATTGTAATAAGAATAGTTAGAATTAATTTTAAAGAATTGGAGATCAAGGAGAAAGGAGCGCTTGAAGACCCGTTTGTAATGGAGCATGTGTTTAAATGTAATAGCTATATTTAAATTTAATTCTTGCACCCTAGGTTTGACCTCTTAGTTCACTTGGTGGCTCTAGTGAACCAAACTAGAATAAAGTCCACAATCAATTCGGGTAGAATATAGTATTCTATATGTGCATGCTTATACTATATATATTATATATTATGCAAACATGCTTCACATGTTAATTAATATGACGCGTATTTTATAAATATATATGTGTGTGTGTGTGTGTGTGTGTGTGCATGCGCGCTAAACAAGATGAGATAAAATAATAACAAAATCCTCAAAGATTTTATATTAAGTTCCAAGCGTTCAAAGATATTTGAAATATCGAACGTCGCCTTCTAGCATAATAAAAATAATAGAGTATCAATTAATTATTATAAGTTTGTTATGCCACCACAAGGCTTATCTTAATTCTTTGAGATGTTAATTTTATCACATTTGATGCTTATAAAGAAAATTGAACAATGTTATTTTGTTGTGTCACCACAAGGATAATGTTTTTCTTTTTTGAATATATGGAAGTGCTAGGTTGGACTTAACTTGGATAATTTTGATTCGAATGTGCCACCACTTGATCAAAATATTCTAAGAGGAAAAATAAAATGAGTTACATGATGATATAATTGACAAGAGTTGTTTACCTATTTATTTATATATAGTTTGTTGTGTCACCACAAAGCTATATACATTTGAAATGAGATCTTTATTCTCACTAGCAAATCTGTAATTAGATTTTGACGAACTATATAAGTGAGGGTAATATAATTTGAAGAAAATAGTGGGAGATACCAATTTAAAATGAGACCTAATTTATTTTGGTAATTAATAAAAGAATGTATGCTAAAAATGTTGTTAATTACAAATTCATTTACAGATTTTTACAATGTCTAACTTACTATCACTGCAAAATATATTAGATGTTAATTAACTGGACCGAATTAAACGGATTGGTAAAGGAATTTGAGAATAGTTCTCACAGCTAAAAAGCTATCTTATGTCCTTAATACGCCTATCCCTACAATGGTTGTAGACAATGCCTCTGAGGAAGACATTGCTGCTTTTAGAAAGTGGCAAGATGATTCAAAGTTGGCTCAATGCATCATGCTCGCATCCATGAGTAACGAGCTTCAGCGTCAGTATGAAACTATGGATGCTCCTACTATACTCCTGCATGTCAAGTAGTTGATGCTGATGAAAATAGGACTAATAGATATCATAAATCCAAGGAGCTCTTCCGATCTAGAATGACCAACGACACTACAGTACAGACACATGTCCTAAACATGGTCAATTTGATTGAACAATTAAGAAAATAGGTTTTTTCATGGATGGAGAGTTGAGCTAATATTTTATCTTGCACTCACTCCCGGACGCCTTTCACAATTGTTGTTAATTTTTCATATGAACAAGTTAGATATCAGCTTCGCTGATTTGCTTAACATGTTGAAAAATAGCTGAGAGTCACTTTCCAACCAAGAAAGACCAAGTCTTACTGGTAGGGGCCAAAGGATCTTCTAAAAAAAGAACGATTCAAAGAAGGTAAATAGAAAGGCAAAAATAAGGATGATAAGAACAAAGCTGATACGGATAGCAAAGAAGTTTGATTCCACTGCAATAAGCCAGGACACTGGAAAAGAGACTTCGAGAAGCATCCTACAAAATCTAACCAGAAGAAGCTTAGTGAAGTTTCGATTACAGATACATGTTTGAAATTAATCTTTTTGTAAGTTAAGTTTCTACTTGGGTATTGGATATTGGCTTTAGTTTTCATAAATATAAATTTATGAAAGGACCGAGCATAAGTAGAAAGTTAAATAAAGATAAGTAGTCCTATGTGTGGGAAATGAAGTAAAGGTTGTTGCATTAGTCATAGGAACTTATAGTTTAGCACAGCCTACGGGCAAATCTATTAAGTCAATAAGTTGTAATTGTATTTCAGTTCTCGTTAGAAACATTATTTCCATTTTGTTGTTGGACAACGAAATCTTTGGTATTATATTTAAGGACAATTGTTGTTCTATTTATAATAATAATGTTTTGTATAGAACTGAATTATTACTAAATAGATTTAATATACTTCACTTACATGAAAATAATTTTGCATATTGAACAAATTAATATAAGAAAAGAAGATGATCAGTGTATTTGCTGAAATAAAAGTGTGAATTATTTGAAAGATTCAAAGAATTCAGAAGTGAAACAAATTGGCAAAGTATTATGATTCTTTGATCAGGTCAAGGAAGGAATACTTGTGCAATGAGTTTCTACATCATCATAAATGGCTTTCTCACAATGGACACCTCTTGATTCACAATAATTGATTGATGTATCTGAAAGGAAAAATCATACTTTGTTGGATATGGTGTGGTCCATGATGATTTTACCGACATTCTAGTATTCTTCTGGGATCATGCCCTAAAAATGACTGCATATCTATGAAAAGGTAACCTCAAAATCCGACCCCAAGACTCCATAAAATTCATGGACATGGAGGATTCCTAATCTTAAGTATGTTAAGATAAGAGGTTGTCCAATTTATGTGAAAAGGATTCAAAGGATAAGCTTGGGACAAGATTTGACAAGTGTAGATTTGTGGGACATCCTAAAGTAAGTTTAGGGTATATGTTCTATAATCCTACTTAGCAAAAGGTGTTTGTTGCAAAACACGTTGCCTTCTAAGATAAAAGTGTTTATCATTGAAGAGGCTACTGAGAGGATAATAGAATCTTGAAGAGTTCAAGAACCACACAACTGTGACGCCCCCAAAATAGGTATACACAACTCATTCTGAGTCGCCAAATACATGCTACAAAATTTAAATACAACTTCATTTATTCAATACGATAAAAATGTAGCTGAGAGTTTTAACACGAATATTGTCTCATAGACAATATCCAAACTCAAATGGAGTCCTCATTACATATATTATCACACTATTTTATAGAATAGTGAGGACTACTATAGCCAACATCTCGGACCATCACTCCGTTCCCCGACTAATCTCGGCTATGTTCTCATTTCCTGAAGAGAATAATGAAAGCGAAGGGTGAGATCAACTAGCCCAGTAAAGAATATTATGACTAAGATAATGCAGAATAAATTATCGTTGCCCTTCAACAGTGTTAAACTGATAGAATACAATAGAAAACAAGTTTAACTGCAGCGGAATAAACAATCCACTAGGAGAGTCAAGTATAGCATGATATCTACTATCTTCTATGATTTAAAAGTTCATCATCAATATTTTATCGCTGTAACACATCTCAATAAATAATTCACCACTAGAAGAAAAAGGCCTAACAGTGACCCCCTATCAGCGACCGCATTTGGTCCCTACTGGTCATATGCGACCGACTGTGGTCACTGATAGGCGTCACATAAAATTTGGTCGCTAGAATGCACATCAACAACCACTATTAGCGATCGACCTATCTGCAACCGATATTAGCGACCGAAATGGTCATTTTGATTACGCTAAGATAAGTCAACATGGTTGAGGCCCCACAGTGGCGTGGGCCGTGTCATAATGATCGCCATCGATGATCGCGCATGGTCACTAATAGCCTCATGTGATTAGCGGTTGCTAATACTTATTAGCAACCGCATGCGGTCGTTGATGTAAAAAACCTGGAAAATAGATTTTTCCTGTTTTGCAGAATTCCCAAAAAACTATACATTTTTGTACCTGCTTTATCCTAACACATATAAACATGCACAATAATATAACATCCATCGTCCATATACCGACACATACACTAAACTAGTATATAAACTATATAAACCTTTAAAAACCAATATGAATTAAATAAATATAAATAAATCTAATATTTAAGTAACATACAAGCATCCAAAGAATGAATATAAAAGTACAAGATTCTCAAATAACTACAACTAAATCAGTCGTCAAGCATCATTGTCCAAATTAGTTTCTGCTTGATCTTGATCACCTCGTAATTAAAAAAATAATAAAACAAGTTACATATATGTTGATATTGGTGTTACGACAATGTACAGTTGTTTTTAAACACAACAATATATATATAAGTCACAACTTTGATTGTAATAAATAAGATTGATTACCTCGTCCCCATCCCTATGTTGTGATGCTGTTGTTGCCGCCATTGTATCAGTTAACTCAACAGGACTCAGAGCCGCCAGATGCCCGCCCAATATCTTTAGAACATCGCGATCTCGACATATAGCTCTCACACAGTCAGCAGAAGTATGAAAAGTTGGATGACTTGATGACTGTGAAGACTGGGTAGCAGAGCTACCTGAGCCACTGAAGGATGGGCGTCGTCATTATCCTTAACCTTTAATGTAGTTCTTCTTCACAACAGACGCCCTCTCCCACAACTCTTGATCAATTGGCGGACGTGGAGTGCCTTCAAGATAATGCTCATTCAATAAATGCTTATAAGTATCATGTCATCATGTTAACAATTAAATATTTAAAAATAAATTTTGTAAGCATTGATAAACAATATCAAGTTGTTAAAACTTATTACCGCTATCTGGATAGCATCAGGCAGACCATCACGGGTGGTCACGTACACATCTAGCTAATGGATAGGCTGACCTTGAGACTGAGACTCTTATACAAAAAATATTCCAATATTACTAAGTAAAAATGTGATATATATTCTACAATTCATGATTGTAAACATATTAGAACCTGTAAATACATACCTTGGCAGTGATATGTTGCAACTATGAAATACTGACGCCCTTGTATGTTCCTTTAGCCTTTTCGCCATCGGTTACACCCGTGGATCTATTGGTGGCAGCAGTCTTTCGTCTTTTCACCTAGGTCTCATCTCTCCATTGGTCGCACATCTCAACCCATATGGACTGGGTGCACCACCAGGGGCTTTGCTCGTGCATGTAATCCTCTCCTTGGCCTGGATGGTCAATCGATGCATTGTGAAGGACTTTTTGTCATTCTTTGTTCAAATTATCTTTGGTGCAGACGGCGCACTTCTGCCAGAATAATGTATGTATCACTGAAGCATGCGCGTCCTCCCGTCTATACCTTTTCTGCAAAAAAAATAACAATAATAATATTACTAAACAATTATCCTTATAATATTATATTATCTCTCATAATTAAAAAAAGCATACCTGAAATTCAGCCCAAACAACATTCTTGTGTGCGATAGGTGTGCTCGCCCACGTAATCACAGGTGTAGGCCAATTCTGTAAGCACAGCTGTGATATGCACTTGACGATCATATTATTTGAAAAATCACTATAATATACAACAATTTACATCAACGATAAGTAGATATATTAAAGCAATTTACATTTAAGTTATATATATCTTGTATAAATGGAATCTAAAATGCTTATATATAAATGATGCGGGACGTACATGCTACGGTGGAGGACGAATCTGAATAAGAATCTGATCATCCGAATTATTAGGGGCCTTGGGCACATGATTAGGCCCCCTACCCAAGTCGCGCTTTTTCTGCGATGCTTTAGAAGCCATCTATATATTACAAATTTCAAGATGTTATTATGCGTTATATTTGATTACATGTATATATGAATATAAAATGAAAATAATGACAGGAAATTGCATTTAAATAGTAAAGTACATAAACATGACAGTGATATAAAGATGTTGGTATGAGTTATATTTGATTACATGTATATATATGAATAAAAAATGACAATAATGACAAATTACATTTAAATAGTTAAGTACATAAACATCAATGATATGATATAAAAAATATGTAATGTTAAACATACATTTCATTTGTTCAAGTGTCAATGTCTGATTCAGAATCATCTTGTATACGTATTGTAGATTGATAACCATTATCTGCTTCAAATTCAGTGTCAGATTCAGTCAATAACTCTTCTTCCTCAGTATCAATGTCATCTAACACAAATATTGACTCAGGATCTAATTCATGTGGTTCATCTCCACCATCTAACTAGATTACTTCATTGTCGTCCTCCAAATTTATTATAGTTTGACTATGAAGCATCTGCTCTTGGTAAATCTCCCCATCAACTACTTCTACACGACTGCGCGCGGGAGTATGAATTACAACTTGCCAATCTGTAGGCGGTCTATCCCTTTTTCCTAACAGGACTATGAGTGTAGTATACTTTTACTATTTGAGTTGGTAAAACAAACGATTCGTTGGAGTACGCAGACCTATGGAGGTCAATATCGATGATTCCATATCTGTCAACACGTATCCCTTTTTCTGAATCAAACCGACGACACTTAAACCAGTAAATATGACCCCCGTACGTGCCCTTGTACGGTAACTCTACGATTTCCTCCAACTGCATATAAAAGGCACGACCAAGCTCATTGTAACAATATCCTTGGACACAAACTCCAGAGTTCGTTGTTCTTTTACCGCGCCCATATGCCTTTGTATGAAATTCACAATCATTTATTTTGTAACCATTACGGCTGAATTGGTCCCTGTCTGGTCCCATAGGTAGGACTTGTACATTAGCCGAAATCGTTGATCCCTCAGTCAAAGCCTACAAAAACTCCATCTTATTAAATGAAGTCATAGTTAATATGGAGTATATATATATATATATATGTCGTGCTTAAAAATTTAACTTACTTTGTCCTTTAGCCAAAGTGCAAATTTTTTTTCACAATTGATTTGAATATATTTATCAGTTATGCCGGGATGCTTCTCTTTTAACTCGTCATCGTACAATCTATGCAATGTTATAAACATTAACATATTGGAATAAATTTTCAAGTTAAGAGATAAATTATCAAGTTTACATGTGTACCTCATAAATTCGTCAATCTCCTCGCAATTGAGAAGAATGTAAGTATGTGCAGCATGTAATTCTTGCTCAGAGAGGAATATGCGCTTCCCTTTTCCATAAGCGCGGCCCAATAGACCAAATACAGAGAGCCGACCATTAAGTCCAACATTTCTCCCATCATCATGTCTCGATACTCGATTGGCCTTTGTCAAGACTTCGTCCGAAAAATAGTCTGAGATAAACGTAGATATCTCATCAAAACTGTATGCCTCACATATCGACCCCTCGACATAAGCTCTATTCTTCACCTTGTGAGGGCCCCGAATCCGAGGTCCCGAATCACCGCGGATCCGGTTCGATCATTCTATAACTATTACTATATTTGCGGAAGATATAAACATAAATTGTTTATACAATACATTACACACTATTCCCCAAGGTCGAGTAACCTTAACTTATACACAATTCGTAACTTAACTAACACATAATATTATTATCCTACCATACTATTACAAATCTAATCGCATGCATCACTTTAAGTGGGGCCATGCTTTAACCTTTCCTTGTATCCGAAGCATTCGCCTTAATCTGCAATGTTTTATCATGATATAGAAAGGGTGAGCATGAAAGTTGCCCAGCAAGTTTAAATTTATTAAGATATATCATGATAGAAAGAATCTGAATAATAAGCTGGCTATAATTCAACAATATAATTGTGAACTAGCAGGAACAAACTTTTGACTGAACAAGTATTGAACATGAACAAATATATCTGAACTAACTGGTAATGAAGGTGATCAGCCTTTCATACCTGACTTATACATGCAATATGTACAGAGTACAATTCTACATGGCAATAAGCAATGATTAACCATAAGCATATCCGAATGAAACACTCTAAGTAGAGTTAAGTAAAAAACTTGCTTGACCCGTTGATTACTGCTACGCAATTTATAACGCTTTATCCGAAGACCTAATATTAGTAATATAGATCTCTAATATTAGAATAATATCATCACAATATAATACTATTATATATATAGATATACATAGAATAACCTAAACACATAATATATAACACATAACCCTATCAGTCTACAACACACATAAGACTCGGTATCAAGTCAAACTATTGCATTCTGAGTTGAACTCGACACAAATCTGACATCCCAACAGTCTAGTCGGACAAATCTCGAGTTTAAGTTCAATTAAACTCTGTCTAAACACTTAACCATTATCTAAGATAATTTATTAATAGTCGAAATATTTTTCGTAAGCTCGTAATAATTTTCACATAATTATTATCATTTATCATGAATTTTCAATCATTAATATCGTATTTAAATGAATTAAATATCACTTAATTCTTTTATCATTAATATTTATTTATTATCAAATATTAATTAAATATATGTCATAATATTATAATATATTTATAATATCACAAAAGTATTTTAATACTTTAAAATTACCTTTATATGATTTTTAAACAATTAAATTCATTATCCGATAATTGCTATTAATATTAAAATATTAATATTTTCATGACAAAATATCAAAAGTTATATTTTATAACACTTAAATCATTTTTATATGATTTATAAAATGTTAATTCTATTTTTCCATAATTTATTTAATATATTTATTAAATAAACTAATTATCATTAATATTGATTAATTAATGAAATTCATCACAAAATATTAAAAGTCATTTGAAATATCTTTAAATATTTTTTTTTATACCATAATATTATTTTTCATGTATTAAAATCATTTTAAAATAATTTATTTAATATTATAATTAAATAAATTAAATACCATTTATATTCCAAAAATATTAAATATTTATGAAATAAACTCAAAATAATTTAAAACTATTTTTCAGACTTTAAAATATTTTTTCGGAATTTATTATGTATTTTTAATAATTAAAAACCATTTAATTCGATTTATTTAAAATAATTATTTTCTAAATAAACTGTCGTTATAGAGCCTTTTGGCGACGAATCCGTCGCTAATAGTGTTCTTGGGTCAAGCCCAGATCTTCAAGCATCGCTAATAGGGTATGAGGTTTGACCTGCATTTTATCTAGGTTTCTGATGATTTCTGTAACATTCCAGAATTTTAAAGTGTAATATTAAATATTTATTGATTTATATAAGTATTTAATGGATATGTTTATTATTGAATAAATAATTGTTCAATTTGAGTTGATGTGGTTTAGTTATTTATTTGTTGAATAAATTATTAAGGAGCTAAGAAAATTAATTGTTATGAGATTATATACCAATTTAATTTAATAAGAAAGCTAGAGAGCTTATAGTGATTTAAATAAATTATAATATTTTAAATGGGAATTTGTAATTTAAAATATTAGTTGGTCGAATAAAATTACAATTATAATAGAAATTATAGCTTTGTGTTAATGATTTATGTGTTAAAGTAATTTAATAGATTAATATTTTAATTGATTATTTAATTAAATAGAAGTGTGACAAATAACCTTGCTATAAAGGAGTTACTAAAATAAATTAAGGGAGTTTAATTTAGTTTTGTCAAACATGTCTTATTGCATATTAAGTCTTTAAATTAATGATGCTTTATCAAACAAGGTATAAGGATTAATCCATTTGTTTTAATTAAGTTTACCAAACAAGGTGTAAGGATTAAATAGTTATTTTATTAAGCCTAGCCAAACAAGCCTTAAGGCTTTTGATTTTCAAATTTTTATAACTGATGTCAGTTAAAATCCTATACTTAATATCTATATTATTATTATTATTATATGTTATATGATAATACGTAAACTAGAGTTGGGAGAAGAGAGAAGAAGAAGAAGAAGAAGAAGAAGAACACAGAGAAAAATTAGAGAAAACTCTAGAGAGAAGGTGAGTGTTTTCTAACATGTTTTTGAGAAAGGGATTGGGGAAAAGAATAGCTACCATCTTCCTAACCAAAGGTAGGAGGTTAATCTTTTCTTTCAAAGTTTAGTTTTCTTCTTCTACCAAAAAGTTCTCTGTGAAATTTTATAAAAGATAAATTGATGGTGTTTATAGTTATATGATTAATTATTGATTATAAGATGATTTCATGAGTTTGTATATGATTATAGAGAAACTAGTTCATGTATGTATGTGTTTTGTGGAAGAAAATATATTACAGTGTTTACATGAAAATATATATATGAATATAGCTTAGTTTAAAGTAGAAATTAAGGTTTAATTAGTTGTTAAACTGATAAATTGATTGTTGAATTTGATAGAGTATGTATAATCATAACTATGGTGTTTTGAAATTTCTGTTTTGATTGAAAAACAAAATCACAGTGTTGATTTTCATTAAAAATGTCAAAAATAGAGTTTTTGCCAAAAACATTGAAATTGGGTGTTGTAGATTTGATGTTTATGTTATTTTATGGGTAGAAACATGTTAGAAGTCTTCACAATATATTTATATGAAATCTATATGTGTATTACATGTTAATCAGTCTATTAGATTCGAGCTTTTAGGCTAATTTGGCTTTTGTTCATGCTGTTTGTTGAGCTTGGTCACGAGAAGTTCTCGACTCTGGCGCCATGCTACGCCCAAAGACTACAAATCTCAAAAAGATTTACATTCACGCCATGAGAGCCAACCAATGGCTCAGTGACTGAGTCATAGCAAGCTAACTCAACGCCACAAATGCGACCCATAGTGTAAATCGTATGCCAAGAACGCGAAAGTTAAGCGAGAATGGTCCTGACGAAGTGTACTTTTTGTACACGAAATTTTTAGAAAAACATTATGTGGTGATAGTAGGACTGTAAAATATTGATTTTAGTATTTCTATACTATGAATAATTAAGTTATTAAAGATTAACTTATGTTATAACTTGATTATGTGATTAAATAATCAAACATACATGATGTATGTAGTTAGTTAAGTTTGTAAAGTGGTAGTGACTAACTATGTCATGATGACGTATATATATATATATATATATATATATATATATATATATATATATATATATATATGTATCTAGGGTATTGTGATTCAATTGATTCGGTTTAGCTTCTGACGAGCAAGGCAAGTTTTCTAATCCTTTATCTTATTGATCTAATTATTGTTTTCAATTCGATTACCTTATAATGATGCAAGCTGTCTAAACTTTGGTTTGATGTTGAACAAGTTATTCTTGTATTTCACTTGTTGTTTAGCATGCATAACTAAATTTCTATGCATGTTTAGTATTCAATTCTAAATAACCTTGGCTTAGTATTGTTCAAGCAAAGTATGCTATAGTTATTCAAATTGTATGCTATTAGATTATTTCTAAAGCATGATTTTAGTTACTATGATTGATTCAATCATGATTATTGTATAGTATAATGTTATTGATTTTATTCAACTAGTCCCTTAGTTGATGTTCGTTGAATTCTAAATCACCTTGAAAACTTATCCAAACCAAACTTACTTTGGTGCAGACTTGTATTCTAAATACTGAGATGAACAACTCTTTTAATAGAGGTTTACGCTTAGCGTTGAAATGGTTGTGCACAATACATTGTATGGCGAAGGGTTGATCCCCCAAGATGCGGAGTCCTTATAGTCTTATGATTTGATCATTAAAGTTAAAGTTGAAAGATTACTTATAACTATGGACATGATTCGTGGGTCATTAGACCCTCGAAGAATGTTATAATTTTCGAGAAAGTTAATAGAATATATTGTTCAGTTCTATTGAGTCTAATATTGGCAATTGATGTAAAAGTTTAAAGATTTATTTATTGTTATTTCAAGTGGGCCTTGTTTGCTCACTCTTGCCTGTAAAATTTCTTACAAATTTAAAGTTGAAACGGGTGACGTACCTAGCACCAGTAAGGGAAAAGGAAAGATGAATAAATACTGAAGACTTGTAATAGTTTTGATAGTTTACTTTCAGACTTTGGTTTAAAGATTGTAATGAAGTTTATTTAATTTCCGCATTTGAATGATTGTTGTTAAAGGTTAGATAACCTGGGAGATTTTTATTTGAGTTTAATCCTATATGGGTAGGTTTTTATTATTCAATTTTATTATAATTGGGTAGTTAGAAATGAATGTTTTGATTAAGTGAACACCAAATTTTGAAGAAATGAAGTACCAGGATTTGGGGGTGTCACAATTTATGGGTTTGTAAAAGTTTTAATGTTGTAATACTACAACACTACACCACTTCCATGCCCATTACACAACAATTCTGAAAGATCTAAGCTGCAGAAAATGTTGTCAGACCTGTTCTTCATTTTTGGGTTTTCCAGAAATAAAGAACGGTTCGAGTTAGCTTCTTTAAATCCATATATCTTAGGTTCTGGGTTTAGTTTGGGTTATCTATAGGTTTTAGCTTATAGTCCGGATGTCAAGGTACAACAAACAATCACCAGATCAACTTAACAACATCAAAATAGTAAGATATAGGTCGGTCAAACTAGGCCACAACAACTGTTCTTGAATGTTCTTGAGCCTGCCCAGAAATGCATGTCAGTGAGAAAGGTTCTACGTTTGACCAACATTTGATCCATGATACTAAGGTTTTCTGGCCAGAGTAAAGTGTTTAGATTGTAGTATAAATGTAATACTACCATCATTAATCAATTTCATGTTCATAACATATCATATATGAGAGATCTAGGTTCTAGAACATCATGTCAGAGTTGTTCTTTATTTTTGGGTTTTCCAGAAATGAAGAACAGTTGCTAGGCCCTACTTTGAAGCCTCATATCTTGGAATCTGGGTTTGTTTTCTGATAGCTAATGGTCCCTACATGTAGTCATGATGTCATAGTACAATTATGTAGCATCAGAGCATCATAACAACATCTGGGCCGGTCAAACGTATGGTCAGAAGTTGTTCTTGAACTTTCTGGGTTTTCCAAAAATGTTCATCCGGCTGATGGTCAACGGTTGTTTGACCAGCCATAACTTTGCTTCTATGTAAGATATAAGTGATATGGTGACTTTAATATGTAGTCTACATACCAGACTACAATAACCAAACAACAACTTGGCTAAACTGATATCAGACTGCAATATCTATGGCCTTGAAAACCTTCTTAGACTTTCTGGAAAATTCTGGGCTGCCCAGATTTTTAGTTTTCGTGGTCGGTCAACTGACTTTGACCACTCATAACTTGTAATTAATCTACGAATGATCTGGACTTGATTCAAGTCCCAGATCATAGTCCACATAGCAAAGAACAAATATATAACATAAAACATAACAAACTAGAAACATAGAAGGATCTACAGTGTCTGACATTTGTTTGTCAGACATCACATGAAGGTTCAAGAACAGTTTCTAAAAACTTTAATTTCGAGCATCAAAATGATATGGATCTAAGTTTTGGCAACCCAGATCATTAAATGACACTCTCTAACATAACTTTAACTAACAACCTACAACATCTAACATCAAATACAAAGATTTAGGCTTCTTATACCTTTGAGCTTTGATATTTGATTTATGATCCATGATCCTAATCTTGTTAAGCTAAGAGGTTATTATGACTTAACTTCTAACTCTCTTCCTTAGTAAATCTCAAAATTTGGAGAGAGAAAAGAGGTTGTCAATAATGAAAAATAAAGTGAAGCTTTCTCTCTCTTTGATCTATATAATAGACATGATTCAATGTATTTGCTAGCAAGTTGTGGCTGATTTTGGACACATAACTAGGGCTAGGAGTAGGGTTAGATCACCCACTCAAGATTATAGCAAGATGTACAAGCTACCAATTAAAGAATGTGACATAAGGGTATAATAGTCATTCCCATACCATTTTATTTCTAGAATTGTCATTTGTTGCTAACCCTTAGGGTTTAGGGTTTGAACCCTTAGTTTTAAAAAATAATTTCTAGAATTTCCAAATTAGGTTTTCAAAATAGAAAATTAATATTTCTAAATTATAATTAGTATTTTCTAATTATATTAAAATTTCCTAATCATAATTGAAATCTTGCTAATTAGGATTAGTATTTCCTAATTAAAATTTGGTAAATTAGCAATTAGGTTTCATAATCGTGCATTAGGGTTTACAACCCAAAAATTAGGGTTTCTAATAGAAAAATAATTTTATAATTTAGAAATTAGATCTCGTAATTAGATTAGGGTTTTCTAATTACTAATAACTTGAAAATTAGGATTAATATTTCCTAATTAATATTAAAACTATTTAATTAACAATTAGGTTTTCACTAATTATAAATTAGGGTTTCAAATCTAGAAATTAGAGTTTCAAATTTTAAAATTAGGGGTTTCTAACCAATTTGTTAAAATTAACCCTAATTAATCTTATAATTATTTACACTTACACCATTAAGTTCCCAATTTAGGGTTTCCAACTTCTGAATTAGGGTTTCGAATACCCGAAACTAAAATTAGGGTTTTCAGAACCGGTTTTAGGGTTTCTTGTTAATCGCTAGGGTTTTCTAACCGAACGTTGACGTTCTTAATATAAACTTAGGGTTTGACACTGATAAATTTTATATGGTCAACCCTTGACCCTTAACCACATACTGAACACATAAATGACCATATACACAAAACATAAACACATATACACTTAATCCTGAATAATTCACCTAAATCCTTCACAGAATTTTGAAATCCTCAAAATTCTATCTTAAAAATATCAAACGCATAAACTAATTTTCTATCTAGGTTCTAATATTGAACCCTAAATAAATTAATAAAAATTTTAAAAATATTCAAAATTCTCGGGTTGTCACACACCTTCCCCTTAAGGTTTCCCATCACCCTCTCCAAAGGGTACATCCATCTATATTGAACTAGACCCCCAACACGAGCTTCATAGGGAAGATGGATTTACAAATGCTCCATGGAGTTAAAAAAAACCAGGTGGGAATATTTTTTTCCAGTTACACGTGATCTCTATAATGTTCTTCTCAAGTACAAACATGTCCTTCAAATTTAATGTTTTTGAACATAAGTCTTTGAAGAAATGACTAAGATCCATCAAAGCATCCCATATTGGTTTATCAAGCAGATCCCGAAATGATATAGGCATGAGTCTCTCCATGAACACATGACAGTCATGACTCTTCATCCCTTGCAATTTCCCACCCGTAACACACCTTTGCTATAGCTTTTTGGATAATGTGTACCTTGCATGCAATTTGACAATCTTACCATTAGGAGATTCATAAAGTTCTAATCCAGGACGCTTACAAATATCTTTAATGTCCAAACGTGCCTTATCATTATCTTTTGTCTTCCTCGTAACATTCATCACGGTGTTAAACACATTGTCGAACACATTTTTCTCAATATGCATCACATCTAGATTATAATGAATCAAATTTGTAGACCAATAAGGCAGTTCCCAAAAGATGCTTCTCCGAACCTAGTTATGAGATTTGCCAAACCCATTGATTATGTTTGTGGCATCAATCTTACCAAATGGGATGACCGACAATCTCATCGCACGATCTCGCATCTCCGTTCCCAAAAATTGCAGTGCATGCATATCATTGTCTACTTTCCCTTTCCTGATGTGTTCTCTATTTCTTCGAAACGGGTGATCTACTAGTAAGAACCGACGATGACAGTTAAACCAACAAGGCTTTTGGTCTTTTGATAGATTGAAAGACTTTGTAGGCTCCAAACAATACGGACAAGCCAACTTCCCATGTGTACTCCATCCAGCTAACATACCATAAGCTGGGAAGTCACTTATAGTCCACATAACCGCTGCCCTAAAGTTAAAATTTATTTTCGTTGCAACATCCCAAGTCTGTACTCCATCCTCCCACAATACCTTCAACTCGTCTATAAGAGGTCTTAAGTAAACATCTAAGTTCTTTCCAGGACTCTTAGGACCAGGAACCACGAGTGAAAGAAACAAGTATAGATGTTTCATACACATCCAAGGAGGCAAGTTGTACGGAGTAACAATCACATGCCAACATGAGTACAGAACAGTTGAGTGGCCAAACGGATTGAAACCATCGGTGGACAATCCAAGCCTCACATTTCTAGGTTCCAATGCAAACCCAGGATGTGCTAAGTTGAAATATTTCTAAGCCTGCCCATCTGCAGGATGATTTAGTTCTCCATCTTTAGCTGGAGATTTCGCATGCCAACTCATATGTTCAGCTGTTCTTGAAGACATGTACAATCTTTTTAGCCGATGTGTTATTGGAAATTACCTTAGAATCTTAAATGGTATACTTGATTTTTTTTCTAGTCACACCCTCTTTATTAGGCCTAAAACGATCATGACTGAAAAACGTGCACCTTGTCATCTGTTCATTTTCCTTATAAAACAATATGCAATCGTTGGGACATGCATCGATCTTTTGGTATCCAAGACCCAACTTCATCACCATTTTCTGACAAAAGTAATAGTTACCAGGTAATAATTTCTCATCGTCAGGAAACATACTCTTAATGGCCTTCAAGAGCGACTCAAAACACTCATGACTCATGTTTTGATCAGCCTTGATGTTAAGTAATGTCGCCACTACAGACAATGTAGTGTGTTTGGTGCAACAATGCCACAATGGCTCGCTACCCTCGTCTAACAACTTAAAAAAGTCTTTGGCATCAGAATTCATAGTTTGCTCTCTTTGTTCCCAATCAAAATCGCCCTCAAATATCATGAACCATTTCATTCATAATGATGAGTACTATCGCCTTTAATCAGTACTTACGTGATGCCACCATCTCTTCTCTCGCCCATGTGCCCACCAACATTCTTCGTAATTTTTATGAACCCATAAACAAGTAAATGATAGTTTACCACGCCTCTGTCAGTATAATTTATATTCTTACACTTCAAACATGGACATCGATCTCAAGGACCGACCATTCATACATTCCGTGACTATACGCGATACTCCAAAAACACTTGGCAACCAAATTTAAATTCAACATGTAAGATATATATATAGACACTTGACTTTCATCGTGTCATCTAACTACGGTCTGAATAGAGGACCACGATACCACGGTACCTACTACAGACAACATTATAAATGTTAACATATATATGACTTGAGCATACTTGTAAGTATATGATTAATATTTAAGCATACTTGTAAGCATATGACTTGAGCATACTTGTAACCATATGACTTGATCATACTTGTAAGCATATGATTAACATTTAAGCATACTTGTAAGCATATGACTTGAGCATACTTGTAACCATATGACTTGAGCATTCTTGTAAGCATATAATTAACATTTAAGCATACTTGTAAGCATATGACTTGAGAGCATACTTGTAACCATATGACTTGAGCATACTTATAAGCATATGATTAACATTTAAGCATACCCGACCAACAAAATTTTTTTTCCAGAGTCTCCCCTATAATATGGACTAGCCACATGCACGACGGCATGCATATATTGTTATTTCTAGGCACCCAAGACATAAACCAAGAGAAATATACAAATTTCCAATATAATAAAACCAAAACAATAACGAATGAATGCAACTTAAAGCAATAAAAATTTATATACTTGAGAATATTTGTAAGCATATAAAAGTTTGGACATATTTGTATGATATTATATTTTAATTTAATTATATACTTAATCATATTTAATATATATTGTATGTCAAATATTAAATGTTATTAAATTTAGTATGAGAAACTAAGTAAATGCTACTTAGTTTAATAGTTATATTATATCATGTTATTTTATTTTCATTTGTTTTTGTTTATTAGTTAAAACTAAGTAAATAGAACTTATGAAGAGGTTCACATCCAAAGGCTTCTAACTTAGGTAATCAAAGTGAATACATGTATTTCATGAATTAAGTATGATTGTTTATTGTAAGGGTAGAACTTTAACTTCCAATTTTCTTTGATTTTCTTTATCTTTACTTTTCTGGTCTTATAGATTTATTCAAGACACTATTGCTTTAACCATTCTTGATTCACTTAATGATACCCAAGGTTGCCCCCTGATGTTTTATTAAACCCAATTTGGTTTAATAAAACCGACATAAGATACCCATTCATGCTAGCTTTATATCAGAGTTTGCTAACTCATTTATACAACTTTTGAGTATCTTGGAGATTCATTCATATCAACTAGTGTGCTAAGGCGGCTAACATGTTTTAAGATTATACCCAAAATAGTCCCTTTCTATAATCTTTTATGTTTTGGGATATTTACAACTTGGTTGAGCAATTTATAGCTTCTATAACATATTGTAGCTTTATTCCTGTATACATAAGTGTTAAATACCCTTATTTTTCTGTTATAGCCAAAAAGTCTCTTTATTGACCAAGTGTGTCAACTTACCTTTTATATTGCACTAACAGTTCCCTAGCACTGCCAATTTTGGCTTAACAGCCCCCCATTAGCTGACCATGTCGACAACCAAGCTTGGCTTGGCCGCGTGAGGCTTGGCTAAGCTTGTCGTGGCCTCGTTTAGCCTCGCGGCCCCAAGCCCAGTCCATCAGCTCCAACAGCCCCTTAATAGGCTCTAGTTGATCACTTAGTTTGATAGTTCCATGTTTACTATTTTTTTAAAGGTAAGCTATTAGACAAGTATTACGAATTTAATAAAACATTACAACAATAATTAAAATATTTCATTTCACATGTTCCAAATGAGAAGATACATTCTGATTATAATCTCAAAATTTCTAACTCTTCTAACCAACTTCCCCTCCAATGAAAATAGAACAATTAATGGAAATTACAAGTTTGATATAGACTAACTGACTTAACATCTGTTTTGTTACAATGCAGTACACAAACCAATGAATGTCAGACCCAAGCTATCTATATAAACAGAACTCAAAAGTTACTGAAAATTACTAAAATTAAGATACTCACATATTCCTAATTAAGCACAACCGTCTATACAGCAATTCATTCAATCAAACATTTGAACCACATAAATTAACAAAAAATGGGATTCAATCGAAACCCACATGCTACAGTATAGGAAAAGAAGAATTAAAACCACATGTCAAATATTCAAACATAACATAATAAATATATATATATATATATATATATCAAATATTTGTTATAGGGTTTGGTACCTAACACTAATTGAAGGAGTAGCAGTAACCACCAATCGCGCGAGGAGTAGCCACCAGTCCGACAGTCCCTTCACCCGCTTCTCCCCCTTCTCCCTCTTCTCCCTTTTCGGTCTCCCTCTTTTTTTCCCTTTCTGCTACTGCTACTGTCGAGCAAAAGACTAATAGATTAAAAAGATCTGCAACCGGCATCTACGACCGCATGCGGTCGCTGAATTTTAATGATGTGGAAGTATCAGCGATCGAAGGTGGTCGCTGATTGTGACGCCCCCAAATTTAGGTACTTGAAACACAAACTCAGTGCTTCACGATACCATTTCTATGAGCAGAATAATACTAATAATAATAACAATAATATAAACTTTAAACTTAATTTACATATCAGAGTTTGAATCCCCAGGTTTCCAACCATTAAACATTACATTACATGATACTAATAAATATTGTTGTCTTAATAAAGTCTAGCTATTACATAAGAGAACGCAAACTTATTCTGCCATCTTTCCCTTCCCTTTGTTCTTGCATGAACCTTCTGGTTGATCACGCTTAGCTAAAAATAGTTTAATTTAAAGCAAGGATGAGCATTTGATTGCCCAGCAAGTAATAGTAAACAATAAGTGTTAGCTGAACAAGGTGAATATTTTCTTTGAATGACCCTTCTACACCGAATCAATAGTTATGAAGTAAGCTGAACCAATGATAACAACATATCAAATATATATCATATTTTTTGAAACTACGTATTAACTATAAATGGAGATCATTCGACAAACTATGAACTTTGTTTTCAATTTTCAAAAAGGTCAAACAGAAATTCATCTGCAAACCGTCATAACTTACAGGCACGGGGGGTGATTAGCCCATTATGCCCTGTATTGATCAATACTACATGCAAGAATGAGATTATCGTTCATCTTATCCACCTTAGGTGCACAAAAGTGTTCCCAGATTAGGGATATTCATACTTAGTCGGGAATCCGAACCAAAGAAATTTGATTGGATACAATAAAGTTCTATCTTGTTCAACAATATTTCTAAATCTATGTCTAGCTGGGTCAAATAGCTTAGACGGCTTTTTAATTAGGGTATACATACCGGAAATCAATAGGTGTGTATCAACATGTGATTAAATACAATGATTATCCAAGTGAGGACACTTGTCTAACCATATTTAAAAATTAACGAATAGAATAAATATCTTGATCTATAATAACATAATTAAAGAACTTGTACAACAGATTATAATCTAATAACTTACTTATACAGAATCATTGCATAAGTATATATATAAAGGTTCAGATATTTGAACAATGAAAAAGAATAGTTTTGGTATTCGTTTACGCATGTCCATTGCATAAAGTAAATGTAAACATAGGATACTTGCCTGAGTTGCTGCTTACTATTACGCAACTTAGTTTTATCTTTTATATCGCAACCTATCACTAATAAAGATCATTCGTTCGATTAGAATAATATATCATAAAATATAGTACTACTATTTACTGTCAGCACATAACCTAATCACATTGTCACATATGTTTAACAATCATTTGATCATAAACAAATACGTATCTAGTCAAATTATCTAAGTCCGGATCAATTTCTGAAACATTTCTGTGTACCGAATGCTTTATCGGGTAATTATAGAGTCTAAAACTCTATCGTGTAGTTCAATGTTCAATTAGATAATTTAGATATCAATCATATTATTTTTCATAGCCTTATAATAATTTTTAATTAATTATTATAATTTATCATGATTTTTCAAACACTGGAATCATTTTTAAATGATTTAAATATTAAATAATTCTATTATCATTAATATTTAATTGATATTAAATTAGTAATGAAACCATTGCAAAAATATTAAAGTTATTTATAATAACTCAAAATATTTTTAAAATATTTTTATTACCCTTAAATGATTTTTAAAACAATTAAAATCATTTTTAAATAATTACCATTAATATTTAATTATTAATGTCTTATTTATCAAAATATTAAAAGTCCTTAATTATTACTTAAAATATTTTAAATCATTTATATCTTTTTAAATGATTTTTAATTCAATAAAACCATTTTTAAACTATTTATTTAATATAATTATTAAATAACTCTAATATTATTTAACATTAAATTATTAATGAAATTTACCTTTAAATATTAAAAGTTATATTTTATAACTTAAAATATTTTTAAACTATTTATTTTCATTTAAAATGATTTTTATAATATTAAAATCATTTTTAATTAATTTATTTAATATAATTATTAAATAAATCTAATATCATTAATATTAAATAATTAATGAAATTTTTCTTAAAATATTAAAAGTTATATTTTATAACTTAGAATATTATTAAATACTTTTTATCATTTAAAATGATTTTTAAATTTAATAAATCATTTTTAATTAATTTAATTAATGTGTTTACTAAAAAATTAAATATCAATAATATCCACATAAATATTATAATTTATGAAAAATATGTCAAAATATTAAAAGTTAATTTTTATAACTTCAAATAATTTTTGTAATTTTAAAAATTTATTTCTTATTTTTAAATGATTTTTGGAAAATAAAATAATTAAAATTAAAATATTTGTCGCTATAGCCTTTAGCGACAGAAAGTGTCGCCTTAGGTGTTCTTGAGTCCTCAAGAACATTCATAGGACAGTTTCTGGGTACCATGTTTGACCATCAACAATTCAGTGTGTAAAGTATTTCTAGACTAAAAAATGATTAGATGTTGTAGTACTAATGTCAGACTACACGATCCAACAACAAACATGGCCAACAAGCATATAACCAGAGAGATCTAGGCCCACAAAGTAGTTGTCAGAGCTGTTCTTCATTTTTGGGTTACCCAGAAATGAAGAACAGTTCGTGAGGCCTACTTTGGGCTTCCACAACTTTTTTTTCATGTAATGTTTATGTTAGCTGATGCGTGCAGTGTGTAGCCAAGCATGTAAGTGAGGAGATCTATCATCTAAAGAACATATAACAACCACAGAAACACCTGTTAAGATCCGGTCAAAACATGTCAGAGACCGTGTTCATATGTTTTCTGGGTTACCCAGAAAACAGAAAACATGGTCAAGCTACCGGTTTGACCGTCCATTAAATCTAACATGTTTAATATTAATGTGATATAAAGACACTAGAAGGTATTATAAGTAACATATTATAACTTAGATTCAAGAAGAATAACAAAACATCAAACCACTGTCAGATCCAAGCTCTTAAGATCTTGCTAGAGATTTCTGGGCACGTTTTGGGTTACCCAGAATCGTCCGGTCATGGTTGGTCAATGGTGTTTGACCACCCATAACTTGCAACCCGAAACAGATCTAACCCTGATTTGAGTTCCAGATCAAAGATCTCATAACATACTACAAGATCAAAGCTTAAAACCACAAAAAACAATAAACATGGCTGTGATCTATAGGGTTTGACATTCGTTGTTAGACCACAAAAGAAAATTTTCCTGATTTTTTGAAATATTCAAATCCGAGCCTCTAGATGTTATGGATCTAACATCTAGCAACTCAGATCATCAATATACACTACAACCAACATGTTTTAACACAGAATCATAACATTTAACAGAGGATCAAGGGTCAGATTTTCGATTATGGCTTATACCTTTATATGAACTAATCTTGATTCTAGGCTACTGATCTGTTAATGGAATTCGTGGGGCTTGGTTTTGGAACTGAAATGCTAAAGTATTTTATGGGTTTTGAGAGAGGATAGCTTGGTTGAGTATTTGATGAGCAAATGAAAGAAAATGAGCACTTTTCTCTCTCTTGGATCTATATATATAATGTTATAATGTATAATTAGCTGAGATATGTTGGCTGATTTGTGAAGATTTCAGTCACGTGGGTTAGTCTAGGGTTGGCCAACAACTCCCACTAGGTCAAAATCTACAAATTAGCTTCAATAATGTAAGGCGTAATATTGTCTTTTGGCTTACAAATTTAATGACTAAATGGTGACTTAGCAAACCCTTAGGGTTTAACCCTAAGGTTTAAAAAAAATTATTTTCTAGGATTTTTCAAATTAGGTAAAAAATGAAAATTAAAGTTTCTAAAAATGGAAAATTAGTGTTTCCTAATTACATTAGGTTTACTAATCATATAACCTTGAAAATTAGTTTAAGAATTTACTAATTATAATTAACCTTGCTAATTTAGAAATTAGGGCTCCAATTAGCAAATTAGGGTTTCTATTTTTTGCACTTAGGGTTCTTAGTTAGTAATTAGGATTTCAAATTACTAAATTAGGGTTCTTAATAATTAGGGTTTACCTAATTAGCATTGATATTTATAATAAATGTCATAAATCACATATCACGATTACAAAACAATCTTGTACTCTAATTTGGGTTTCAAATTAGGTTTTAACACAGTAAAACTAGATTTTCTACTGACAGTTTACACATACAATACATATTTATAGTACTAAAATATAATTAATATAATATTAATACTCTGATTCCTTGATCAAAATCCAAAATTAGGGTTTGGATTCCATATCCATTTATCTAAAGATATACATACTATTATTTATTAAATTAAAATAATTAACTTAATTAATTTAAATACATTCATATAATAAATTATTTATTATAATAATACTAATAATCATTTCATATATTATTTAAATAATATATAATTCATTTTCTGGAAAATAAATACTAAAATCATTTCTACTATAAAATTAATTATTATAAGAATATAATTTATAATGATCAATAATTAAAATAAAATTATTTTTAATTATTCATGTAATAAATATATTTTTATTTATCACATAATTACATACGCTTTGAGTTATAAATATTCCCTATATTTATTTACTAAATAAATAAATAAAAAATCATACGCAAAATTCCTGATTTAATTATATTGAAAATATCGTGTTGTTACACTGATTGTGAGGGGTCGCAAAAACCTAGCGCGCTAACATTTCCTACCAATTTTTTGGAGGTAAAATTGAACCAGTGACCAAATAGCGACCGGGTTCGGTCGCTAACATAAACTAGCGACTATATTCAAGGGTGGTCATCACTATCAGTCGCTAATAATCTTATCTGTGACCGTAAGTGCGGTCGCTGATATTGTTGGTCGCTGTTAGAGCATTTTCTTGTAGTGCACATCATCGAATTATTCATGAACTACGGGCCAAGGATATTCGTTAGTATCACATCCATGAATTATCCATGCACTACGGGCCAAGGATATTCATTATTATCACCGGTGGTCATGATCATGCCAACAATTATCCATCAATGCACTACGGGCCAATGAGAACTTTTACAACTTCATTTGTAACATTACAGATCATGATTATACCAATACATAGTCATAATCACACCAATCAACAGTCCATCTATGCACTACGGGTCAAAGATGACTTTTATCACAGTATAAGCATGAGGATGATGACAATGAAAATTAAATAAGTAAGAGCAAGAAAAAATTTTAAAGATTTATAAATTAATTTATCCGAATTTCAAGAATGTCCAAATTGTCAACATGATAACTGCTTTGTGGAGTAAAATTCAAGAATAATATTCATGTATCAAAATAATTTGGACAGAAAAGAAATTAATTTTGTCATGAATAGTGCCCCGGGTGAATAGTACCCCTTGAATAGTACTCCGGCATGAAAAGATTAAAATTTAACAAGAATGTTCAGAAAAATATCCATGTAAAATGATACTAGATGAAGAGCAAATTTCAAGGATATTCTATAAATTTCAAGGAGTATAGAAGCAATACTTAACAAAATGAGTACCTTAAAAGGATATTCTACTAATTTCATACGAATATGATTATAACCAGGGATTATTCGGTATAATCATGACCATAATGTTACAAATGATGTGGTAAAAGTCCTCATTGGCCCGTAGTGCATTGATGGACAGTTATTGATATGATTATAACCATGGATTATTCAGTATAATCAGGACCATTGATGAATACACGAATATCCTTGGCCCGTAGTGCATGGATAATTTGTGGTCGTGATACTAATGAATATCCTTGGCCGTAGTGCAAGGATGATGTGGTTTATTTATTAAGCTGAGTCTCAGCGATAAAGTTGATGAAAAACTTTTTAAATCATAGAAGATAATAGATTTTATGCTCTACTTGACTCTTCTAATGGATTGCTTATTTTCGCTACAGTTGTTGATCTAAAACTTGTTGTCTATTGTATTCTATCAGTTGTTATACTGTTGAAAGCTAAGGATAATTTATTCTGCATTATCTTAGTCATAATATTTCTTACTAGGCTAGTTGAGCTCACCCTTTCTTTCATTGTTCTCTTCAGAAATGAGAATATAGTGGGACTGCAGTCTGGGAATGGAGTGATGGTCCGTGATAAATGACTTTAGTAGTCCTCACTATTCTACGGAATAATGTGATAATAATTGTAATGAGGACACCATTGAGTGTTGATACTGTCTAGATGACAATATTCTTGTTTAAACTCTCATCTATGTTTTGTTGTATGTTACACGATAGTTGTATAATTAAGTTTGTATTTGGTTTATGTACCATGTATTTGGCGACTCAAGATGGGTGATGTATACCTATTTTGGGGGCGTCACAGTTGGTATCAAAGCTTAGGGATATGATCTCTGGTTGAGATGTGAGACAAAAACTACGAGGGGAGAGACGGGGAATTCCTTTGCTAGTATGACCTACCTAAGTTTATTTGGTATTTAATTGGTCGGTCAGAGTATAGGGATAATATGTGGCATATCAATTAACCCTTGTTTTGTGGCAGTATTTGAAAATGGCATCCAAAAATGTTGAGATCAGCAATGAAGCACATGAGACCGTTGAGTCACCAACGATTAATACCCAGGATAACGTGCAACAGGAAGACAATAATCCTTAGGTAATTAACAACACCGATCAAATGATGAACGATGGGATGTTCAGAGGCTTTATGCAATTTATGCAACATCATGTAAGAGAGACTCCTGTTCAAAATATAGGTGGAAATAATGGCAACCTACTACTCGGCCACCGCTAAGCAGCTTCAAGGAGCTGGGACCACCGGAGTTTTTGGGAAAGCCAACCACTTAAGGCGGAGACGTGGTTAAAGCAGATCACCAAGATATTTGATGTCTTGGTATGCTCCGAGGAGCAAAAGGTTCCCTTTTCCACCTTTATGTTGCGTGAAGAGGCAGATTACTGGTGGGAATCTATAAAACGTACCCAGCCTGATGTACTCAAGGTGTCTTGGGAGAAGTTCCAAGATTTGTTTAACGACAAGTACTTTCTCCGTAAGTTATGACAGTTTGCGGATGAATTTCCATAAAACCTTTGAGAAAACGATAGACAATAGTCTGTATAACTCCTCAGCACAATTTCAAAAAAATTTACGATTGTGAGTGGTGTATTGGGTAGCATGTGATAATGTGTATGAATGGTGTAAGCAGTATGGTGTATGGTGTATGGTGTATGGTGTAAGGTGTAAGGTAAATTTCGGGGACGAAATTTTTAGAAGAAGGGATAAATGTGACAACCCAAGAATTTGAATATTTTTAAAATATTTATTAATTGATTTAAGGTTCAATATTAGAACCTAGACAGAAAATAAGTGTATGTGTTTGCTATTTTTGAGAAGGAATTTTGAGGATTTCAAAATTCTGGGAAGGATTTAGGTGAATTATTCAGGATTAAGGGTATAAGAGAATATGTTCTGTGTATATGGTTGTATATGAGTACAGTATGTGGTTAAGGGTCAAGGGTTGACCAGATAAACGATATCTATAACAAACCCTAGGTATATATTAAGAACGTCAACGTTCAGTTAGAAAACCCTAGCGAATTATAAGAAACCCTAAAAACCGGTTCTGAAACTCTAATTTCAGTTTCGGAAATCCGAAACCCTAATTCGGAAGTTGAAAACCCTAATACGGGAATGCGATGTTAGTATAAGGTTTAAAGTTATTAAATATAATCTAATTAGGGAAAACCCTGAAGATTTACTTGAAACCCTAATTGATTTAGAAAACCCTAATTTCTAGATGAAACCCTAATTTATAATTAGGGAAAACCTAATTGTTAGTTTAATAATTTTAACGTTAAATAAGAAATATTAATCCTAATTTTCAAGTTATAGTAATTAGAAAACCTTAATCTAATTACGAAATCTAATTTCTAAATTAGAAAATTATTTTTCTATTAGAAACCCTAATTTTTGGGTTGTAAACCTTAATGCATGATTTTGACCCTAATTGCTAAATTAGCAATTTTAATTAGGAAATACTAATCCTAATTATCAAGATTTAAATTATGATTAAGAAATTTTAATATAATTAGAAAATTCTTATTATAATTTAGAAATATTAATTTTCTATTTTGAAAATCTAATTTGGAAATTCTAGGAATTTATTTTTAAAACCTAAGGGTTCAAACCCTAAACCCTAAAGGGCTCAAACCCTAAACCCTAAGGGTTTGGGACAAATGACCATGTTGCCATTAAAATTTAAAATCAAATGACCAAATTGCCTTTTTGTATATTTAGTAAGTATAAGATATTTTGGATTGTGTGGTGATGCACCAAAGTGAATTGACAAGTGTCCCACTACACCACAAATCAGCCATGAGGCCACATTGCAACAATATTGGCCATGGAAATCAAATAGTTAGGAATTAAAGTAAGAAAATTACTTACTTTAGTTGCCATAATATCCAAGGCATTCTCTCCCTTCAATTTTTGAAATACAGAGTGAGAGAGAGAAAAAAACAAAACTATGATCAGCCTTTAGCATTCCAAGAACAAATCACAAGGATCAGAAATCAAAATTCAAAGCCTAAAAGGTATAAACCCTAAAATTTCGAAAATCATATGATCCATGTTGTTTGATGTTAGTTGTTGTTTAAAGTTGTGTAATAGGGTGTCTTTTAATGATCTGGGTTGTTGGATCATGGATCCATATCATGTAGATGTACAAAAATCAAGTTTTTAGAAACTGTTCTTGAACCTTCATGAGTCGTCTGACAAGCAAATGTCAGGGCTTGTAAATCCTTCTCTGTTTTTGATATTTGTTGTTTTATGTTATAAATATGTTATTTGTCATGTGGACTATGATCTAAAATAAGAAACATGACCAGATCATGAATATGTTGAGAGTTACGAGCAGTCAAACTGCGTTGATCGGCCACGAATTCTAGTTTCTGGGTAACCCAGAAACCTAGAGATTCCTGACAGCCACTTTTGATGCTCTAGATCTTACTGATATTTGATTGTTTGGCCAAGTTGGTGTATTGATGTTGTAGTCTGTCATATGGACTACATATATAAGCTTTTAGATCACCCAAGTACTTAACGGGATCAAAGTTATATCAGGTCAAACAACCGTTGACCGACTGCCCGGATGAAGATTCTGGAAAACCCAGAATCTTCAAGAACTTGTTTTCTGTCAGAGTTTGACCAGCTCAGATCTTTCGTTTGTTTTGATGTTAGACTTATTTAAGCTTGTATACATGTACCTTGACAAGTGGTCTACAGTATTAAACCAATAGTTCACCCAAACAAATTACAGAATACAAGTTATGAGGATCGAAAACTAGCACTACTAGAAAAACAAGAATACGTGATGGAACTTTGTGACAGTTTTTTAAAACAGTCACAAAAGATAGTCATTTGTGATGGACTTTTTAAGCAATCACAAAATAATAGAAAATCAAGCATACGTGATGGATCCTAGTGACAATTTTCAAAAGCAATCACAATTGATAATATTTCGTCATGGATTATTTGAGTCATCACAAAAAATAGTATATATATGATGGCTCATTTTGCTATCGTGGATATATATATATATATATATATATATATATATATATATGTGTGTGTGTGTGTGTGTGTGTGTGTGTGTGTGTGTGTGTGTGTGTGTGTGTGTGTGTGTGTGTGTGTGTGTGTGTGTGTGTGTGTGTGTGTGTGTGACGGCTATTTCAATCACCAAATATTGTCCAAAATTAATTTTTAGTTTTTGAGATGGCATGTAACCATCACCTATATATTTCTCCTTAACGTGAATGCATTAAGCCATCACAAAGAAAAAAGTTCAAAATAATCTTTGGTGACAGCCAAGACCATCACGAAAAGAAACCCACATGTGATGGACCTTTATGATTACATTTAAAGTAATCTCAAAAAATGGTATTATATGATGGACTTTTTCAACAATCACAAAATAATAATATAGATGACGGCTCCTAGTAGTGGTTAATTTTTCCATCACTATAAACTATTTGTGACGGACAAAACAATCACTAAAAAACAAACATATATGAACAACAAATATATTAGGTGATGGAATTTATTAGCAATCACAAAATAGTAGTATATATGGTAGATGTTATTGAATGTCTAGTTGTGCCATCATTATAGAATATTTAAGACAACCATTACAATCACTAATTTTTTTGCGTAAATTGTACATCTCTTTTTCAAGCCCCCATTAATCTCTATTTTGCTTGGTGGGAAGAAATCTGGAATGAAAGGAGCAGTAACCAGGAATTTATTCTGATTGGGGTGATGTATGATGTCTAATTGCATTGTCACTCGAGTTTCTTAGTCTAACAATTAATAATATACTATAAATTTATTTTAATTATGATCTATATATGACATTAATTGTGTGTAGTTGAAGGAGCCAGTCAGCCACCCCTTATCCTTGACGGTTGAATCTTGCTATCACATGTGTATACATAATAGTCAGACATGGTGGGTTTGATCCAGTTCCTAAAGCAGCAAATGTGATTTGTGGTTTTGATCTGGTTCCTAATTAAAGCAGCAAATGTAACTTGGCACTGGGTAGGTTAAAGGGAAAGTTATCACAAAAATTAATAAAAGAAAATTATAAACTAAAGAAGGGTACAATAATTTTCCAATAATTAACAAAATAATATAACGAAATAACAAAAACAAAAAGGTCAATACATCCCCGAGTAACTAGTCTAGGCCTATGTATCTATCTATATATACAAGTGGTTTAGCAGTTAGTTATCGCCCGAGTAAAGTACGTAAACTATAGCCCAGAGCACATAAGGGCCAAGCAAAACCAGATAGGTTCTATTCACTTCTGAGTAGGAATTTAAATCTGGCATGGAAGGAGAAGGAATGTACAAACATCATACATCACCCCAATCAGAATATAGGACATTCATAGAAATGAGACAAAAGAGAAACAATCTAATATTTAAACAAAACACTGTTAATGATAAACAAACAAAACATTCTAAATTTTAGCAAGTCATCAGGTTAAAGTACCATTGTTAATGATAAAGTTAGTTCATGAGCTTATGATCTTCTTCAATAGTCCATGGACCTCTTTTCAAGCCAACTTTATCACAGCAAGGTTTCCTTCCCATTTTAGGTACTACTTTAGAGAGACAACATAATAAGAATTTCATTAAGAATCAGCATCTTAAAGAGGATAACCTGAAAGAAAAAAACATTGCAAACAATTTCCGGAAAGTATAACATCATAAACGAATCAATTGAAACCAAAGTAAGAAAAGGAGACCATCAAATATGATCAACACAATCAAAACCCATGAAGAAAAACATCACACATAACTAAAATTGACTATAAATATGTGTTTAAGCTTCATTCATCTTCTGCTTCCAAAATCATTGGCACTTGCTCAATCCATCTTCATTCATTCAAAAAATAATTTTTTTATTAGGAAAAAATTCATAAAATCTATGCATATAATATAGATGTCATGACTAAAGAAAACAAGGTCAGATGCCCAAACAAAAGAGAAACAATCTCAACATTCATGAGAATACAATGCATAGAAATGAAACACAAAACCAAGAAAAACCCATCCAAAGTAGCAGCAGCCCACAATAGCAACAAAAGCAAGATCAGTCCAAAGACCAAGAGGCAGCAGCCATAACAGAATTGAAAGAGCCTACTGCAGACTAGCAGCACAACATAGCACAAGGCCCAACAAGAGAAACCAACAGCAGTATAGCAAAGCAAAACAGCAGACAGGACGAGGAAAGCAAGAGCAGCAACCATAGAAGTGCAGCAGCTGCAGCCGGCATCAAATAAAACAACAGCAAGCCAGCAAACCATAGCAGCCACAAGCACAGCACCACCCCCCGAATCTGCAGCATCAAGACATGGAGATAAACACAAAACTGCAGACCAAAAAACGCAAACAATGCAGCACAAGAAACAAACAGAGCAGCCAAATGAACCCACAAAATATCAAAATAAAACAGAGAAGCAGCAGGCACCAGCCATACCAATCAAAACAGAGACAATATGTAACAGACTAGTTTTTTTACTTCTTGTTATCTAACTTCTCTAAAAGAGATTCTGTACCTGTTTGAACTTCAAGTGCGCCTTAGACGAATTCCTCATTTTTCCAGTTTGTCTAGCATCCAAAAGAAGCTTGCACATTTTCTAATTCAACTGTCAGATTATTTTCAGCCAAGTCCATTTCCTGTTCAGTAATACATTTTAGAAAATTTTGGAAATGAGAATACCAAGGAATGAACAAGTGATACGGCTACTACAGAATTACATGGAAAAAACAGTTGCATTAGATAGAGTGTTGATTCAGTTGATAGAATAAACTAATAATGATTCCCGAACCAAACTCAACATGCAAGATTATTTAGGAGTCAACTGAATTTATAAATAAGTAAGCTAAGTACGAGCAGATTTCTCTAATAATGTCATCATATCACAAATAATGAAAGGAAATAATAATTGACTGATAATTATCTGGAACATGCCAACTGCTATATATATAGGAAAACATAACTAAAAAACTCAGCTACTTGGGCCTAAATATCATCATCATCTTCTTCTTCTTCTTCGGAATATTTATCATCATTAAAATATTCATTATCATCTTCATCTTCATCTTCATCACTACATTCTCTATCTTCATTTTCTGCTTCCGGTAACGATGGATCCACTTCTTCAGCAAATTGAGAATCATCAAGCAATATCAAATTCTGAGTTTGCTCCTCAATATTATATAAGTCAAAATCATGAAACTCTTCCTCCTGATATGTCTCCTCATTACTATTTTCAGCAACATCATATGTGTTTCGTGCTTTTGTTGTGATGACAGTAAACCAACCTTTAGCTTTAGTCGACACTGGATTAGCATAGAACACTTGTAGAACTTGTGATGCAATAACAAATGGCTCATACGGCTTGTGCCTTGAATTTGTATCAATTGTAGTTATCCCGTACTTGTCAATAACTACCCCTTTTTCAGAATCATACCATTCACATTGGAAAAAAATACCGAATTCTCTTCGCCATAGTATTCTAGTTCAACTACTTTAATTAATTATCCGTAATAGTCTCGTTCTTGGCCTTCAAAAGTACATCCTTGGACTAAAACACCACTATTTTGAGTTACCTTTCTTGACTCCAATTCTTTTGTATGGAACCTAAAGCCATTGACAATGAATCCATCATAACATGTCACCTCTCTAGACGGACCCATAGCGAACGCTTTTAGACGCGTATCAACGACATCATCATTCTTGACTCTCTTGTCAAACCATTTTATAAATGTCGAATTATGTTCCTTTTGTAGCACTTTATCCGACATATTTGGATGTAATTCTTTCAATAAATGTTTGTGCTCCCTAGAAGTAATGAAATAAATTAGTAGATATAGAGTAATGATTTGCATATCTAAAAGTAATAAACTTTATAAGAATTAAAATGTCATACTCGGTAAAATCAAAGACTTCCTCACAATTAGACAATATATATAAGGTTGCTGCCTCGAGTTCTTTATCGAAAATTAAATATAGGAATTTTGTGATGGATTTACTATCACCAAAACGTATAAAAAAAGTTACAAAAATAGGGACAATTGTGATTACTTTAGCCATCACAAGAAACTTGTGTACCTGACTACTTTGGCCATCATAAAAACCTTAACAATTATGTGATAGTCGTGGCCATCACAAAAGGATGTGATTGCTTTGTCCATCACAAATAATTGGTGATTGTTTTGGCCATCACAAAACGATGTGATTACTTTGGCCATCACATATAATTGGTGATTGTTTTGATCATCACAAAAAGATGTGATTGCTTCGGCCATCACATATAATTGGTGATTGTTTTGACCATCACAAAAAGATGTGATTGCTTCGGCCATCACAAATAATTATGTGCGTTAATGTGATTGATTTAGTCATCACAAAAGGATTCAATGTTTTGGTGATTGACAAAACCATCACATAAAACCTTTCATGATGGGCGTATACAAGACGGCCATCGTGATGCTTAAATCCATCACGTAAACCCGTGATGGTTTTTTTAGTTTTGGTGATGAATTTTTGCCATCACAAATGGCCATTTTTCTAGTAGTGTAGTACCCTTGACTGTTCTTCATTTTCTGAAAAACCCAGAAATGAAGAACAACGTTGTCAAGGTTTTTGGAGACTCAGATCTTCTACGTGTGAGGTTTTATGGCCATGAAGTTAGTTTGTAGTTGTTGTATTACATGAGTACTACAATATCGATGCTCAAACAAACCCAGAAACATGTTAGACGAGAAATTATAACCGGTCAAACTAGCAACCTTTAACATTGACATGAAGTTCTAGGCTTGATGAAGAACAGCTCAAGAACACCTATAGCGACGGGTCTGTCGCTATAGGGCCCTTTAGCGACATTTAATTTCAGAAAATAATTATTTTTATTAAATAAATCGAATTAAATGGTTTTTAATTATTAAAAATACATAATAAATTATGAAAAATTATTTTAAAGTCTGAAAAATAATTTTTAATTATTTTGAGTATATTTCATAAATATTTAATATTTTTAGAATATAAATGGTATTTAATTATAATATTAAATAAATTATTTAAAATGATTTTAATACATAAAAATCATGAAAAATAATATTATGGTATAAGAAAATATTTGAAGTTATTTTTAGTGACTTTTAATATTTTGTGATGAATTTCATTAATTAATCAATATTAATGATAATTAATTTATTTAATAAATATATTAAATAAATTATGAAAAAATAGAATAAATGATTGAAAAATCATATGAAAATGATTTAAGTGTTATAAAAATATTTGAAGTTATAAAATATAACTTTTGATATTTTGTCATGAAAATATTAATATTTTAATATTAATAGCAATTATCGGATAATGAAATTAATTGTTTAAAAATCATACAAAGGTATTTTAAGGTATTAAAAATACTTTGATATATTATAAATATATTGTAATATTATGTGATGATTTTCATTAATATTTTATATTAAATAAATATTAATGATAAAGGAATTATGTGGTATTTAATTCGTTTAAATACGTTTTAATGATTGAAAGATCAAGATAAATGATAATAATTATTTAAAAATTATTGCGAGCTTATGAAAAATATTTCGACTTGAGGTTCAACTCAGACTGCAATAGTTTGACTTGAGGTTAGGTTTTATATGTGTTGTAGACTGATAGGGTTATGTGCTATGTGTTATGTGTTTAGGTTATTCTATGTATATCTATATATATAATAGTATTATATTGTGATGATATTATTCTAATATTGTAGATATATATTTCTAATATTAGGTTTTCGGATAAAGCGTTATAAATTGTGTAGCGGTAATCAACGGTTCAGGCAAGTTTAACTTAAGTCTACTAAGAGTTGTTTCATTCAGATATGCTTATGGTTAATCATTGCTGATTGCCATTGTAGAATTGTACTATGTACATATTGCATGTATAAGCCAGGTATAAAAGGCTGATCACCTTCATTACCCTTCGGTCCAGATATATTTGTTCATGGTATATACTTATTCAATCAAAAGTTTGTTCCTGCTATTCACAATTATATTGTTGAATTATAATGTTAATGACTTATTATTGATTCTTTCAATCATGATATATCGTTAAATTATTGAACTTAAACTTCTTAACATCTTATGTTCACCACTTTACTATATCATGATAAACATTTGTTGATTAAAGCGAATCGTCGGATCTGAGGAAAGGTTAAAAGGCAGGTTCGACTTTAGTTTACGTGTGTAGTTAAAGTTACATGAACACTTGTTGATTTCTTCCGCATGGTTCATAGTTGGAATATTTTAAAATTAAGGAAGATTTTGATTTGGAGTTTATTAAGGAAGATTTGATTTGGAATTTATTAAGGATGATTTGAATTTGAGTTTATTAAGGAATATTGATATTTATAATTTTAATGCTATCAAATATTATTAGATGGGTTTATATATGTTATTCCAAATTGGCTCAAATTTCCTTCATCTATTATATGAAGAGTATTTAAATGGGTACTATAATTTATTTAAGGATATACTCTTACTTAGTGGGACCCATAAATATTTATTAGTGGTACTTTGTATTCTAATTGAGAAAGGAGTCTTCTTGAAGTTTTTAGAGTTGGTGGGTCTCATCTTATCTTATCCTTGTTCCTTTATTTAAGGTGTTTTGGTTTAACTTGAAAACATATCCTTGATTTACCAAATCATTGGACTCTTTAATTGCTAATATCATGGGGTATACCAACTTTGATATGTGTTTCTATTCTATCTCTTGTTCATAATTGTTGGTCAATATTGTAGCTAATATTATGGGATTTAAATCATCGATTTCTTGCTCTGGGATTTAAATCATCCGATTTATTGCTAACAATTATTTTATAGCCGTTGGGTCTCTCTTTATATATAGTCTTATTTTCACGGCTAAGGACAAGAGGATATAAGAAGCTAATTCACGTTGCTATACAGAGAAGAATCCTATTGAGAGCTTTCATTGTTTATTTCATTTATTCATTGTCTTGTCTATAATTCTTTGTGGCTGGAAAATAAGAAGTTTATTGTAATTTCTTATATCATATTCAAAGTTCAAAGCTTGTTTGTCTTGATCGATCCAGTAGTGGATAGGGTTTGTTCAAAGAGAGGTTTCAAGGTTGCAGAGGTGCAAAGGTCTCGATGGTAGAGAAAGGTTGCAGAGAGGTGCAAAGGGGCGAGAGGTGTCCATCGATGGAAAACTTCTTTGTAACAGGAGTTCTTTTATTGTATTTAATTGAATATTAAGTTTAATAAAAAGTCTCTCCAATCCTAGTTGGGATTGGACGTGGATTACGCCACTAGGTAGAGGATAGAGGCTGAACCACGTAAAAATCTTGGTGTGATTTTTACTTCTATTTATCTCTTTAATTGTCATTCACGTTCTGCACTTTTTTATTATTCACGCCACTAATCCGGAGACACTTTCTGAAATCATAAAACGAAGCATGTGTCTAAAGTAAATAAGGTCTAGATAATCATAAACGAAGAATGACACACTAAAGCGAGAGCAGTGTAGTATGCAGAATTAAACCTCAGAAAAAATTTCAAAAGTTTTCACGTTTATCACTTTTAGATTCAACACATATTCACCCCCCCCCCCCTCTAGTGTGTGCACATACATAGAATTACATTTGGTATCAAAGCAAGACTCTATTAATATTGATCATTACAGTTAAGTGGGGAAGATCCTATGGCGCACCTAAACTTTCAAGAAGGTCAGTCCACAAGTAGGCCACCGCTGCTGTTCGGAAGTGAAAACTTCAACTTTTAGAAGTTCAGAATGAAGATTTTTCTTAAAAGAGACCCATGGGAATAGTGGGTTTTTGAAAATGGACCTATCATTCCTAGACATGATGATGGCAAACCAAAGGCTCTCATAGAGATGGATGCAAACGAAAGCTATATGTTTTCCTACAACTCAAGAGCCATGAACACCTTGCTAAGCGAAATAGTCCAAGCTGAAATTGATAAAGTATCATCGTGCAACACAGCAAAAGAAATGTGGGATACAATCTTAATGAGCCACGAGGGAACTACTAAGGTGAAGGAAGTCAAGCTAAGTATGTTGATGCCAGAATATGAACTCTTTAAATTAGAAAAAGATGAAACAGTTAATGAAGCTCAACGGAGATTTCTTACTCTAATGAACTCTCTAAGTATGTTGGGACGAAAAATTGATCAAAGGGAAATTAATAGAAAGCTGCTAAGAGTCATGCCCAAACGGTTTGCTCCGAAAGTCACAACTCTCCAAGACTCACCAACAATTAGTACCATGGAAACTCTTACCTTGTTTGGAGAGCTTGAAGAATTTGAAAATCAACTCAAGAGGTATGATAAAGAGGATGAAGCATTAATAAAGAAAACATTGGCACTTCAAATCGAGAGCAACGATGAAAGTGATCACGAAGATTTTGATGAAGAAATTGAAATGCTCTCAAGAAAACTCGAGAGACTACTTCAAAGAAAGAAACAAAGAAAAAATCAAAAAGGTAGCTCAACTCAAGTGAGTAAGTCCAAAACGGAACAAGAAGAAGAAACTGTCCAACTCTGTTTCATGGGACTAGAAGATGATGATCAACTTGAGGTAACAAATTTTCATGAAGCTTTTGAAATATCTATGCCTGATTATATTGCTTTACAAAATGAAAATCAACAGCTCAAAAAGAAAACTGCCTATTTTAAGAATTGTGTAAATGAGCTAATGAATGAAGTTAAGTCACTTATTAAAGAGATAGAAGAAAATGAATATCTTAAAAATGAAAATGAAGTGTTAAAAGAAAATTTGAAAATGAGAGATGCATGCATAGATGCTTTTAATGATGGAAAAATGATGAATGTTCAACATGATGATAATATAACAAATGCAAAAATAGCATCTTTAAAAAATGATCTTGCTAAATTTGTGCAAGGAGAAGAGAACCTAAATGTTATGTTAGGGGCACAAAGGTCTAGTCTTGATAAACAAGGAATTGGGTATAATCCTATTAAAAATATGAAAAATAAGACTAATAATAATATTAGAATGATTAATAGTAAACCAAGGTTTAAACCACTTTATTGTTCACCATTTGTTACTTGTAAAAAAATGTGGTTTTAAAGGTCATTTTGATTCTAATTGTAATAAAATTAGAATAACACAAATTTGGGTAAAGAAAAGTGATTTATATGTTACTAACCCAAAAGGACCCAAGAAGATTTGGGTACCAAAAAGATAGAGACTATTTGTTTGTAGGTGTCTCAAGATCAAAAAGGAGATGGCTAATTCTTTACTTTGAGAGAGTAAGTTACCTATAAATTATTTGGCAAAATCTGTAAGTACCTCATGTTGTTTTTTAAATAGAGTTTTAATTAGATATATTATTATAAAAACTCTATGGATTTCGTATTACAAGGGTTCATAACATCATTTATTATGTCAAATGCTCCATGTTTAATATATATGACAATCTTAACAAAAGGTTGATATATAGGTAACAAATTACAAAGGTATGATTATATTGTTTACTTGCTATATGTGATTTTGTTATAACCTTGTTCTATTGTCATTCTTTATGCTTATTTTTTTAATTTGGCAAATGGGGTGAGATAACTAACTTCAACTAAATTGATATGAATTATTTTTTGTTGATGACAAAGGGGGAGAGATATTTGGGTATATTTGTTTGAATTGGTATTCATGTTGATATTGAGATACTATAGTATGCTGGAATATACAATGATGGTTATTTGGATAAAGTAATTTTCTTTTGCTCCTTAATATGCATAAATTTAGGTGGAGCCATATACTTAGGGGGAGCATGTTGGTGCATAAATTGTCATCATCAAAAAGGGGGAGAATGTTGGTTTTTGAATTTATGATGTTTTGAATGATGACTAATTTAAGTATATTAGACATGTGCATGGTTCATGGTTTGTTATAATATTATTATTAATATTCATGTGTTATGGTTATTACATGAACACTTGTTGATTTCCTTCCGTTGGTAAGTTGGAATATTTTAAAATTAAGGAAGATTTGATTTAGAGTTTATTAAGGAAGATTTGATTTGGAATTTATTAAGGATGATTTGAATTTAAGTTTATTAAGGAATATTGATATTTATAATTTTTAATGCTATCAAATATTATTAGATGGGTTTATATATGTTATTCCAGCTGGTTCAAATTTCCTTCATCTATTATACAGAGTATTTCGTGGGTACTATAATTTATTTAAGGATATATTCTTGCTTAGTGGGGCCCACAACTGTTAGTGGTACTTTGTATTCTAATTGAGAAAGGATTCTTACTGAAGTTGTTTAGAGTTGGTGGGTCTCATCTTATCTTATCTCCTTGTTCCTTTATTTAAGGTGTTTTGGTTTGACTTGAAAACATATCCTTGATTTACCAAATCTGTTGGACTCTTTAATTGCTAATATCATGGGGTATACCAACTTTTATATGCGTTTCCTATTCTATCTCTTGTTCATAACTGTTGGTCAATATTGTAGCTAATATTATGGGATTTAAATCATCTGATTTCTTGCTATAGGATTTAAATCATCTGATTTATTGCTAACAATTATTTTATAGCCGTTGGGTCTCTCTTTATATATAGTCTTATTTTCACGGCTAAGGACAAGAGGATACAAGAAGCTAATTCATGTTGCTATACATAGAAGAATCCTATTGAGAGCTTTCATTGTTTATTTCCAGCTATTCATTGTACTGTCTATAATTCTTTGTGGCTGGAAAATAAGAAGTCTATTGTAATTTCTTATATCATATTCAAAGTTCAAAGCTTGTTTGGCTTGATCGATCCAGTAGTGGATAGGGTCTGTTCAAAGAGAGGTTTCAAGGTTGCAGAGGTGCAAAGGTTTCAGTGGTGAGAAAGGTTGCAGAGGTGCAAAGGGGGGAGAGCTGTCCATCAGTGGAAAACTTCTTTGTAACAGGGAGTTCTTATTATTGTATTTAATTGAAAATTAAGTTTAATAAAAAGAGTCTCCAATCCTAGTTGGGATTGGACGTGGATTACGCCACTAGGTAGAGGATAGGGGTTGAACCACGTAAAAATCTTGGTGTGATTTTTACTTCTGTTTATCTCTTTAACTGTCATTCACGTTCTGCACTTTTTGTTATTCACGCCACTAATCCAAACACTAAAGCAGACAGGTCTAGCTATCTGATAATCATAAACGAAGAACAGACACTAAAAGCGAGCATGGTGTAGTATATGCAATTAAACTTAGAGAGAGAAAAATTTCAAAAAGTTTTCAATGTTTATCACTTTTAGATTGAACACCTATTCACCCCCCTCTAGGTGTGCACATACATAGAATTACATGAACTAGCAGGAACAAACTTTTGACTGAATAAATATATAACATGAACAAATATATCTGGACCGAAGGGTAATGAAGGTGATCAGCCTTTCATACCTGACTTATACATGCAATATGTACAGAGTACAATTCTACAATGGCAATCGACAATGATTAACCATAACCATATCTGAATGAAACAACTCTTAGTAGAGTTAAGTAAAACTTACTCGAACCGATTGATTCTCAATTCACGCATTTAAATAAGCTTTGTCTGAAGACCTAATATTAATAATATCGATATATAAATTAGAATAATATCATCACAATATTTAAAATCCCCTAAACACATAACACATAACACTATCAGTGTATAACACACATAAGACTCGGTATCAAGTCAAACTATTGCAGTTTGAGTTGAATTCGTCAAAATTCTAACATTCTGACGGTCTAGTCGGACTTTTATCGAGTCTAAGTTCAATTAAACTCTGCCTTAACACCTAATAATTATCTTAGATAATTTATTAACAGTTAAAACATTTTCCAAGTCTCATAAAAAATTTCAGATATTTATGATCATTTATCGTTAATTTTCCATCATTAAAAACGTATTTATATAATATAAATACCATAATATTTTATTATCATTAATATCTATTTATTATCAAATATTAATGAAATACATGTCATAATATTATAATATATTTATAATATCACAAAGTATTTTTAATACTTTAAAATCACCTTTATATGATTTTTAAACAATTAAATCCATTATCCGATAATTGCTATTACTATTAAAATATTAATATTTTCATGACAAAATATCAAAAGTTATATTTTATGACTTTAAATATTTTTATAACACTTAAATCATTTTCCTATGATTTTTAAATCATTAATTCTATTTTTCCACAAGTTATTTAATATATTTATTAAATAAATTAATTATCAATTATTATAATTTTTCAATCATTACTATTATATTTATATGATTTAAATACTTTAATCTCATATATTAAAAGTTTTTTTTTTGAACATAAAAGTCAAAAACCAATCCAGTAAGTAGATGGCCAATCCAGCAAACCAAACTTCAATCCAGCAAATTGGATTTTAAATCCAGCAACTAGATTGCAATCAAGCAAGATGGATTCAACATATTTTCAATTCAGTAAACTGTTTTTCAATAATCATTTTTAGTGTGTAGCTTAAGAAATTAGCCCTATCATGCTCAACTTCAGAAATTCTCATCTCTTGGCACAATCTTATACGTGTTAACGTGACACTCCAGTTTAAATTTCGTGGCCATCGGAGTTGTAGAACTTCGGTTATAGCGATTTTCGTCGAAAAATCACAAAAATTGAAATGGTCACAACTTGGTCATTTTAAGTCGGAATGAGCTCATTTTTGGACAGTAGGTACTTAATACAATATAGTTTCATGTCCCAAAAGGCTGAAATTTTTCTGACAATTTAAGTTGCCGAAACAGCCCCTGGAAATCCCTTAGCAGTAGCAAAAATAGAAAAATGAGTTTTTCGTACTTTGTTAAAAATATTCCATACGGAAATCTACAAGTCCTTTTTCAGTGATTCCACTTGGAGATGTTAGATAACGTATCATAGTATCCTCCCAAAGATTTCCAGAATTTTTAAATATCCAAAAAATTACTAAACTGCCCCTACTCTTGACTGTCCAAAAACAGTCAGTTTTTCCCTAAAAAACACACAACTATTTTTACTAAATTAGTCACTACGGACTGTATACTCAACATTTTTGAGTGATACCATTTGGGTTTAGTAGATAACTTACATATCTAGCACCTCTCTTTGACGGATCGCAAAAAGAAGGTGTAGATCAAAAACGGTGGAAATCCAAAGTACATATAAATTTTAGGGCTCATAAACTATAAAAATTACTTTTCTTTATTTTTTTGATTTCCAACTAAAACAACACCCAATATGGGTATATCTAAACATCAAACACTCAATGACAAGTATATTCATGGTTTTTGAGTTTAGAAATATAGATTCAAGATTTGATTTAGTATACTCCAACTAAAATATATAAATTAGTTTAAGATTATACATTTTGGTTATTTCCTCCTCTTTCCTTTCATGGCCACTCTTCTGTTTTTTCTTCTTCCTCCCATGGAGCTACCACCCCTCATCTCCATCCTCCACCATGGCTGCCGCCCCACCTCTTTCTCTCTCTCTAGTTTCTTATGTTAGCAACTAAGAGATGAAAGAGAAATGAATTTTAGAAGTTAGTAAAAATATGTTTTATTTGTTATTAGTAAAAATGTATAGATATACAATGTGTATATCTATAATAAATCCCCCAACTTCTCTTTCTTTCTCTCTCTCAATAATCATTTCATAGATGTATGGAAGATTATTAAGTAATGTGGCTTCATAAATAAATTGACACATGGCCAATTAAGTTTGGTGAAATATCTCCTGCACATGTGGTGCTTGAAATGGTGATGTGCACCCCTCCTTCTCCTCTCCTTTTCCTCTCCTAAACATCTGGCCAAGTGGCCTTATTATCTACCAAGTTTGGTTTTGTTTTAATGCTTACTTAATATACCAAATGTCTAAAGTTCCCCTCCTTCATTGGTTTTTAAATTGGGCCACTCATTAATCTTTTGGACTTTAAATTTAATTTCTTGGGCCATGAAATATACATAGTCCAATACTTTTAATTTACATAACCTTATATATTTAATTAGGATTTCTAGTCCATTTGTTTTGGACTTTAAATAATTAATTCTACTATTCTTTTAATGTTTTGGGCTTACAAATTTAATTTCTTTGGGCCATAACAAATAAAAGTTGAATGAAAAGTGGCGGTAACCGTGTTATCACGGAAGTCGGGTGGTGCCTAAAATCTTCCCTCCACTTAACCAAGCCCCCGGACCCTAACGAATTTCGGTTTTGCAGATCAGTTAAACCGTGTCATATCACTAGGTCTCTGTGCAAAGTTTTTCTCGGTTGAGTTGATGCAACCATTTAAAAATACCAATTGGCGACTCTTACAATCAAATCGTCGACATATACATGTCAGACCTTTTCAAACTCGTTTTTTAAACAAATCTCACCTAACATGAGAACACCAAAAGGCAAGAACAAAAAGGGACAAATAAAAATCATGACGTCGATAATATTTATAACAATATAGGATTTGAAGAAGTATAACAGTTCAAAACTCTTTTCAACGGAGTGTTGTTTACCATTTCTGGACTTTTATTATTTCTGTCAGTCACAAAGACTTAGAAATCTTGTTCAGATGTGAGATAAGGGATCAATATATTCAACATCCTAGGAGTATCCATCTCATCCTAATCGTGCCCACTTGCACTAAGTGTCAAATTTTATTGACACACAATTATCCCTTCTGGGATATACAACTCAGTATAGGATGTCTTACCTGTGACACCCCCAAATCCGGGTACTTCATACCTTCATGATTCGGTATTCACTTTATAAAAATATTCACATCTAACTACCCAATCATAATAAAATTGAATAATAAACATTCCCAATAAGGGATTACATTAATAAAAATTTCCCAGGTTATCTAACCTTTAAGTACAATCACTCAAATGCGAAATAAAATTAAATATATTCATTTCAAGAATTCAAACAAAGTCTGATAATAAACTATCAACATGATTACAAGTCTTCAATACTTGTTTATCTTTCTATTTCCCTTACTGGTGCTAGGTACATCGACCTTCTCAACTTTAGCTGTAAGGTTACATAACAAAGAGTGATCAAACAAAGCTCACTCGAAATAATAATGAATAAAATCTTTACAACAACTGCCTAATAATAGACTCAATAGAACCGAACAATATGTTCTATCAACATTCTGAAATATAACTGAGGGTCCTAAGACCACGAACCATGTCCATAGTTATAAGTAATCTTTCAACTTAAACTTTAATAGTCATAAGACTATAGGGACTCCTCGTACTTAGGGGGATCAGCCCTTCGTATAATGTATTGTGCACAAAAATTTCAACGCTAAGCATAAACCCCTAATAATAGGGTTGTTCATCTTAGTATTTAGAGTACAAGTCCGCACCAACGTAAGTTTGGGTTGGATACGTTTCAAGGGAAATTTAGAATTTAACGGTCATCAACTAAGGATTAGTTGAATAAAAGGTAATAACTCTATGTTACGAAATAAACCATAATTGAATCAACATTGTATACTAAGTTCTTGCTTTAGGAATAATCTAATAGCATAAGTATTGAATAATATATCATACCTTGCTTTGAACAACATTAAGCTAAGGTTAAACTCTTAGAACTGAATATTAAGTATGCATAATAAGTAATAACTTGAACGATAAAACTTGTTCATCAGAATGAAGATTATTGCATGCTAAAATAACAAGTTTAGGTTTAGAAAAACTTGCACAATGAAATAACAGAACTAACTCAACGAAAGTGTAGAGTTGGAAAACTTGCATAACGTATCTAACTAGAAACAATAACTTGCTCAATGAAACAAGTTAAAATAAGAATAATTTGCTCAATATAATCGAGATAGGATAAGTAAATTTACAAAATCGTAAATAAACTAACTCAACGAAAGTGCGGAGATAAAAAACTTGCATCATCATAAACAAACTAGATATAAGAACTTGCGTAATTATAATTGAAATAGGACAAGTACTTGCACAATAATAACAATAGGACTAGCTCAACGAAAGTGTAGAGTTAGAAAACTTGCCTTGCTTGTAGGCTAAACCGTAACAATTCAATTCACAATATCCTATACACATATCATTAGGTACAATTAGTCATTACAAATACTCTATAAGTATCTATTTCATGTATGGTTTGATTGTTAACCACATAGTTAAATTACATCCATTAAAAATAACAACACGCTCGTTAAGTGTTAATTATATGTTCATTCATAGTACTATAACACCATAATAACAAATTTACATGTTAAACAATTATCATATATTGCATTCCATTAACAACTACAGACTTTTGTGCAAAACAAAAGTCGTTCTGAACTCTACTTCTAACCAAATGTTGCATAGAAGAGATGATGAGTAACAAATTGTGAGACCTAAGTCATAGGTCGGCGCTGCGGCGCGAAAGTCAATCTTCGGCTCTGAATTTGGTGTTGTGGCGCGAGAATTTGAGTTGGGGCGTGGATTTTGGGGCTGAGGCGCCGAAACTTACAGAACCCAACCCGAAGAACAGAACATCTAAATTATGGACTAATTAATATTGCTAACATCTAAATTAAGACGTATAATTTACACACATTACTCATAACCATTTAATCATCATACATATACCAATTTAAAGCAATTAAACAACAATATCAGAAAACTTAAATCTTTGAAACCATAGTTTAAAAGCCAAAACTCTATTGTTGTCATTTGTTAAACATAGTGAACATTGTAATACTAATAATAAACCATTTTTATTCTTTTAAACTATGTTCTTTGTATTTCTTACCCAATTAACAAATTCAAAGTTCAATTTTTACAATTAGTTCACAATCAAATTATAAATTTTTGTACTCTACAAACCACGTTCATACATGGGTTCACTGTAAAACCAAATTCTTTTCTTGCAGACTTAATTTAGCATACAATCTTATATATATATATATATATATATATATATATATATATATATATATATAGTTATAACAATTACAATTACAAATACATATGGTTTATAGGAAATTTGTAAAAGCCTTATACACAGTGAAATTCTAGAACACAGAGAACATAAAACATATTAACACATATACGTATTTATAACATAAAGGTTATGGAAAAAATACCTTTTGTTGCTTTGAAAATCCTTACTAATTGTAGACAATTGTTAGCAAACACAGGAACTCTCTCTTGCTATCTCTCTCTCACTCTCTCAACTTCTCTGTAACTTTTGTTCTCTAAAAACTTTTTATTTCCTTAGGCTTAACCAACTACACTATACGTAAAATAAAAACACAAACAACGTACGATTTGAAAACGTCTAAAACCGACGCTATACTTAATATACTAAAAAGTTATCAGTTACCAAATTAATATATATATTATTTATATTTTATTTATTTAATTTATATTATTATAATTCAAAATTCAAAAGAAATCCAAAAGCCATAAGGCTTCGTTTGGCAAAACTCTTTAAAATTTAAAGACTTAATACATTTAAGCCTTGTTTGACAAAACTAAATTAAACTCCTTTAACTTATTTTTATAACTCCTTTATAATATAGTTATTTGTCACACTTTATTTAATTAAGTTTTAATACTTAATTTAATTAATTCTAATAACAATTTATTAGATTAATTCACCCCATAAATCAATACAACCTAATTATAATTTTCTTTATAATTATAATTTTATTTAATCAACTAACACATCAAATTAAAATATTATTATAATAATTCATTTAATCATTACAAACTTTCTAACTTAATTATTAAATTAAATTTGAATATTATCTCATAATACTAACTTCCTTAATTATTTATTTAACAAATAATTAACCAAATCAAATCAAATCAAATAATATTTATTCAACGATAAACACATCCATTAAATATTTATATAATTCAATAAATATTTAAAATTATAATTAAAATTCTGGATTGTTACATCATTCCCTCCTTACAAGGATTCTGTCCCCAGAATCACAACTCAAACAAATCATTCGTCACATTCTTCCCTACTTACAAAGATTCTGTTCCCAGAATCGAAGACACGGATTAAACAAATAACTCAGGGTAATCTTTCTTCATTTTATATCCGAGTTTCCACGTAGCTTCTTCAGCATTGGGGTTCCTCCATATCACCTTCACAGAAGGTATCACTTTATTCCTGAGCACTTGTTCTTTCCTGTCAACTATTTGAATTGGAATCTCTTCATAGGACAAGTCTTTCTCGAACTGCAACAGTTCGTACTCGATCACGTGCTTGTAATCGGGTATATACGGTCGTAACATCGAAATGTGAAAAACATTGTGAATGTTTTCCAACTCTAGAGGTAGAGCTACCTCGCAAGCTACTTCTCCAACTCTTCGCAGCACTTCGAAGGGTCCAATAAACCTCGGGCTTAGCTTTCCCGTTTTACTGAAATGATTTTTCCCCTTCCAAGGAGAAAATTTTAGAAATACGTAATTTCCTACATCGAATGCACGATCTTGTCTGTGTTGATTAGCATACATCTTCTGTCTGTCTTGAGCAGCTACCAATCTTGTCCTGATGAGTTTGACAACCTCAGTAGTTTGTTGTACCAGTTCTGGTCCTAACAATTGGCATTTACCGACTTCATCCTAGCACAGTGGAGTTCTGCACTTCCTGCCGTATAATTCTTCGTAAGGCGGTATGCCGATGCTCGCATGGTAACTTTTGTTGTAGGCAAATTCCACCAACGGTAAATGTTCTTCCTAGCTCCCTTTGAAATCCATGATGCATGCCCTAAACATATCTTCTAATGTCTGGATTGTTCGTTCTCTTTGGCTATCTGTTTGTGAATGGTATGTCGTACTCATTCGCAACTGTGTTCCCATACATTCTTGTAGTCTCTTCCAGAAGTTTGATGTAAATTGCGGATCTCTATCTGACATAATTGACACTGGCACTCCATGTCTCGAAATGATCTCTTTAATGTACAATCTTGCCAACTGATCAAGATTGAACCTAATCTTAATTGGCAAAAAGTGTGCTGATTTTGTCAGTCTGTCCACTATCACCCAAATCTCATCGCATCCTCTCTGAGTATTTGGAAGACCCACCATAAAATCCATTGTGATGTGTTCCCACTTCCATTCCAGTATTTCCAACGGTTGAAGTAATCTGCTTGGTCTTTGATCCTCAGCCTTGACTCTTTGACATGTCAAGCATTTCGCGACACATTCTGCAACATCTCTTTTCATATTTGGCCACCAAAAATGACGTCATAAATCTTGATACATCTTCGTGCTTCCCGGGTGTATCGAGTATCTTGTGTTATGTGCTTCGGTTAATATTTCTTCTTTAATATCGGGTACTGCTGGAACCCAGATTCTTCCCTCAAACCTTAGTAATCCTTCGATATCGATCTTGTATTTCGCATCACTGCCCTCAACCACTTTCTATTTGATTTTCCCACTATCTTCATCTTGTAGTTGAGCATTCTTCACCTTATCTACTAAAGTTGGACCAGCTTCTATCTGTAATAGTCGTTCTTCGGATTCTTTTGGAAATTTTATTTCCAACTCTAACTTTGTCATTGCTAAAATAAGTTCCTCCTGCGTGGTTATCAGCATCAACTTTTCTCGACCTTTCCTGCTTAAAGCATCTGCAACCACATTCGCTTTGCCTGGATGATAAAAGATCTCACAATCGTAATCTTTTATCAATTACATCCATCTTCTTTGACGCGTGTTCAGGTCCTTCTGAGTGAAAATATACTTCAGACTCTTATGGTCTGTGTAAATCTCAAATTTCTCTCTATAGAGGTAGTGTCTCCATATCTTGAGAGAAAATACTACTGCAGCCAATTCCAAATCATGAGTCGGATACCTTTTCTCATAATCCTTTAGTTGTCTTGATGTATATGCAATAACTTTGCCGTTCTGCATAAGAACACAACCCAATTCTTTATGTGAGGCATCACTATACACCACAAAGTTTCTTGTATTATCTGGTAATGACAACACATGTGCCACACTTAATTTCTTCTTCAAATCTTGAAAAATTTCTTCACACGTCTTCGTCCAAACAAATTTTACTGCTTTCCTTGTCAAATTTGTTAACGGAGTAGCAATCTTGGAAAAATCTTGAATAAATCGTCTATAATAATCGGCCAGTCCCAAGAAACTCCTCACCTTTGACGATGTTCTTGGTTGTTCCCAATTGATTACAGCTTCCACTTTTGATGGATCCATTGAAATCCCATCTTTGTCAATCACATGACCCAAAAATTGTACACGATCTAACAAAAATTCACACTTAGAGAATTTTGCGTACAACTTTTCCTTTCTTAGTGTCTCCAACGTCAAACATAAATGTTCCACATGTTCTTCTTGAGTTTTGGAATACACCAGAATGTCATCGATAAATACCACCATAAACTTATCTAAAAATGGTTTAAACACCCTGTTCATCAAATCCATGAATGCAGCAGGGGCATTGGTCAAACCAAAAGACATCACTAAAAACTCATAATGTCCATACCGAGTTCTGAATGTCATTCTAGGTATATCCTCCTTCCTCACTTTCAATTGGTGATACCCACTTCTCAAATCTATTTTCGAGAAGTATTTAGCACCCTTCAATTGATCAAACAAGTCATCTATTCTTGGCAACAGATATTTATTCTTAATAGTGACTTTGTTTAATTCTCTATAATCAATGCAAAGACGCATTGACCCATCCTCTTCTTCACGAATAACACCAGCGCTCCCCACGGTGATACGCTTGGGTGAATATACTTCTTGTCTAGCAGCTCTTGCAGTTGTGACATCAGTTTCTTCATCTCTATCGGAGCCATTCTGTACGGGGCCTTCGATATCGGTGATGTTCTTGGCGCTAAGTCGATCACAAACTCAATCTCTCTGTCAGGCGGAAGTCCTGGAAAATCCTCCGAAAACACATCTACGAACTCCCTAACCATTGATATCTCTTCCAGTTTCACACCCTTCTTCTGAGTATCGACTATGTAAGCTAAATAACCCACAAACTACGACTCAACAACTTTTGCTCGCATAATCGTCAGACGTTTCATTTGTCTAGGCGATTTTCTACCATAGAAAACAACCTTTGACGGAGTCATAAGGTTTACACATAGCTTTTGGCAATCAATTATTGCTCCATAATCGAACATCCAATCCATTCACAAAATAACATCAAACTCTCCAAGTCTAATCGGGATTAAATCTACCATCATGATATTTCCCTTAATGTTCACCCTACAGTTCTTGTATACGAACCTAACATGGATTACTTCCTTATTTGCAATTTCTATGTTCAAAGGGAAGTTTAATTCTTCACTGGGCAATCCTAACCTCTTAACAAATTCATCATATATAAACGAGCAAGTAGCACCCGAATAAAATAATACATAAGCATCAATATCATTGATTGAGATAATACCTGACACCACATCTTTTGATTGCACAGAATCTTGCACAGTCATGTTAAAGGTTCTGGCTGTGGGTTTGTTTGATGTCGTTGGTCCAGCAATGGCCCATGTACCTCCACTGCTGCCTCTATTGCTTCTTGTTGTCTCTCCAGCCTTCTTCTTAGGGCACTCACGAGCAAAGTGATTCTTGGACCCGCACGTGAAGCAAACATTTTTCTTGGGCTGACCGCAATTTGGGGCGATGTGACCCTCCTGGCCACAGTTAAAGCATACTCGTTTCTCCAATAAGCACACACCCTTATGAAACTTTTCGCATGTAGCACATGCTTCGAACTTCTTATTTTGTTGATTACCCTCCATATTTCTATTCCATTTTCTCTTCAGATTGTTGTTGTCGTTTCCACTACTATCACCTCTATTAGTAATCTCCACTTCATTATTCTTCTTTTTTTGTTCTTGATTGAACTTTGTTACAGCCTCGCCTCCACCTTCAGCGAGAATTACCTTCTCCATTACCGCTGCAAATGTCTTCAGCTGGAACAGAGAGACCCTACTGTACAACCAGGGCTTTAGCCCCTATTCAAACCACTTCACCTTGCGTTCGTCTGTGCTGACTTGATATGGCGTAAACCTCGTCAACTCGTTGAATTTCGCGGCATACTCAGACACCGTCATCGTTCCTTGCTTCAATTCTAAAAACTGCACTTCTAGCTGACTCTTCAAACTCTATGGGAAATAGGTCTCGAAGAATATCTCCTTAAACCTTTCCCAAGTCATAACCCCTTGACCTCCTCAAGTTTTATTGGTCTGGCACCAATAACTAGCTTCTGCTTTCAACATAAATGTTGCCAAAGCAGTCTTCTAATCCTCCCCTACTCTAGCAACATCGAAAACTTTCTCTATCTCTATGATCCATGTCTATGCCTCGACTGGATTCATGGACCCATGGAATTCTGGTGGTCCAACCGCCTTGAAATCCTTAAACGTTGTACCTTGATTCTGAGGTTGATTCTGCAACGCTCTCGTCAGTAACGTCACTAGCTGCCGAACTGGGTTAGCTTCAACATCATTATTGTTAGTTCCCTCACTGGTTCTCTGTCGTAGTTGACATCTTGGAGGCATTTTCTGTTAAAATATATTCATTAGATTATTACCCAACTCTTTTAAGTAATTTCTACTTAACTTGCCCCCATAAAAGAAATCATCACATAACACATAACACTTTGGAATAAAATAAAATAATAACTTTTATTCATTCATAATCCTTTTGAAAAACATAAGAACAATAGCATCACTGCTATTTACATTACTTTCCTGAACTACTAAAGTTTCAGGATAACATCATCATCATATCCCATAGGTTACATAACACTTGGGATTTACATTTTATTATCTAACATTTTATTAATCGCACAACAGGTACATTCCCTACGATGTCCTACTAAGATACTGTGTAGCCTTACGACGCTCTTCCTCCATAATTCAAAACATTGTTCTGCGATCTAATATGTATGATGGCAGCGTCTTGAACTGAATCAGATAACCTATGACCCAATCTTGAGCTCGATTAATCACGGTGTTGAATACGTTATTCATCTCCTCCATCTTCATCCTCTTTGCTTGTGCGTCTCTTGCTGCCATCCCAACTCATTGAAAAGCTTCTTCGTACGCATCTTCAGCTCTTGACCTCTTAGTAGATTCTTCATGTAGCTTGTTCTTCAGTTCTGCGATCACCTCGATCTGTTGTTCATTCACTCCTTTAGTGTGGACCAGCTTCTCTTCGACATTAGTCAGTCGTTCATCACGATCCTAGATCTCATTGTCTTTCTATGCCATCTAAGTTTGTTGTTCAGCTACTATCTCTTGCAACTCCTCGACGATATCCTGAAGTTCCACATTGCGGTCGTAAACTTCATCATACATACGAGTGACGATCGAGTTCAATAGAACCTCTTCCTCCTCGTCCTCGTCATCCTCATTCTCCTATGGCAGCTCAACGAGATCCTCCTCATCCGTTTCCACATCATCATCCTCCTCTTCAACCACTGTGACCAACGGGGCTGACTCCCGTGGCAGTAGTTGTTCCCAAACAACTTGAATGCTACGAGGCTCCTCCTCTCTAGGCATCTGAGGTCCTTCCTCCCTAGCCTGACTTGATTCTCCGACATTAGTCATCCTGATAAAAAAAATTTAAGTTTTAATCATTAATCATTAATACTCAACAGTCACGAGCACATAAGTTGTAATCACATAAGCACATAAGTGTTTTATTACTTCTTCCTGAAAACTCGATAAGATTTAATACCACTATCTTTTCAAAGGTTACTTCCTAAGGCTTTTTGTAAGACCCCGAATTTTATGAAATGAAAGTATTTAATTTTCTTATAATTATTATTTTATTTAGTAAATGGTTAAATTGATAAAGGTTAAATTTAAGGGTGATATTTGAAAATTTTGCAAAGAAAGTAAGTTAATATAAAATATTTGTTGTGTCGAGGAATATTCCATTGGTCGGGGAATATTCGTTTTAAAAGGGATATTCGTACGACGGCATTGTGACACCCCCTAATTCGGGAACTTCAATTCCACAGGATTTGGTGTTCACTGTACAAATATCATCTATCTATCTACCCATAATAAATGCAAGCCATGCAATAGATAGAATAAAAATCTTCCCCTTAAGGGTTACAACATCCGAATAATAATAATACAATCCCAGGTTAAGCTAACCTTAAACATCTGTGTGGAAACATAAACAATAAGTCTTAAACAACATCAAGTCTTAACACATAAATTCAACATCTCATAAATACAAGTCTTCAACTTTTGTTAATCTTGCCCTTGCCTTTACTAGTAGAAGGCTCATCGGTTCTTTCATTCTTAACTGCAATGTTATTATTAAGCAAGAGTGAGGATGATTGCCCACAAATAAAATAATGAAATAACAATGTATAATAACATGCTAGGGAATCAATGACTTCTGAAATAAAAGTTCAACTTTTGAATCAAGAATGAATAACAAGAATCAAAAGATTTTTAAGGGTCATAAGACCTTGAACTATGTCCTAGGTTATCAAGGGTTATACTTGAAACCTTTAACAATCATAAGACTATAGACCTTTCTACTCTGCATTTAGGGGATCACTTCTTAGTACCATCACACTCATATACACAATATCTTAACGCTAACGCATAAGTAAATCCCTTTGCAGGGTTGTTCATCTCAGTTTGACATTCGAGTCCGCACTAAAGGAAGTTTGGTTTGGATAATTCAATAAGGGTTCTGAAATTTAGAACGTTCATCAACTAAGGACTAGTTGAATCAATAAAGTTCACTAGTCTAATAAGGTTCAACAATAATGATATTCGATTTGAATAATAATCTCAAGAAGTATACAATAGGACAATTATTATATAACTGAATCATGCTTTGAAAAGATAATCAATCTTTAATATAACATTTGGACTTGAATAATAGTAATGATAATTTACTCGAGGTAACTAATAAACTTGAACAATAATGACAAGTAGGGTTAGGAAACTTGCCTCGTGCGTAGATTACACTTTAACTAAGCATGTTCTTTGAATTTAGTCCTACATACCATTCACATTCACAATACCAGTTAATTATAATATAATTAACCATCATAAATTCATTCTTTTTATCTAAACTTTGGTTATGACTATACTTAGTCAATTTATCACATTCATTGTCACATAATTTACACTTCACAAATAACAAGCTAATTATGAAATCAATAATTCAATCCACATGTAATTATGTTATTTACATGTTAAATATATATTTTAACATCTTATTATACTTATAACATATTTTTATGTTCATTACATTAAGTTAACAATACATTGCTAGACTTAACACTTTAAAAATTACATTTCTGGACCATTCTGAGTCAGCCATACCAGCTTATACTAGGTCTTGGTGATGCGCATACATATATTTATACTAACTTGGACTTGTATGCAGTGCCAAGTAAGCGAAATAATAAATAGATAATATGCCACATATACAGTATCGTATCATTCAGAAATGGCAGTTCACGAAAAATCGCAGAACATGCCAATTTCTACCAATTTCTTATTTTCTACTCGAATTTAGACATACCCATATGATATAATTCACACATAATCATTACCCAACATTTATAGAGTGACTTTAACCAATTTAAACACTTAATTACAGAATTAAAGCATGCAATTTTCACTGTTCTTGATGTTCTTGAAGGTTTTGAAAACAAAACATGAAAATTAACACTACGGATTCGTTATAACACCGAATCCGTTCATTTAAGGTTTGGTCTCTTCATATTAACATGCATAATAATATACGAGTATAAATTTTACAAAATCATTTATGTTTGACACATTAAAATTACGTATAAGGGCCATATGGCCAAAACCCATACTCTGTAAGTTTTGATCAACATATACGATGTATTTTAATGAAACAGATTATATGGTTTATGAAATATATATAATTAAATACAATATGGTAACATTTAACACATAAACAACACATAATCCATACCCTTTATAAATACAAAGACCTTACAGAAAACTTGAAAGCCATTTTCATAAAACTTACACAATGTAACTTTAAAAATTTGGGAAGGATGAGATTACCCTGAGTGTAAGGTATAAATTAGAAGACTCATATGTTTTCTTAAATTCTCCTCTTTTAATCTCTTTCACAATATCTTAATTCTCTCTGACAATTCTCAAACTCTCTCTCTGAATATTTCTTAGACTTAGTAATAATGAAGGAGAGAATACGTATAAAGGAAAGAACTGATGCGCACTAAGGTCAGTTAACCCAATCATGGGTAACTGCTATCAACCACTACTAGGGCCTTGTTTGGCAAGCTTTAATTGATTCAAGGTCATTTAATTTAATAAAAGCTTTATAATATAGTTTAAATCATGTCACACCCATACACAATAACTCAATTATATTATTTAATTTAATATAAAATAAATATAATAATTTCTCATAAATTCACATAGTCACATAATTAATTTTCTCATGAATTAATTATATCAAATTATTAAATCTCTAATTAATAATTAAATTAATTAAAATAACATCATGCTTAAATAAATATTTCATTTAATACAATAAGCTCACATAATGACATACTTCGATAATAAAATTCTCCACATTAATTTAATAGATGTAACACATATAGTTAAATTAATCTACCACAACTGCATCAATTAATTATTTAATCTAATAATTAAATCATCAAAATATTTATTTACTTCAATAAATATTAAAATTAAATTACAAAAATCTCGCTCATTACATCTTTCCCCCTTAAAAGGATTCTGTCCCCAGAATCACGACTCAATAAATTCGACCCGTTACATTCTCCCTCCTTACAAAGATTCTATCCCCAGAATCGCTTACACATAAATTAAGTAAATAAATGAGGGTAATTCTTCATCATATTCTCTTCGAGTTCCCACGTAGCTTCTTCTTCATCGTTGTGGTTCCTCCAAATTACCTTTGTAAGGTATTACTTTATTTCTGAGAACTTGTTCTTTTCTGTCAACAATTTGAACAGGAATTTCTTCGTAAGATAAGTCTTTTTCAAAATGCAGGGGTTCGTATTCAATTACATGCTTGTAATCGGCTTTATAAGGTCGTAACACAGAAACATGGAAGACGTTGTGGACATTCTTAAGTGATGGAGGTAAGGCTACCTCGTACGCGACTTCTCCGATTTTACGCAATACTTCAAATGGTCCAATGAATCTTGGACTTAATTTCCCCTTCTTTCCAAACCTGATCTTTCCCTTCCAGGGAGAGACCTTCAAGAAAACATAACTACCGATTCAAACTCAATATTTTTACGATGTGGATCAACGATTTTTCTTCCGCTCTATCTCTTGAGTCGCTACTACGTGTTCGGATAACTTTGACTATTTCTCATTGCATCTCATTGCACTACAATTCGCGCCCTAGCAATTGCCTTTCACCAACTTCATCCCAAAGAAGCGGAGTTCTCGCACTTTCGCCATAACGTATAACGCTCAAGGCGGCATAATATACTACTAGCGTAATAAACTGTTGTTGTAGCCAAAACTCTACTAACTGTAGGTGATCATCCCAATTTCCTTTAAAGTCCATCACACAGCTCTTAACATATCTTCTAATGTCTAAATCGTTCTTTCGCTCTCGTCCATCCATTTTGAGGGTGGTATGTTGTACTCATTCGCAATTGCGTACCCATGCATTCCTCAAGACGCTTTCCAAAATTCGATGTGAGCGCGGATCTCTATCGAAACAATTGACACCGGAACTCCGTGCCTCAAAACAATCTCTTTACGATAACCTCGCCAATCGATCTAAGTTGAATCTTATTTTGATCGGAAGAAAGTGTGCGGATTTCGTCGATCCAATCAACGATAACCCATACCGCTGTCGTAGCCTTTTCTAAGTCGCTTCAAGGCCAACCACGAAGTCCATTGTAATATGTTCCCATTTCCATTCGGGATCTCCAACGGTTGTAGCAATCCACTTGGTCTTTGATGTTCTTTCTTTTCTTTCTCGACAGTGTCGACACTTGGCAACACATTCTCGCAACATCACGCTTTTAAATTCGCCACCGTAAATGTTGTCGAAGATCTTGGTACATTTTGGTACTACCAGGTGAATCGAATATCGTGAACTATGAGCCTCGCTCAAAATATCTTCCTTAATCTCTTGTCTTCAAGCGGTACCCAAATTCTACTCTCAAATCTCAAAGATTCCTTCCTTATCCATCTTAAATCTTGCCTCGGCTTCCTTCAGATATCTTCTTTGTCACCTTTTTACATTCTTCGTCCCGAAGTCGAGCCTCCTTTACTTTTTCTCTAGTAGAGTTGTACTGTATTGCATCCGAAATATTTTCTCATCAATCTCCATAGGATACTTCACTTCCAACTCAGTTTTCCATTTCTCGCAATTAGCTCCTCCCGAGCAAATAACAACATCATCAATTTCTCACGACCTTTTCTACTTAAGGCGCTTAAAACCACATTTGCTTTACTCCGATGGTATAAAATCTCACAATCGTAATCCTTAATTAATTCCAACCATCTTCTTTGACGATATTCAAATCCTTCGTAAAAAAATATATTTCGACTTTTTGTGGTCCGTATATATTTCACACTTCTCCCCATAGAGATAGTGCCTCCAAATTTTCAAGGCAAAAACAACTGCAACTAACTCCAAATCATGGGTCGATATCCCTTCTCGTAATCCTTCAATTGTCGTGATGCATACGCAATGACTTTTGCCGTTTTGCATCAGTACACGTAGCCAAGTCCTTTATGCAACGCATCACTATAAATAACAAAATTTCCTGTATCATCCGGAAGAGATAACACAGTGGTACTCAACCTCTTCTTCAATTCTTGAAAACTTTCCTCACACTTATCCGTCCAAACAAATTTCACAGACTTTTTCGAGTTAAATTCGTTAACGAGTTGCGATCTTGAAAAGTCTTGTATGAACCTTCTATAATATCCCGCCAATCCAAGAAAACTTCTTACTTCCGACGGCGTTCTCGGCTGATCCCAGTTAATCACGGCTTCGACTTTAGATGGATCTACCGAAATTCCATTTTTATCGATCACGTGACCAAGAAATTGTACTCGTTCAATCCAAAATTCGCATTTTGAAAACTTGGCATACAACTTTCCCTTCTCAATAGTTCTAATGTTAATCTCAAATGCTCTTCATGTTCTTCCTTGGTTTTAGAATAAACCAAAATGTCATCAATAAATACCACTACTTAACTTGTCCAAAAACGGCTTGAACACACCATTCATTAGTCCCATAAATGTCAGCAGGAGCATTCGTAAGACCAAACGACATTACTAAAAATTCAGAGTGACCATATCGCTCGAACGCCGCCTTCTGGACATCCTCCGGCCTCACCTTCAGTTGATGATAACCGCTTCTCAAGTCTATCTTGGAAAAGTATCTCGCTCCCTTTAATTGATCAAACAGTCATCGATCCTCAGTAATGGATATCTGTTCTTAATCGTGACCTTATTCATTTCTCTCAGTAGTCAATGCAGAGTCGCATCGATCCGTCCTTCTTTTTTTCAAAAATAAAACCGAAAGGCGCCCCCCTACGATATACGCTTCGGTTGAATGTACTTCTTGTCCAACAATTCTTGTAGTTGTACCATTAGTTCTTTCATCTCTCTGTGCCATTCTATGGTGCCTTCGATATTGGAGCGCGATTCGCGCCAAATCGATCACGAAATCTACCTCTCTATCCGTGGAAGTCCCGCAAATCGTCTGAAAACACGTGATGAAGTCCCTCACAATCAGTATCTCTTCTACCTTGATTCTTTTTCGATCGTCGACTATGTAAGCTAAATATCCTACACACCTTTATCTTAATAACTTTCGCGCTCGCATCATCGCGACAACTCATTGTTTAGGCGACTTGCTACCATAAAATACAACCTTTGACGGGTCATAAGGTTAATACGCTTTTTTGGCAATCAATTACAACCCGTAATTGAATAACCACCCATTCCCAAAATAACGCCAAATTCCCAAGTCGAATAGGGATAAGATCTACGCTCATGATATTACCCTTAATATCCACTCTACAGCTTCTTATATACGCATTTCAATAGGGATTATTTCTCTATTCGCAATTTCTATGTTCATGGGATAATCCAATTCATCCTTAGGCAAATCTAAATTCTTGGCAAAGTCATCGATATAAAGGAACAAGTAGCACCCGAATCAAATAAAACATAAGCATTAATTTTATTGATCGAATGATACCCACGACACCACATCACGGATTGAATCGCATCTTGCACCGCCATGTTGAAAGTCCGCAAGGCGGTGGCGGGTTTTTGTTGTTGGTTGGTCCTGATGGTTAAGGCATTTCCACCGTTGTTTCCTCGCTTTCTCCTCGATCCCGACCCTCCCGATCCCTTCTTGGGGACAATCTTTTTGCCGATGGTCCTTCAACCACAAGTGAAACAAGCACCCTTCTTTGGGTTTGGACAGTTTGGTGCTATGTGGCCTTCCTGACCACAATTGTAGCACACTCTTTTTCCTTTCATACAAACTCCCAGATGGGCTTTCCCGCAGGTCGGGCATGCTTCGATTCTTTTCTTCTGACTACCTTGCTGATTCCCCGATGAGTTGTCATTCCATCTTTTCTTCTGATTAAAATTTCCACCTCCTGTGCCACTTCCACTAACCTTGTTATTTCCTTCACCTTCACTCTTCTTCTTCTTCTGATCTTGATTGTACTTGGTCACCGTGATCGCTTCCACCTTCAAATGAGGATGGCCTTTTCCAAGACTCCAAAGAAATGTGTTTAGTTGAAACATTGATACCTTTGTTGTACACCCAAGGCTTTAGTCCTTGTCAAACCGCCTCTCTCGCCTTCCTCTCATCCGTGTGAACTTGATACGGGCGAACCTCGCTAACTCGTTGAATTTTGCCGCATAATCAGTACGCCTCATATTTCCTCGCTTCAATTCCGTAAATTGAACCTCCATCCGTTCTCATGAGCTAGTTGGAAGTACATCTCAAAAACATTTCTTTAAATCTCTCCCAAGTAATTACACCTTCACCTCCTCGCAACTTTGTTTGCTTGCCACCAATAGCTAGCCTCGGACTTCAAAGATAAACGCTGCAAAAGCGGTCTTCTAGTCTTCTAACCCTAGCAACGCCGAAAACCTTCTCCATTTCCATAACCCACGCTTGAGCCTCGATCGTTCATGGAACCTTTAAATTCTCGCGTCCCCACCGCCTTGAAATCTTTAAACGTAGTATTTGGTGGAGCTTGAGGTTGATTATTCATTGCTCCAATCGATGAAGTTAACCAACCGCCGCATTTGGATTAGCATTGGCATTATTGTTGTTATTTGTTGACTTTTCCCGAAATTGGTTGACGTGGTTGTCTTCTTTCTAGATGCGCATATTTTTTCGTTAAGAATAATATATGCTTATTAAATCTCTATTAAATTCTCTAAATAGTTAAGACTTAACTCAACAATTTAATATAATCATTTAACACATCATCTCAAACAACTTAATATATTTAATTCAAACTAAAAGTTTTACATCAAACGATAAAGATAACTACTATTTACATCCACCATCCTCGAGATAAAGAATCCACAGATTTAAATATTAAAATATTCCTTCGCTCATAAACATATCGAATTTACATATAAAAACTAACTAAGTCTTTCACATAATTAAATAGATTATATCACTCGTTCATCAAGGTGCTTGAATAGCCTTGCCACGCCCTCTTTCCATGATACGAGACATCGTCCTGCGATCCAAAGATGTACGATGGAAGTCCTTCGAACTGATGGGGTACCTCAAAACTCGATCCTGGGCTTCATCCATCAGATGATTAAGTGTAGAGTATGTCTCTCCAAGCTTTGCCTTCTTCGCACGACCATCCTCTTCTTCGCAAGATCAAAGACGACGTGACTCTCTTACCCAAATTTCCTCTCGCTATGGCAAGCCTCTTTGAACTCTCTTCGATCCTTCTTCAACTTTTCTATCTCTCGTCTTTATCTTCTGGTTTGACCTTCTCGTGGACCAAATCCCATTCTACATTTCCCAATCGTGAGTGAAGAGTCGAAATCTCCTCTCCTTCTCCTCTAGAGTAATCATTTGAATAATAGCCCGCTCAATGGATCCTCACTCTCATCTCGTAACTCCACGCTACTATGGTCAGATAATGTGTCATACATCTCAAAGATCAATGGAGTGCCGTGGAAACTCCTCTTCTTCCTCTTCCTCATCAAATTCCTCCTCAGATCCTCCTCAGGATCGGGCCTCGTGTTCATGCTCCCGACCAACAACGGTGATCAATGGAGATGACTCCTCTGCACTAAAATCGCTCCCTAACGATATGAATGTCTCTCGGCTCTCCTCTCAGAGGTACTATAGGTACTCGGGGTTCCTCCTCCCCGCCGACTAGTTCCTCCAACGCCGACATCCCGACAACAAAATTTCGAGTTTTAGTTACTAAGCCATACTAGTGAGCACATACTTTTAACACATAAGCACATAAAGTCTTTTATTATCTTCAATGAATTACAAAAATTCATTTCCTAGAACTCGATAAGAGTTTTCCATCACTATGTTCTTTCTATAAGGCTACTACCTAAGGTTGTTCCCCCACCTAAGGTTCATAACCTATAGCTTTGATACCAACTTGTGACACCCCCAAATCCGGGAACTTCAATTCCACGAGATTGGTGTTCATCAGATAAATATCATCTATCTATCTACCCATAATAAATGCAAGCCATGCAATAGATAGAATAAAAATCTTCCCTTAAGGGTTACAACATCCTAATAATAATAATACAATCCCAAAGTTAAAGCTAACCTTAAACATCTGTGTGAAACATAAACAATAAGTCTTAAACAACATCAAGTCTTAACACATAAATTCAACATCTCATAAATACAAGTCTTCAACATTTGTTAATCTTGCCCTTGCCTTTACTAGTAGAAGGCTCATCTGCTTCTTTCGTTTTAATCGCAATGTTATTATTAAGCAGCAAGAGTGAGCATGATTGCCCACAAATAAAATAATGAAATAACAATGTATAATAACATGCGAGGAATCAAAGACTTCAAATAAAAGTTCAACTTTTGAATCAAGAATGAATAACAAGAATCAAAAGATTTCTAGGGTCATAAGACCTTGAACTATGTCCTAGGTTATCAAGGGTTATACTTGAAACCTTTAATACTCGTAAGACTATGGACCTTTCTACTGCATTTCTTAGGGGATCAACCCTTAGTACCATCATCGCGTAACAATATCTTAACGCTTAACGCATAAGTAAATCCCTTTGCGGGGTTGTTCATCTCAGCTTGACATTCGAGTCCGCACTAAAGGAAGTTTGGTTTGATAATTCAATAAGGGTTCAAATTTAGAACGTTCATCAACTAAGGACTAGTTGAATCAATAAAGTTCACTAGTCTAATAAGGTTCAACAATAATGATATTCGATTTGAATAATAATCTCAAGAAGTATACAATAGGACAATTATTGTATAACTAAATCATGCTTTGAAAAGATAATCAATCTTTAATATAACATTTGAACTTGAATAATAGTAATGATAATTTACTCGAGGTAACCAATAAACTTGAACAATAATGACAAGTAGGGTTAGGAAACTTGCCTCGTGTGTAGATTACACTTTAACTAAGCACGTTCTTTGAATTTAATCCTACATACCATTCACATTCACAATACCAGTTAATTATAATATAATTAACCATCATAAATTCATTCTTTTTATCTAAACTTTGGTTATGACTATACTTAGTCAATTTATCACATTCATTGTCACATAATTTACACTTCACAAATAACAAGCTAATTATGAAATCAATAATTCAATCCACATGTAATTATGTTATTTACATGTTAAATATCTATTTTAACATCTCATTATACTTATAACATATTTTTATGTTCATTACATTAAGTTAACAATACATTGCTAGACTTAACACTTTAAAAATTACATTTCTGGACCATTCACAGAGAGATACCATTTTATATTTAGGTCAGCGTCATAAGACACCATGGCATACATATATGTCTTATATGTCTTGGTCATGCATAGACTGACATAGATGATGAAATAGCGTAGTACAGATATAAGGCGAGACAAGCATACAAGACGCATACCGATTCATAAAATGGCGATTCACGAAAAATCGCAGTAAACATGCCAATTTCTACCAATTTCTTATTTTCTACTCGAATTTAGACATACCCATATGATATAATTCACACATAATCATTACCCAACATTTATAGAGTGACTTTAACCAATTTAAACACTTAATTACGTAATTAAAGCATGCAATTTTCACTTGTTTCTTGATGTTCTTGAAGGTTTTGAAAACAAAACATGAAAATTAACACTACTTGATTCGTTATAACACCAAATCCGCTCATTTAAGGTTTGGTCTCTTCATATTAACATGCATAATAATATACAAGTATAAATTTTACAAAATCATTTATGTTTGACACATTAAAATTACGATAAGGGCCATAAGGCCAAAAACCCATACTCTGTAAGTTTTGATCAACATATACGATGTATTTTAATGAAATGATGATATGGTTTATGAAATATATATAATTAAATACAATATGGTAACATTTAACACATAAACAACACATAATCCATACCCTTTATAAATACAGAGACCTTACGTAAAAACTTGAAAGCCATTTTCATAAAACTTAAACAACGTAACTTTAAAAATTTGGGAAGGAGGAGATTACCCTGAGTGTAAGGTATAGATTAGAAGACTCAGATGTTTTCTTAAATTCTCCTCTTTCAATCTCTTTCACAATATCTTAATTCTCTCTGACAATTCTCAAACTCTCTCTCTGAATATTTCTTAGACTTAGTAATAATGAAGGAGAGAATACGTATAAAGGAAAGAACTGATGCGCACTAAGGTCAGTTAACCCAATCATGGGTAACTGCTATCAACCACTACTAGGGCCTTGTTTGGCAAGCTTTAATTGATTCAAGGTCATTTAATTTAATAAAAGCTTTATAATATAGTTTAAATCATGTCACACCCATACACAATAACTCAATTATATTATTTAATTTAATATAAAATAAATATAATAATTTCTCATAAATTCACATAGTCACATAATTAATTTTCTCATTAATTAATTATATCAAATTATTAAATCTCTAATTAATAATTAAATTAATTAAAATAACATCATGCTTAAATAAATATTTCATTTAATACAATAAGCTCACATATATGACATACTTCGATAATAAAAATTCTCCACATTAATTTAATAGATGTAAATACATATAGTTAAATTAATCTACCACAATCATCGATGAATCAATTATTATTCTAATAATAATAAATCATCGAAAATAAAATATTTATTTACTTCAATAAATATTAAAATTAAATTACAAAAATCTAAATATTATGAGTAATAATATTAATGATGAATAAATTCGTGTTGATTAAAGATGAAATTGATAATTCCATTGTGTGGGAATTATTAGTGTTAGTGAAAATTGACATTTATTTCGATAATAATTGATGTCTGGAGGTTATATTGACCAATCGGGTAATTAACCGAATAAATGAGCAATTAACTGATATTGATTCACATGATTATAACTATTTATTCACATGTGTGTACTATTGATTCACATTCATTTACTATTAGGGGAGTTGGTGCAAGATTGATAATACTTGCATGACTAAGTAAAAAATGGAGGTATAGATGGAGGTACTATACTGTAATTATTTTTCCACATGTTTAGAACTATTGAGTCACATGATTTACTATTAATTCACATGATTTACTATTAGGGGAGGTGGTGCAAGTTTGATAATACTTGCAGGACTAAATTAAAAATGAAGGAAAAGAGGAATGTATTATACTGTAATATTTCGAGCCCCAAAACGTGCAATTATCGAAACTATATTTTTCTATAAATAGAAGCTCATTCTTCCTTCATTTCTCACCAATTCACTAAATCTATATAGCAATTATTATAGAGAGAAATTATAGAGAGAAAGAAGAAGAGAAGTATCCTACCACTCTATTCCAGTATCCAGTTTTATTCTAAGGTAAGGGGTATTATTTATTTCGTATTCATGAAGAGAGCTTCTGTTATTCCATTCTTTATTATTATGTTGGAATAACACACCTATACTCTGAATCTGCATACATGGTAAAATTCTTCTATTATTCCATTCTTTATTATTATGTTGGAATAACTTTGTCTGCTAAATCTTGCATACATAGTGAAATTCTTATGTTATTCCATTCTTTATTATTCTGTTGAAATATCCTGTCTGTGCGGATTACGAATAACCTGGTTCTATTCTTTATTATTTTATTGGAATATCCTGTCTGTGTGTATTACGCATAACCTGGTTCCGTTCTTTATTATTATGTAGGAATAACCATGTAAAAGTGCTTTATCGCATGCCCGTGAATTATATTTTATTCCATTCTTTATTATTACATTTGGAATACCACTTGGTCGCGATTATGCATGACCTGATTCCATTCTTTATTATTCTGTTAGAATATCCTGTCTATGCGGATTACGCATGACCTACTTCCATTCTTTATTATTCTGTTGGAATAACTTGTCTATGTGGATTACCTCATGCATGGTGAATGATCATTCGTATTCATTCTTTATTAAATTGTGGGAATGATCTGTCTACGTGGATTACCGCATGGCAGGTGAAAATCCATTTGCAGTTTCGTATATTCTATTATACTCGTATGAGATATCATTTCTTTTGTACTCGTCATGAAATATCATTTTCTTTGGTATTGTTCTTTCAGGAGTTACTATTCAAGAGTTACTATTCACCCGATTACTATTCACTCTAGTATTATTCACTCGGGTATTCGGGCCACTTTTCGTGCCGGAGTATTATTCATGAGTTACTATTCATGGGTTACTATTCACCCTAGTATCACTCACTCGGGTATTCGGGACACTTTTCGTGTCGGGGGTACTATTCACGGGGTACTATTCACCCGAAAAAAATATTTCTTTTCTGTCCAAATTATTTTTGGTACATGAATATTATTCTTAAATTTTACCCCACAAAGCAGTATCATGTGACAATTTGGACGTTATTGAATTTTGAATAAATTAAATTATAAATCTTTAATATCCTTGAACTTGTTTTATTGAATTATTATGTCATTGTCATCATCCTCATGTTTATATTATGATGAAAGTCATCTTTGGCTTACGTGCATAGATGGACTTGGTATGATTATAACCAGGGATTATTCGGTATAATCATGACCGTAATGTAACGAATGATGTGATAAAAGTCCTCATTGGCCCGTAGTGCATTGATGGACAGTTATTGATATGATTATAACCAGGGATTATTCGGTATAATCATGACCGTTGATGATTACATGAATATCCTTGGCCGTAGTGCAGGGATGATTCGATGATTTGATTTTATTTATTAAGCTGAGTCTTAGCGATAAAGTTGATGAAAAACTTTTTAAATCATAGAAGATAGTAGATTTTATGCTCTACTTGACTCTTCTAATGGACTGCTTATTTTCGGTGCAGTTGTTGATCTAAAACTTGTTGTCTATTGTATTCTATCAGTTGTTATACTGTTGAAGGCTAAGGATAATTTATTCTGCATTAACTTAGTCATAATATTTCTTACTGGGCTAGTTGAGCTCACCCTTTCTTTCATTGTTCTCTTCAGGAAATGAGAATAGAGTTGGGACGAGTTGGGGAATGGAGTGATGGTCCAGGATAAATGGCTTTAGTAGTCCTCACTATTCTACGGAATAATGTGATAATAATTATAATGAGGACACCTTTGAGTGGATATTGTCTAGATGACAATATTCTTGTTTAAACTCTCAGCTATGTTTTGTCGTATTTTCACGACTATTGTATAATTAAGTTGTATTTGAATTTATGTACCATGTATCTGGCGACTCAAGATGGGTGATGTATACATGTTTTGGGGGCGTCACAGTTGGTATCAAAGCTTAGGAATATGATCCCTGGCTGAGGTGTGAGACTAGAACTAGGAGGGGAGAGACGGGTAATTCCTTCGCTAGCATGACCTACCTAAGTTTATTTGTTATTTAATTGGTTGGTCAGAGTATAGGGATAATATGTGGCATGTCAATTAACTCTTGTTTTGAAAACATATTCTAGAATGATATCTGAAATATAGGAGATGAGCAATATGATATATAGGAAATAATCGGGAAGGTACAATCCAAAAAGAAAGCAAGGTATTCTCATCTCTTCGAACTACCAGGTACATAAATTTCGAGGGCGAAATTTCATAAGGAGGGGAGATTGTACGACCCCAAATTTTATGAAATAAATGTATTCAATTTTCTTATAATTATTATTTTATTTAGTAAATGGTTAAATTGATAAAGGTTAAATTTAAGGGTGATATTTGAAAATTTTGCAAAGAAAGCAAGTTAATATAAAATATTCGTTGTGTCGGGGAATATTCGTTTTAAAAGGGATATTCGTACGATGGCATAATCATTGATGAACCCCACAACGGAAGCAATATTATCTTTTTATAAATAACGGTGAAAGTGTTACCGTTAAAACTGTTGAACTACCTGGTAGTAAAAGTATAGTAAAACGTGTGGTTGCATAGTAGCACACGGTATTGATTATTGATGCTTACGTAAGAAGTCACTCAGTTATACTCAATTATTGCTACAGTAATTGCTACATCATATCTCTCATATTATTGATTCAATTATTGTCACAGTATCATCTGCATAATATTTATTATTATTAAATAAATAATTGAGACGACAAAGTTATTTATATTATTATTTGCAATATTGACAATATCTAGAAGTTCTGTCAAGGAGAGGTTTGGTCACTTAATTGCGCGCCAATAAGGAGAAATCCTTATCGGAAAGCCCCCTCTTTCTTGGGAACGACCTGGTTGTTAAATATTGTGAGTTATAATATTAATGATGAATAAGTTCGTGTTGATTAAATATGAAATTGATAATTCCATTGTGTGGGAATTATTAGTGTTAGTGAAAATTGACATTTATTTCGATAATAATTGATGTCTGGAGGATATATTGACCAATCGGGTAATTAACCGGATAAATGAGCAATTAACTGATATTGATTCACATGATTATAACTATTTGTTCACATGTGTGTACTATTGATTCACATTCATTTACTATTAGGGGAGTTGGTGCAAGATTAATAATACTTGCATGACTAAGTTAAAAATGGAGGTATAGATGGAGGTACTATATTGTAATTATTTTTTTCACATGTTTAGAACTATTGAGTCACATGATTTACTATTAATTCACATGATTTATTATTAGGGGAGGTGGTGCAAGTTTGATAATACTTGCAGGACTAAATTAAAAATGAAGGAAAAGAGGAATGTATTATACTGTAATATTTCGAGCCCCAAAATGTGCAATTATCGAAACTATATTTTCCTATAAATAGAAGCTCATTCTTCCTTCATTTCTCACCAATTCACTAAAGCTATATAGCAATTATTATAGAGAGAAATTATAGAGAGAAAGAAGAAGAGAAGTATGATACCTCTCTATTCTAGTATATCCAGTTTTATTCTAAGGTAAGGGGTATTATTTCTTTCGTATTCATGAAGAGAGCTTCTGTTATTCCATTCTTTATTATTATGTTGGAATAACCTATCTATGCAAAGTACCGCATACATGGTAAAATTCTTCAGTTATTCCATTCTTTATTATTATGTTGGAATAACTTTGTCATGCTTCAATCTGCATACATGGTGAAATTCTTCTATTCTTCTTCTTTATTATTCTGTTGGAATATCCTGTCTGTGTTGATTACGAATAACCTAGTTCTATTCTTTATTATTCTATTGGAATATCCTATCTGTGTGTATTACGCATGACCTGGTTCCGTTCTTTATTATTATGTTGGAATAACATGTTTATGCAGTCTATCGAATGCCTGGTGAATTATGTTGTTATTCCATTCTTTATTATTCTGTTGGAATACCCTGTCTGTATGGATTACGCATGACCTGATTCCATTCTGTATTATCCTGTTGGAATATCCTGTCTGTGCGGATTACGCATGACCTAGTTTCATTCTTTATTATTCTGTTGGAATAACTTGTCTATGTGGATTACCGCATGCATGGTGAATGATCCTTCGTATTCATTCTTTATTAAATTGTGGAAATGATCTGTCTACGTGGATTACCGCATGGCAGGTGAAAATCCATTTGCAGTTTCGTATATTCTATTATATTCGTATGAGATATCATTTCTTTTGTACTCGTCATGAAATATCATTTTCTTTGGTATTTTTTGTTTTACGAGTTACTATTCATGGGTTACTATTCACCCAATTACTATTCACTATAGTATTATTCACTCGGGTATTCGGGCCACTTTTCGTGTTGGAGTAGTATTCATAAGTTACTATTCATGGGTTACTATTCACTCTAGTATCATTCACTCGGGTATTCGGGACACTTTTCATGTCGGGATACTATTCAAGGGGTATTATTCCCGAAGTACTATTCACGGGGTACTATTCACCCGAAAAATATATTTCTTTTATGTACAAATTATTATTAGTATATGAATATTATTCTTGAATTTTACCCCATAAAGCAGTATCATGTGACAATTTGGACGTTATTGAATTCTGGATAAATTAAATTATAAATCTTTATAATTTATCCTTGAACTTGTTTTATTGAATTATTATGTCATTAGCATCATCCTCATGTTTATATTGTGATGAAAGTCATCTTTGGCTTACGTGCATAGATGGACTTTGTATGATTATGACCAGGGATTATTCGGTATAATCATGACCGTAATGTAACGAATGATGTGATAAAAGTCCTCATTGGCCCGTAGTGCATTGATGGACAGTTATTGATATGATTATAACCAGGGATTATTCGGTATAATCATGACCGTTGATGATTACGTGAATATCCTTGGCCGTAGTGAAGGGATGATTCGATGATTTGATTTTATTTATTAAGCTGAGTCTCAGCGATAAAGTTGATGAAAAACTTTTTAAATCATAAAAGATAGTAGATTTTATGCTCTACTTGACTCTTCTAATGGACCGCTTATTTCATTGCAGCTTGTTGATCTAAAACTTGTTGTCTATTGTATTCTATCGGTTGTTATCTTTGTTGAAGGCTAAGGATAATTTATTCTACATTATCTTAGTCATAATATTTCTTCTTGGGCTAGTTGAGCTCACCCTTTCTTTAATTGTTCTCTTCAGAAATGAGAATAGAAATTTGGGACGAGTGGGAAATGGAGTGATGGTCCAGATAAATGGCTTTAGTAGTCCTCACTATTCTACTGGAATAATGTGATAATAATTGTAATGAGGACACCATTGAGTGTGGATATTGTCTAGATGACAATATTCTTGTTTAAACTCTCGGCTATGTTTTGTCGTATTTTTTACATTGTATAATTAAGTTGTATTTGAATTTATGTACCATGTATCTGGCGACTCAAGATGAGTGATGTATACCTATTTTGGAGGCGTCACACTTTTCCCCCACCTAAGGTTCATAACCTAAAGCTTTGATACCAACTTGTGACACTCCCAAATCCGGGTACTTTATTCCCTCAGGATTTGGTGTTCACTTTATAAAAACATTCACATCTAACTACCCAATCATAATAAAATTGAATAATAAACCTTCCCATTAAGGGATTACATTAATAAAAATCTCTCAGGTTATCTAACCTTTAAATATAATCATTCAAATGCGGAATAAAATAAAATATATTCATTTCAATAATTCAAACAAAGTCTGATAATAAACTATCAACATGATTACAAGTCTTCAATACTTGTTCATCTTTCCCTTTCCCTTACTAGTGCTAGGTACATCGACCTTCTCAACTTTAGATGTAAGGTTACATAAGCAAGAGTGAGCAAACAAAGCTCACTTGAAATAATAATGAATAAAATCTTTACAACAACTGCCAAATAATAGACTCAATAGAACTGAACAATATGTTCTATTAACATTCTGAAATATAACTACGGGTCCTAAGACCACGAACCATGTCCATAGTTATAAGTAATCTTTCGACTTAAACTTTAACATTCGACTTAAACTTTAACAGTAAGACTATAGGGACTCCTCGTACTTAGGGGGATCAACCCTTCGTATAATGTATTGTGCACAAACATTTCAACGCTAAGCGTAAACCCCTAATAATAGGGTTGTTAATCTCAGTATTTAGAGTACAAGTCCGCACCAACGTAAGTTTGGTTTGGATACGTTTTAAGGGAAGTTTAGAATTTAACGGTCATCAACTAAGGATTAGTTGAATAAAAGGTAATAACTCTATGTTATGGAATAAACCATAATTAAATCAACATTGTATACTAAGTTCATGCTTTAGGAATAATCTAATAGCATAAGTATTGAATAATATATCATACCTTGCTTTGAACAACATTAAGCTAAGGTTAAACTCTTAGAATTTAATATTATGCATGCATAATAAGTAATAACTTGAATGATAAAACTTGTTCATCAGAATGAAGATTATTGCATGCTAAAATAACAAGTTTAGGTTTAGAAAAACTTGCACAATGAAATAACAGAACTAACTCAACGAAAGTGTAGAGTTGCAAAACTTGTATAACGTAATCTAACTAGAAACAATAACTTGCTCAACGAAACAAGTTAAAATAAGAATAATTTGCTCAATATAATCGAGATAGGATAAGTAAATTTGCAAAATCGTAAATAAACTAGCTCAACGAAAGTGTGGAGATAGAAAACTTGCATCATCATAAACAAACTAGATACAAGAACTTGCGTAATTATAATTTAAATATGACAAGTTCTTGCACAATAATAACAATAGGACTAGCTCAACGAAAGTGTAGAGTTAGAAAACTTGCCTTGCTTGTAGGCTAAACCGTGACAATTCAATTCACAATATCCTATACACATATCATTAGGTACAATTAGTCATTACAAATACTCTATAAGTATCTATTTCATGTATGGTTTGATTGTTAACCACATAGTCAAATTACATCCATTAAAAATAACAGCACACTCGTTAAGTGTTAATTATATGTTCATTCATAATACTATAACACCATAATAACAAATTTACAAGTTAAACAATTATCATATATTGCATTCCATTAACAAAGTCATTCCTGGACCTACTTACTAACTCGGGTATACTGCTACCACAACTTACATTAATGGTCGTATTATTGCATGATAGAGTATTGTTATGACATGAGACCTAAGTCATTGGTTTATTGCTATGGCGCAATGTCGAGCTTCGGCTCTGACTTTAGCGCTGAGGCGCGAGAATTTGAGTTGGGGCACGGATTTTGGCGCTGAGGCACCGAAACTTATAGAACCCAACCCAAAGAACAGAACAACTAAATTCTGGACTAATTAATATTGCTAACATCTAAATTAAAGACATATAATTTACACAATTTACTCATAACCATTTACTCATCATACATATACCAGTTTAAAGCAATTAAACAACAATATCAGAAAACTTAAATCTTTGAAACCATAGTTTAAAACCCAAAACTCCATTGTTGACATTTGTTAAACACATTGAACACTGTAATACTAATAATAAACCAATTTGATTCTTTTAAACTATGTTCTCTTTATTTCTTACACAATTAACAAATTCAAAGTTCAATTTTTATAATTAGCTCACAATCAAAGTATAAATTTTGGTACTCTACAAACCACGTTCATACATGGGTTCACTATAAAACCAAATTCTTTTCTTGCAGACTTAATTATAATTATAATTACAAATACATATGGTTTACATGAATTTGTAAAAGCCTTATACACAGTGAAATTCTAGAACACAGAGAATGTAAAACATATTAACACATATACGAATTATAACATAAAGGTTATGGGAAAAATACTTTTTGTTGCTTTGAAAATCCTTGCTAATTATAGACAATTGTTAGCAAACACAGGAACTCTGTCTTGCTATCTCTCTCTCAGACTCTCTAAACTTCTCTGTAACTTTTGTTCTCTGAAAACTTTTTCTTTCCTTAGGCTTAAGCCAACTACACTATACGTAAAATAAAAACACAAACAACGTACGATTTTAAAACGTCTAAAACCGACGCTATACTTAATATACTAATAAGTTATCAGCTACCAAATTAATATATATATTATTTATATTTTATTTATTCAATTTATATTATTATAATTCAAAATTCAAAAGAAATCCAAAAGTCATAAGGCTTCGTTTGGCAAAACTCTTTAAAATTTATGGACTTAATATATTTAAGCCTTGTTTGGCAAAACTAAATTAAACTCCTTTAACTTATTTTTATAACTCCTTTATAATATGGTTATTTGTCACACTTTATTTAATTAAGTTTTAATACTTAATTTAATTAATTCTAATAATAATTTATTTGATTAATTCACCCATAAATCAATACATCCTAATTTTAATTTTCTTTATAATTATAATTTTATTTAATCAACTAACACATCAAATTAAAATATTATTATAATAATTCATTTAATCATTACAAACTTTCTAACTTAATTATTAAATTAAATTAGAATACTATCTCATAATACTAACTTCATTAATTATTTATTTAACAAATAATTAACCAAATCAAATCAATTAATATTTATTCAACGATAAACACATTCATTAAATATTTATATAATTCAATAAATATTTAAAATTATAATTAAAATTCTGGATTGTTACATTACCAAAGTAATTGGTTTGACACAACAGTTTATGCTTAATAAACAATATCATATAATTAAACAATTTTATTTCTTAATTATGCTGAAGTTATAGCGTTAACTTTGCAATAATTGACAATCAAGTTTAGGTTTTGTATAACATATCAAAAGCAAATAAAGATAGGAATCTTGTTCAACGAATAAGCAGGGCTTGAGAAACTTGCGTAAGTAATTAAGTAACTTACTTAAGTAATTAGGGTTAGGGAAACTTGCTTAAGTAATTAGGGTTAGGGAAACTTGACTGAGCGAAGATCGATTAAGCAACGCTACTTGATTCGTTTATAAACACCTAAGATGTTCATTCATATAAGTCTAACACATTAGTATTGATAACAATACTCAAATACATAAACTATTCACGTTTGTGTTAAATTCGATATGGTTTTGGGACCATGCCCTATCTCTTCAAGCTTCAAATTCTATCAGATGTGATGTCTTGTGCAGTAGTCACTCAAGATTGGACTTCCTTGGTTCTTGTGGGACATTGTTGTGTAGAAATGTATGTATGAGATGTTGAGACGGCGTAATGTAGAATCGAGGTGGCAAAATGATGATTTTAGCCCTCATCGGGGTTATCTCTGGTTTGGGTCGATAAAGCAGATGTTGCTCAGGGTTATCTCTGAGATTGGACTACTGCAAGTACTGAAGGTCCTCAGGATCATCTCTGAGGTGTGCCTGTCTCCCCGGTGTTATCTCCGGGTCTTATACTGAGTGTCTCAGTATGAGTCCCGAGGTTGAAGCTGACTACATGCATTTAAAACCATCATTTTCAGGGTTATCTTTGGAACTGCAACTAAACTCCTTCGGGTTATCTCCAAGGTTAGCACTGCTATTCCCGGTGTTGTTTTCGGGACTGGAATTGAGCATCTCGGGGTTATCTCTGAGACATAACTGTCATCTCCGGTATTTGAACTGCATTATCTTCCAGGGTTATCTCTGAAAGATGAATCTACCCTCCTGCAATGTTATTGACAGGTGTATAGAAAATTTCGAGTGTCTACAGATGCCCCTCTTTATCATATTCATGCAATGCAATGGCATGGATAGGATAAAGAATCCTAGACACTTGAAATGCAACAAGATAAACAAGATGTCACGTGCAGCAACATGATACAGATGGATGATGCATATGTATGACGCATATGTTCTGTTAGATTGTTCTCCAACATGGTGGGAAGATTGCTGACTCCCTGTTGCTTCTACCAGGGATGGCAATAGATCAGCAGCCTGATGCACTGTTATGGACGTGCGATCCACCGCTACCAGGAATCTCTAGGATTGTTGACGTTGGGGTTATAACCAAAGTCTTGAATCCTTGATACAGACTCTATACTGAAGATGTATCTTGCATGTACAAGAGACTCTATGGGGATGTATCCTTGTCTGTTTGAGGATGTGTATAACATATTCCATTATCGGCCTTCCCCTATAAGGATGATCATTCTTGGTTTGTATCGCCGGGACATATTAATGTTCTATAGGAGTTAGTGCCAGTAGTTTGTGTTGTCAGGGTTGCCTGACCTTCGCTGACATGTATATCACCGGATAATATCCCTGGTGGGAAAACTGTCAAGGTTGCTTGACCTTCGCTGACTAGTGCATCAACGGAAAATACCCCTATTAGGTAAACTGTCAAGGTTGCTTGACCTTCGCTAACTTGTGCATCAATAGAAAACACGTGACACCCCCACCGGGGATATGTACTTCAACATATGAAAACGCATGCCCCCGCCGGGGAAACTGTGTGAGAATGCGTGATGCCCCCGCCGGGGAATCTGTATTTGGACAGATGAAGACGCGTGATGCCCCCGCTGGGGTTTCTGAGTGAATTAGGGTGATGACCCTGAAGGCATTGGACCTGCGTAAGGTATTGCCGAGTGTGACTTGTAACATCTGAGATTATCGGCATAGTGCACACTGTGCTCGGGCGAATACCAATGAGTGATGTGCAAATCCACGGTTGATCACGAGAAAACCAGGATTATGGCTATTACGCTTTCAATCGCGTAGCATTTTATTCTGATTTGGCCTTTTCAAATTGTGTGAGAACTCCTTTATGTAACTCAAACTAGACCGAGTCGGAGGGTGGGACCCACGTAAAGGGTGCGTAGGGTATTTACCTCTGACATTAGCAGTGGACTCGCTGACTAGCCGTGGTGCTATTCAGGCTGCATGTTTGCCTTTTCAAGTAATTTTCAAGTTGCATCGCGAAGGAAATCTGAGAGCTTCTCTTCAAACCTGCTGAGTTCGGACGTCTTTCTACAAATTCTGTCATCGTACAAGTGTTCTACACTGTCCTGATAAAGTATGCATGTCTTCTTTTCCAGTTTTTATCCGTTGGAAAATGACTTATTACATGAAATGCATCTAAACACATAGTAGTGCATATGCATGCTCAAATGACTTGATAAAAAATATTCAACATAGTAATGTTAGTATTAAACCATGCTGAACATAATGATGTGAAAAAATTTGACTTTTGACACAATCAAATTGACACCTTTTTTCTGCTATTTCTTATCCTATGTGAGGACAAATGAGCAAAAAGGTAAAAAATGCAAAGGAATCCTGATAATTAAGTTACCCTTATGGATTGATGACTTTGACATTTAGATGCATATAGTATGTTTATGATTGTGGGCAGGTGTGCTACTGAATGGCCACCTAGTTATGCCTATGTGCATGTGGATAGTCCTATTTACAGAGGGGACTGTGGCAAAAAATTTCAAAAATGTAGGCATTGAATAGTCATGTATTTTTAACTCTACTGTAGACGTATGTTAAAGAAATACATGCATGAATGTAGTCATAAAATGAATTTTGAAAAGAAAGCTCCAGGTTTCAAAATTATCACACCCTTTTTGAGGTGATTTGGAGACTTGTTGTCCAGATATTATGGATTTGGATCAGCCGAGTAGTTCCCGCATGACCACTTCTGGTGTACGGAGGAAGGCTTCTGAAGTGCCTCGACCCTGTTCTATTGGACAGCCTTGCCGGTTAGTGGAGGCGGTGATACGTCCAGTCCAGGTTAATGTGCCGGATGTCGAGGACGAGGACGAGGATGTTCCAGTTGCAGACCCCGTTCTTACTGCACATGTTCCCCGTAGGGATTCACCAGGCATTCAGGTGGTGAACCCAGAGCTTTTAGGTGATCTAAGTCGACATCCTTCAGTTTACCTGCAAGCAAATGAGGTATAAAGTTAGATCTTAATCTTCCTTCTTTCCTATTGATGAGGAGTAAAGGATTTTGATGTCGATCTTCATTTCATGTAGGTTCCCGGCTTTACACAGCCTCAAGGGAACTGGTTCAGCATCCACTCCATGTACCAGGCTCTGCATCCTGACTATAGAACGATTGTTCATGACTGGGGATTTGAGGCGTTCTTTTCTATCCTTCCCCGCCGATGTCCCTGGGGTTACCTCATGGAATTGTCTGAGCGCTAGTTTCACCGGACTTAGTCACTCCATTTACTGGACTGTGAGGTGATGATGACGCCGATGCATTGGCGGTTTATCATAAGTATGTAGTTTGGAGGGGCACCTGTAGCGCCCCCAAATCCGGGTATCTTCCAACCCAACAGATGTTTCTATACTGTACAACATTCATACATTCATTCAATTGAAAATTCAAAAAGAACGACCATAACTTCTATATATTTAAAGTAATATTTATATTTCCCAGGTTCTATACCCATTACAAAGGTTCTTTGTCATAATATCAATTAAATTACAACAATAGACCTATACTATTATAAGACAGCTTAACAATCTGCCTTAGCTTTTCCTTTATTCTTTTTCGATCCTTCGAGACGTTCAGTCTTAGCTGCATTCATATGGTTCAAGCAAGAGTGAGCATAACTAGCTCAGCAAGTATAACAATTCAATAACAACATGTTTGACACATATGAATCGTATATCTTTAATAACTGAACAATAGTTATGAAGTACTATTGATAATTTAAAATAGCACTTCATCTTTATTTCAAAATGTTTTACAATAATAACAATATTTAGTAAAATATTTACTCCGGTCAAAAACCTCGAGTATTTATTCTTTATTGGAAAAAGGACAACCCGAAACTAAGTCTGTAAGCCCGATATTACTTACGAGCACTTCTAGGTGATCAGCCTATTGTACTCTATGTTGATCAACACTACATCCATTAAACGTATGCACGTTTAAGCATTTGGCAACCTCACGTGCCTGTCGTTTTACCGACAAAATATTTGTTTAAAATTTCAGTCTTCTTTTGAAAACTATATCGAGTAGTTGACAAAAGATAACAACATTTGATAATAAATGAATAGATTATCAATATATCAAGTCTAGCCAAAGGAATTGGCTTTAACTTCAACATACTTCAATTCATGCGAAAGAATACATGAACTTCAAAAACTTGTTCAGAATTAACTGAGACAAGAGTTAGAATACTTGCCTTTAGCGTCTGCTACGGTATATTAACTTTATGTTCAAGTCTTTCAAGTCTCTACAATACATGATCACATAATTCCTTACTTGGTCATTACTCCTAACTTTGTCACCACATTAACTTGGTCACCATACATACCATATTAATATGGTTTTCCCCATGGGTCATTACAACTCATGGATTCTAGCTTGGGCTTGGATTCAATAAATCCTTGGGCTTTGCATTAATAAACACTAGTTGGTTCATTAATTAATAATTGGGCCTTAACATTTTATTCACTTGGACTTGTAGAAATTCCAATCAACCTTTCCAAGTCCATTGACATTACTTAATACATATATAAATAGTTTATGTATTATTTTCGTATTCTAATTCATATAGAATTTATATACGATATTTCATCCTTCATACAAACTAGTATAATACTTCGTATTATACTTGTTTTCATTACCTTTGTACAATACCTAAGTATTATACAATTATTATTTATTCATTACTACTTCGCCTTCCTTAACGTTTATAAATTAAGTCCGCAAGCGAAATATTATATTTTTCAAAACTAGATTTTTATTACATAATCCATCTTACCTTGTCATTCTATCATTACGTATTTCTCAGAAATTCAAAAATAAATCCCGAGCAAATACCGATGAATAGTGTTTTTTGGAAAATTTCTCGGAAAACTTTTATTTTCGTCTTGAAAATTCTAACACTTTAATTTGTTCACGTAGTTCAAATACTACGACATTCTAACATCAATAGGTTATACAATGACAACCATCTTGATAACACATAGAATAGAATTTTATTATTATTTAATTTAATAAAATCATTTTACAATAAGATCCGAATCTCTCGGTCGTTACATTCTTCCCCCCTTATAAAGATTATGTCCCCAAAATCTCGTCTTACTTTAATCAAATAGATGGGGAAAATTTTTCTTCATCTGTTCTTCTAATTCCCACGTTGCTTCTTCAGCATCGTGGTTCTTCCATAATACCTTTACTGATGGTATTACCTTGTTCCTCAGAACTTGTTCCTTTCTATAAATGATTTGCATCGGCGATTCTTCATATGTTAAGTTTTTCTCGATATGAATCGGCTCATACTCGATTATATGCTTATAGTCTGGCTTATATGGACATAATACAGATACGTGAAACACGTTATGTATCCGTTCTAGTTCTAGAGGTAATGCTATCACATAAGCTACCTCTCCCACCCATTTTAATACCTCAAAAGGTCCTATAAACCTTGAACTTAACTTTCCTTTCTTTCCAAAGCGTATCTTTCCTTTCCAAGGAGATACCTTTAGAAACACATACGAGCCCACTTCAAACTCTCGACTTAGTCTATGCGAGTTCGCATACTTCTTCTATCTGTCCTGAGCTGTGACGAGACTCATCTGAATTAACTTTACCACATCCGTTATGTGCTGCACCAATTCTGGTCCTAGCATCCAGCGTTCTTCCACCTCATCCCAACACAATGGTGTTCTGCACTTTCTTCCATACAGAACTTCATAAGGCGACATACCTATGCTTGTATGATAACTGTTGTTATACGCAAACTGTACTAGTGGTAGGTGATCATCCCAACTACCCTTGAAATCAATAATGCAAGACCTCAACATGTCTTCTAACGTCTGAATTGTTCTCTCGCTCTGCCCATCGGTTTGTGGATGATAAGCTGTGCTTAACTTCAAATTTGTGTTCCCAATCGTTCTTGCAAACTCCTCCAAAGTTCGATGTGAATCATGGATCACGATCGACCTGATCGATCTTTGGTACTCCATGTCTAGAAATGATTTCCTTAACATAAATTTTAGCTAACTGGTCTAAGTTATACTTGACCCTAATTGGCAAAAAGTGAGCCAACTTCGTCAACCGGTCCACTATTACCCAAACCGAATCGTATCCTTTATTCGTCGTCGGAAGTCCCACCATGAAGTCCATCGTGATATGCTCCCACTTCCATTCTGGAATCTCCAATGACTGTAATAAGCCACTGGGTTGTTGATGTTTGGCCTTAACTTTTTGACAAGTCAAGCAACTACTCACTCACTCTGCTATTTCTCTCTTCATGTTTGGCCACCAAAAACTCTGTCGAAGGTCTTGATACATCTTAGTGCTACCAGGATGTATCGCGTACCTCGAACTATGAGCTTTTTGTAACACTTGCTCCTTTAATTTCGTCTCATTCGGAACCCAAATTCTTCCTTCAAATCTTAATAATCCCTCTTTATCAAGACTATACTTAGCATTTTCCTTCTCGGATAACCGCTTCTTCATTTGGTTACACTCGTCAGTCTTGAGTTGTACCTCCTTGACTCTGTCTACGATGGTAGATTGCATCTCCGTCGTAAAGAGTATCTGCCTCGAATCACTCGACATCTTCACTTCTATTTCCATCCTAGCCATCTCTATTATTAACTCATTTTGAGTCATTAACATAGACAACTTTTCCCGACCCTTTCTACTTAAGGCGTCGGCAACTACATTGGCCTTTCCAGGGTGATACAGGATTTCACAATCATAATCCTTTATCAACTCTAGCCATCTTCTCTGTCTCATATTTAACTCCTTCTGAGTGAAGATATACTTTAGACTTTTATGGTCCGTATATATCTCACATTTTTCCCCATAAAGATAATGTCTCCATATCTTTAGGGTAAACACTACTGCGGCCAGTTCCAGATCATGAGTAAGATAAACTTTCTCATAATCATTCAACTACCGTGATGTATACGCAATGACTTTGCCATGTTGCATAAGCACACAACCAAGTCCTCTATGCGAAGCATCACTATACACTACAAAATTTCCTGTGTCATCTGGCAATGACAAAACAGGCGCTTCACTTAATCTTTTCTTTAGTTCTTGAAAACTGTCTTCACATTTATCCGTCCATACGTATTTCACCGTCTTCCTTGTTAAATTAGTCAACGAGGTAGCTATCTTCGAAAAATCTTGGATAAATCTTCGATAGTACCTTGCTAACCCTAGGAAACTCACACCTCGATTAAGCGTTTTGGTTGTTCCCAATTAATTCTTTGCTTTACCTTCATTGGATCCACTGAAATCCCCTCTTGGTCAATGACATGACCTAAAAACTGCACCTTTCCCACCCAAAATTCACATTTGGTGAATTTCGCATATAACTTCTCATTCCTTAGTGTCTCCAACACTAATCTTAAGTGTTCCGCATGATCTTCTGGCGTCTTAGAATAGACTAGAATATCATCGATAAACACAACGACGAATTTGTCCAAATATGGTTTGAACACTCTGTTCATCATATCCATAAATGCAGCCGGTGCATTCGTCAACCCAAATGACATTACCAGAAACTCGTAATGACCGTAATGAGTCCTGAATGCTGTCTTTGGTACATCTTCCTTCCTAACCTTCAACTGATGATACCCCGTCCGCAAATCTATTTTAGAAAAATACTTTGCCCCTTTCAATTGATCAAAGAGATCATCGATCCTGGGCAATGGGTATTTATTCTTTATCATTAACTTGTTCAACTACCGATAGTCGATACAAAGCCTTAACGATCCGTCTTTCTTCTTGACAAACAACACCGGTGCCCCCCACGGAGAAACACTTGGTTGAATGTACTTTCTGTCCAATAGTTCCTGTAGCAGAACCATTAGTTCTTTCATTTCCATAGGCGCCATACGATACGGTGCCCTTGAGACTGGTGCCGTTCCTGGCACAATGTCTATCACAAATTCGATCTCTCTATCCGGGGGTAAACCCGGTAACTCACTTGGAAATATATCCCTGAATTCATTTACGATAGGTATTTATTCTATGGTTGCTCCCACTCTCTGGGTATCAACAACATGGCATAGATAACCTACACATCCCTTCCTTAAGAGTTTTGTAGTTTGTGTCATCGTAAGGCAACACGAACGTCCCGACAATTTATTACCGTAAAATACTACAGGAGGTTGCTTCAACGTCCTGATGCTCACACATTTCTTTTGGCAATCTATGATTACTCCATGGTTAATTAACCAATCCATTCCGAGAAGTACGTCAAAATCTCCTAACTTTATCGGTATTAAATCTACCGATAACTTACAACCACGTACATCTACACAACAACTCCTATGAATATCTTCAACAGGAATTATCTCTTCGTTTACTACCTTAATGTTCAAAGGTATAGGTAATTTTTCGGGAAATAATTCTAGTTGTCTAGCAAAATCACATGCTATAAATGAACAAGTAGCAACCGAATCAAATAGCACGTATGCATTTATGTTATTGATCGGAATAATACCTGCAACTACATCTCCTGATGCCACCGCATCTTGGACCATCATATTAAAAGTGCGGGCCATTGATTTACCCGGCTGAGCTGGACCACTAATAGCCAACTTACCGCTATTAGTTCCCTTATTTCCTTCTGTCCCCTTCTTCGGGCAGTTCTTCGCTATGTGGTCAGTTGATCCACATACAAAATATCCGTGATTTTTCTTCGGATTTGGACACTTAGGCGAACATTTCCAAGTCCATTAACATTACTTAATACATATATAAATAGTTTATGTATTATTTTCGTATTCTAATTCATATAGAATTTATATATGATATTTCATCCTTCATACAAACTCGTATAATACTTCGTATTATACTCGTTTTCATTACCTTTGTACAATACCTAAGTATTATACAATTATTACTTATTCATTACTACTTCGCCTTCCTTAACGTTTATAAATTAAGTCCGCAAGCGAAATATTATATTTTCCATAACTAGATTTTTATTACATAATCCATCTTACCTTGTCATTCTATCATTACTTATTTCTCGGAAATTCAAAAATAAATCCCGAGAAAATACTAATGAATAGTGTTTTTCGGAAAATTTCTCGAAAAACTTTTATTTTCGTCTTGGAAATTCAAACACTTTAATTTGTTCACGTAGTTCAAATACTACGACATTCTAACATCAATAGGTTATACAATGACAACCATCTTGATAACACATAGAATAGAATTTTATTATTATTTAATTTAATAAAATCATTTTACAATAAGATCTGAATCTCTCGGTCGTTACAGCACCAGTGCCTTTAACGGCGGATATTACCCCGACTACCGTCAGATCGTTGTTAGGAGTTCCGGCGGAGGCGCTCAAAGGGAAGGACCGTTCGTACGGGTCCTTTGAGCGTATATGCCATGAGTGGGATGTTGAGTGAGCCCATACCAGTTGATGTGAGAGTCAGGGATCACATTCTTCGATGATTGTTTCTGATGATCGTTAGGGGCTGCTTCATAGCAGATAACTCTTCTACGGTGTCGTTTGCTTTGATCAGCGCCATGCGACATATGGAATATATAAGAGAGTATGATTGGGGTTCCTACACCTTTGCCTATTTCCTCAGGGGCATGCGTATGCGTTCGTAGGGCTTGACCGAGGCTTGGTTAGGATTCTACCTATTTCTGCTGGTGAGTATTTGTAACATTCCAGATTTTAATTGTAATAATAAATATTTATTGAATTATATATAAATATTTAATGGATGTGTTTATCGTTGAATAAATATTTTTTTAATTGATTTGATTTTATTTGGTTAATTATTTGTTAAATAAATAATTAATGAATTAAGGAAATTCATTATTCCAGATTTTAAATGTAATATTAAATATTTATTAAATTATATATAAATATTTAATGGATGTGTTTATCGTTGAATAAATATTTGTTTAATTGATTTGATTTTATTTGGTTAATTATTTGTTAAATAAATAATTAATGAATTAAGGAAATTATTATTATGTTGATATTTCAAATTGATGGTTAATTATTTGTATTGAGTTATGTGATTAAATGATTTATTTAATTAATTGTTATTTGAATTAATTAAATTAAATATGAAAGCTTGATTAAATAAAGTGTGACAAATAACTATAGTATAAGGAGTTATTAAAATAAATTAAAATAGTTTAATTTAGTTTTACCCACACAATGCTTAAGGATATAAACTCTTTAATTTTAAATGATTTGCCAAACAAAGCCCTATGGCTTTTGGAATTCTTTTTAATTTTGAATTATAATAAACTAAATAAATAAAATATAAATAATATATATTAATTTGGTAACTGCTAATTTATTAAGCTCATTAGTAGGCGTATTGTTATTTTTACGTTGGCTAGCCTATCAGTTAGTTTATGCTTAGTAGCTTAACTCTTATACTAAGGAAAGAAAAGAGAAAAAGTTATAGAGGATTTTAGAGAGAATTGCAAGAGAGTTTTGAGAGAGAATTGAGAGATGTGGATTCTAAATAGTTCTAGCAATGATTTCAAACAAATTGAAGGTATTGTATCTAAACCTTAGTATTATATACATATATATACATATATATGTTCTTCGGAAAAACTGTATATATATTTTCTGTGAATTGCAAATGTGTTGAATTGTTGTAGAAAACTGAATTATGGTGAGTATATGTGTTTATGATGCTAGAGTTTATGCTTAAACAAGAAATTGCATGCTAATTCGGTTAACAGTAGAAGAAAAATTAACGATAGTGTATGTTTGTATGTACTTTTTCATATGGCTCATTTAAGTACCCATTTTGATGGTAAATTCATATGTTAAACTGTAAATTGAGTCTTGTATATGTTAGTTCTTTAAGAAACGAGCATAACGTAATTCGAATGAAGCAATTTGGCCAAGTTTAGAGATTACAGTGATGATTCTGGTGAAGAAACTCAAAAATAGAGTTTTAGTATGAAAATATGAATTTTGAGAAATTAAACTATTTATAGTTGCTGTTAAATTATTCTAATTGGTTGTAAATGTTAGCAAACATGTTTATGATTAGTTTATATCAATTGTTTATGTTACTTTCACTATTTGGTGGGTGAAATTCGTGTTAGTTGGGCTAAAAACGACTATTGTTCATGTCGTTTTCTTCTTTCATTTGTGCTCCAGTAGCAATTTACTACTTTAGTGCTAACGCTAAAAAGCTGCATAGATCGCCACACATAATCGATATGAGGCGATATAGGCTACTGTCTTCTGCTGCAGACCTTGGGGAAACCTTACCACTTGGTCTAAGGTTATGATTAAGTGTCATACACGTAATAAGAAGGTTAAAACAGAACTATGATATGTAATCGATAAATTCAAAGCTTGAATGATTAGTAAGCGATGAACGTTGTATATTAGAATGTAGTGAGCATGATGAATAGTAAACATGTGTTGTGAAGGTTAATACTTGTAATTTCTGATATTTGCATGGTATCTTAAGACTTGTGCTAAAATAATAAGTCTAACTAGAAATGCGTGTTATGTTGGAACATGAATGTTAGTATATCTAATAGATGATGGTTCTAAACCTATATGTAGGTGAACGTGAGTTAATATTATAGCTTACGCTCGAGGCAAGTTTCTAAACCTATCTTTTTACATTGAGCAAGTTCTCTAATTCTACTTTTACAATTGAGAAAGTTATCTAACTCTACACTTTCGTTGAGCTAGTTTGTTTGTTGTTATGCAAGTTTATTTGTCTTATTTAAACTGTAAATTTGCAAGCTCTTGTATCTAATTTGTTCATGATGATGCAAGTTCTCTAAACCTTAGTTTTATGTTAAGCAAGTTATTGTTTTATTTAACTTGTCAAATAGCATGCAAGTTTATTTAATCCAATATACTGTTGTTGAATAGTTATTATTATTCAAATTTTTATTCGTTATGCATCCTTAGTATTCAATTCTAAATGACCTTGGCTTAATATTGTTCAAGCAAGGTATGTGATAGTTATTCAATATTTATGCTATTAGCTTATTCCTAAAGTATAACTTTAATATACATTGTTAATTCACTTATGATTTATTTCATAACATAACTTGATTATCTTTTAATCAACAAATCCTTAGTTGATGTTCGTTGAATTCCAAATTACCTTAAAATGTATCCAAACCAAACTTACTTTGGTGCGGACTTGTAATCTAAATAATTAGATGAACAACCCTATTTTTAGGGGTTTACGTTTGGCGTTGAAATGTTTATGCACAATACATTGTACGAATGGTTGATCCCCCTAAGTACGTGGAGTCCTTATAGTCATATGACTGTTAAAGTTAAAGTTGAAAGATTACTTATAACTGTGGACATGGTTCATGGTCATTAAACCCTCAGTAGTATATTTCAGAATGTTAATATAACATATTATTCAGTTCTATTGAGCCTATTATTTGGCAAATGATGTAAAGTTTATTCATTCTTATTTTAAGTGAGCTTTGTTTGCTCACTCTTGCTTATATAACCATTACAGCTAAGGATGAGAATGTAGATGTACCTAGCACCAGTAAGGGCAAGGGGAAGATTAACAAGTTTTGAAGATTTGTAATATGTTGACAGTTATTTATCAGACTTTAATTTGATTATTGTAATGAACTTATTTAAATTCCGCATTTGAATGATTATAATTAAAGGTTAGATAACCTGGGAGATAATGTTTTTATTAATGTAATCTTGTATGGGCAGGTTTTATTATTCAATTTTATTATGATTGGGTAGTTAAATATAAATGTTTGGATTAAGTGAACACCAAATCTTGAGGTAATGAAGTACCGGGATTTGGGGATGTCACAAGTTGGTATCAGAGCCTTAGGTGGGGAAAAGCCTTAGGAAGTAACCTTTGAAAAGATAGTGGTGGTTAACTCTTATCGAGTTTTAAGGAAAAAGTAATAAAATACTTATGTTCTTATGTGTTTATAATTTATGTGCTCGTGAGTGTCGAGTAGTAATGATTAATAATTAAAACTTAAAATTTTGTTGTCAAGATGACTAATGTCGGAGAATCCAGTCAGGCTAGGGAGGAGGGATCTCGGATGCCTATAGAGAAGGAACCTCGCGACATTCAGGTTGTTTGGGAACAACTACTACCACGGGAGTCAGCCCCGTTGGTCACAGTAGTTGAAGATGAGGATGATGACGTGGAGACGGATGAGGAGGATCCTGTTGAGTTGCCACATGAGGATGAGGAGGAAGAGACTCCACTAACCTCGATAGCCGCTCATATGTACGATGAAGTCTACGATCGTAACGTGGAACTTCAGGATACAGTCAAGGAATTGCAAGAGATAGTAGCTGAACAACAGACTGCAATGACACAAAAAGACGGCGAGATCTAGGATCGTGAGGAACGACTGACTAATGTCAAGGAGAAGCTAGTACAGACTAAAGGAGAGAAAGAATAACTGATCGAGGAGGTCACAGAAGTGAAGAACAAGCTGAGGGAAGAAGCTACTAAGAGGGCAAGAGCTGAGGATGCACATGAGGAAGCATTTCAACGAGCCGAGAAAGCAGTGAAAGATGCACAAGCAAAGAGAATAAAGATGGAAGAGATGAATAGGGTATTCAACACCGTGGTTAATCGAGCTCAGGATCGGGTCATGGGTTATCCGATTTAGTTCGAGACGCTGCCATCATACGTATTAGATCGTAGAACAATGTTCCGGATCATGGAGGAAAAACGTAGTAAGGCTAAGCAGTATCTTAGTAGAACATCGTAGTTGTTATGCGATTAATAAATGTTAAATAAATTGTAAATCCCAAGTGTTATGTAACCGATGGGATATGATGATGATGTTGTTCTGAAAATTTTGAAGTTCAGGAAAGTAATGTAAATAGCAGTGATGCTATAGTTTTATATTTTCAAAGAGATTATGAATAAATAAAAGTTATTATTTTATTCAAAGTGTTACGTGATTATGTGGTTATTTATTTTGTGGAGGCAAGTTAAGTAGAAATTACTTAAAAGAGTTGAATAATAGTCTAATGAGTGTATTTTTAATAGAAAATGCCTCCCAGACGTCAACCACCATGACAGAGAACCACTGAAGGAACCAATAACGACAATGTTGATGCTAACCCCGCTCAACAACTAGTGATGCTACTGACAAGAGCATTGCAGAATCAACCACAGAACCAAGGAACAACGTTTAAGGATTTCAAGGCTGTTGGACCACCTGAATTCCGTGGGTGCATGAATCCAGTCGAAGCACAAACCTGGATTATGGAGATAGAAAAGGTGTTCGATGTCGCTAGGGTAGGGGATGATCAAAAGACTGCTTTCGCAATATTCATGTTGAAAGTAGAAGCTAGTTATTGGTGGCCGGCCAATAAAACTCGTGAAGGGCCAAGGGTGATGACCTGGGATAGGTTTAAGGAAATATTCTTCGAGACCTATTTCCCTGAGAGTTCGAAGAGTCAGCTAGAAGTGCAGTTTTTGGAACTAAAGCAGGGAACGATGACGGTATCTGAGTATGCCGCTAAATTCAACGAGTTGGCGAGGTCTGCACCTTATCAAGTCAGCACGGACGAACGCAAGGCGAAGAGGTTCGAAACAGGACCAAAGCCCTGTCAGTCAAATGGGGTTTCCCCTATTCTAGTTGAAGACTTTCGCAGCAGTGATGGAGAAAGCAATACTCACTGAAGGTGGAGGCGAGGCAGTGACAAAGTTCAATCAGGAATAGAAGAAGAAAAAGAATGAGGTGGAGATTAAGAATGGAGGTGGTAGTAGTGGAAACAACAATAACGACAACAACAACAAATTGAAGAGGATATGGAATGGAAACGTGGGTACTGGAAACCAGCAGGGTAACCAGCAAAACAAAAAGTTTGAAGCATGTGTTATATGCGGGAAGTTTCATAAGGGTGTGTGCTTGATGGGGAAACGAGTATGCTTCAATTGTGGTCAGGAGGGTCACATCGCCCCAAATTGCACTCAACCTAAGAAGAACGTGTGCTTCACGTGCGGATCCAAGGATTACTTTGCTCATGAATGCCCTACGAAGAAGGTTGGAGAGACAACCAGAAGCAATGGAGGTAACATTGGAGGTACATGGGCCATTGCTGGACCTACAACATCAAACAAACCCACAGTCAGAACATTCAACATGACTGTGCAAGATGTTGTGCAATCAAAAGATGTTGTGTCAGGTATTATCCCAATCAATAATATTGATGCTTATGTATTATTTGATTCGGGTGCTACTTGCTCGTTTATATCTGATGAATTTGCTAAGAGGTTAGGATTGCCTAGTGAAGAACTAAAATTCCCTTTGAACATAGAAATTGTGAATAAGGAAGTAATCCTTGTTAGATTCGTATACAAGAACTGTAGGGTGAACATTAAGGAGAATATCTTGATGGTAGATTTGATTCCGATTAGACTTGGAGAGTTTGATGTTATTTTGGGTATGGATTGGCTATTCAAATATGGAGCGGTAATTGATTGCCAAAAGAAGTGTGTAAACTATATGACCTCGTCAAAGGTAGTATTCTATGGTAGCAAGTCGCCTAGACAAATGAAATGTCTGACGATTATGCAGGCCAAGAAATTGTTGAGTCAAGGCTGTGTGGGATATTTAGCTTACATAGTCGATACTTAGAAGAAGAGTGTGAAACTGGAAGAGATACCAGTGGTGAGGGAATTTGAGGATGTGTTTCCAGAGGATTTTCCAGGACTTCCGCCTGATAGAGAAATTGAGTTCGTGATCGACTTAGCGCAGGGAACATCACCAATATCGAAGGCCCCGTACAGAATGGCACCGGTAGAAATGAAGGAACTGATGGTACAATTGCAAGAACTGCTAGATAAGAAGTATATTCAACCGAGCGTATCACCGTGGGGAGCGCCAGTGTTATTCGTGAAGAAGAAGGATGGGTCGATGCGTCTTTGCATTGATTATAGAGAATTAAACAAAGTCAATATTAAAAACAAATACCTATTGCTGAGAATAGATGACTTGTTTGATCAGTTGAAGGTGCTAAATACTTCTCGAAAATAGATTTAAGAAGTGGGTATCACCAATTAAAAGTGAGGAAGGAGGATATACCTCGAACGTCATTTAGAACTCGGTATGGACATTACAAGTTTCTGGTGATGTCTTTTGGTTTGACCAATGCCCCAGCTGCATTCATGGATTTGATGAACAGGGTGTTTAAACCATTCTTAGACAAGTTTGTAGTGGTATTCATCGACGACATTCTGGCGTATTCCAAAATGCAAGAAGAACACGTGGAACACTTACGTTTGACATTGGAAACACTAAGAAAGGAAAAATTATACGCAAAATTCTCTAAGTGTGAATTTTGGCTGGATCATGTACAATTTCTTGGGCACATGATTGACAAAGATGGGATTTCAGTGGATCCATCAAAAGTGGAAGCTGTAATCAACTGGGAACAACCAAGAAAACCATCGGAAGTGAGGAGTTTCTTGGGACTGGCCGACTATTATAGAAGATTTATTCAAGATTTCTCTAAGATAGCCACTCCGCTAACAAATTTGACAAGAAAGGCGGTAAAATTATTTGGACGGAGAAATATGAAGAGAGTTTTCAAGATTTGAAGAAGAAATTAAGTGTGGCACCTTTGTTGTCGTTACCAGATAGTACAGGAAACTTTGTGGTGTTTAGTGATGCCTCACATAAAGGGTTAGGTTGTGTTCTTATGTAAAATGACAAAGTTATTGCGTATGCATCAAGACAACTGAAGGATTATGAGAAAGGTTATCCGACTCATGATTTAGAATTGGCTGCAGTAGTATTCGCTCTGAAGATATGGAGACACTATCTCTATAAAGAAAAATGTGAAATCTACACAGACCATAAAAGTTTTAAGTATATTTTCACACATAAGGACTTGAATATGTGTCAAAGAAGATGGATGAAATTGATAAAAGATTACGATTGTGAGATCTTTTATCACTCGGGCAAAGCGAATGTGGTTGCAGATGCTTTAAGTAGAAAAGGTCGGGAGAAATTGATGATGTTAACCAACCAGGAAGAGTTTATTTCAGAAATGGCAAGGCTAGAGTTGGAAATCAAATTTCCAAAAGAAATCGACGAAAAATTATACCAGATAGAAGCTAGTCCAACTTTGGTGGACAAAGTGAAGAATGCTCAACTACAGGATAAAGAGTGTGAAACGATCAAAGAGAATATGGTTGAGGGTAGTGATGCAAAATACAAGATCGATACAGAAGGGTTACTGAGATTCGAGGGACAAATTTGGGTTCCAGCAGTACCAGAGCTTAAAGACGAATTCTTGACCGAAGCACACAACACAAGATATTCGATTCATCCAGGAAGTACGAAAATGTATCAAGATTTACGACGACATTTTTGGTGGCCGAACATGAAAAGAGACGTTACCGAATGCGTGGCAAAATGCTTGACATGTCAAAGAGTCAAGGCCGATCATCAAAGAACAAGCGGATTACTTTAACCGTTAGAAATACCAGAATGGAAGTGGGAACACATCACAATGGATTTTGTGGTGGGCCTTCCAACTACTCAAAGAGGATGCGATGCGATCTGGGTGATAGTGGACAGACTGACAAAGTCAGCGCACTTTTTACCAATAAAGATTAGGTTCAATCTTGATCAGTTGTCAATGTTGTACGTTAAAGAGATCATCTCAAGGCATGGAGTGCCAGTATCAATTGTGTCAGATAGAGATCCGCGATTTACGTCAAACTTCTGGAAGAGACTACAAGAATATATGGGAACACAATTGCGAATGAGTACAGCATACCATCCGTAAACAGATGGTCAAAGTGAACGAACAATCCAAACGTTGGAAGATATGCTGAGAGCATGCATCATGGATTTCAAAGGGAGCTGGGAAGAACATTTACCATTGGTGGAATTTTCTTACAACAACAGCGGTTACGCGAGCATCGGCATGCTGCATGCTTCTACGAGGCATTATCTGGCGGAAAATGCAGAACTCCAACATGTCTTTGGGATGAAGTCGGTGAACGCCAACCTATTAGGACCAGAATCGTATAAAAAAGCTGCCGAGGTTGTCAAACTCATCGGACAAGATTGGTAGCGACCCAAGATGAGATGAGAAAAAGTATCTTGATCAACACAGAGTGCGAATCGCGAATTTGAAGTATGAACTTTCGTTTTCCTAAATGTTTCTCCTTGGAAGGGGAAAATTCAATTTGGCAAGAAAGGAAAGCTCAGCCCAAGATTTATTGGACCTTTCGAGATACTACGAAGGGTGGGGGAAATGGCTTATGAGGTAGCTCTACCTCTAGAGTTGGAAAATATTCATAATGTTTTTCACGTTTCGGTGTTATGACCATATAAACCCGATTACAAGCACGTGATCGAGTACGAACCATTGCAATTCGATAAAGATTTGTCTTATGAAGAGATTCCTATCCAGATAGTCGATAGGAAAAAACAAGTGCTCAAAAATAAAGTGATACCTTCTGTGAAGGTGATATGGAGAAACCACAATGTCGAAGAGGCAACGTGGGAACTCGAAGCTGAAATGATGAAGAATTACCTTTAGTTATTTGTTTAATCCGTGTCTTCGATTCTGGGGACAGAATCTTTGTAAGAAGGGAAGAATGTGATGATTTTATTGTTTGAATTGTGATTCTGAGGACAGAATCCTTTTAAGGAGGGAATGATGTAACATTCCAGATTTTAATTGTAATATTAAATATTTATTGAATTATATATAAATATTTAATGGATGTGTTTATCGTTGAATAAATATTTGTTTAATTGATTTGATTTTTTTTGTTAATTATTTGTTAAATAAATATTTAATGAATTAAGAAATTCATTATTCCAGTTTTAATTGTAATATTAAATATTTATTGAATTATATATAAATATTTAATGGATATGTTTATATCGTTGAATAAATATTTGTTTAATTGATTTGATTTTATTTGGTTAATTATGTGTTAAATAAATAATTAATGAATTAAGGAAATTATTATTATGTTGATATTTCAAATTGATGGTTAATTATTTGTATTGAGTTATGTGATTAAATTATTTATTTAATTAATTGTTATTTGAATTAATTAAATTAAATATGAAAGCTTGATTAAATAAAGTGTGACAAATAACTATAGTATAAGGAGTTATCAAAATAAATTAAAGTAGTTTAATTTAGTCTTACCCAAACAATGCTTAAGGATATAAAGTCTTTAATTTTAAATGATTTGCCAAACAAAGCCTTATGGCTTTTGGAATTCTTTTTAAGGTCATTAGCAGGCGTATTATTATTTTTACGTTGGCTAGCCTATCAGTTAGTTTACGCTTAGTAGCTTAATTCTTATACTGAGGAAAGAAAAGAGAAAAAGTTACAGAGAATTTTAGAGAGAATTGCAATAGAGTTTTGAGAGAGAATTGAGAGCTGTGGATTCTAAATAGTTCTAGCAAGGATTTCAAACAAATTGAAGGCATTGTATCTAAACCTTAGTATTATATGCATATATATACATATATATGTTCTTCGGGAAAAATGTATATTTTCTGTGAATTGCAAATGTGTTGAATTGTCGTAGAAAACTGAATTATGGTGAGTATATGTGTTTATGATGCTAGAGTTTATGCTTAAACAAGAAATTGCATGCTAATTCGGTTAACAGTAGAAGAAAAATTAACGACAGTGTGTGTTTGTATGTATTTTTTCATATGGCTCATTAAGTACCCATTTTGATGATCAATTCATATGTTAAACTGTAAATTGAGTCTTGTATATGTTAGTTCATTAAGAAACGAGCATAACGTAATTCGAACGAAGCAATTAGGCCAAGTTTAGATATTACAGTGATGATTTTGGTGAAGAAACTCAAAAATGGAGTTTTAGTATGAAAATATGAATTTTGAGAAATTAAACTAGTTCTAGTTGATGTTAAATTGTTCAAATTGGTTGTAAATATATTAGCAAACATGTTTATGTTTAGTTTATATCAATTGTTGGTGTTAATTTCACTGTTTGGTGGGTGAAATTCGTGTTAGTTGGGCTAAAAACGGCTACTGTTCATGTCGTTTCGCTTACATCATGCACCAACAAGAATATGTTACTGCTATGCTGCCAAGGCTAAAAGCGCAATTAACATATTTATGTATGCAAAGCAATTGCTTACATATCTTGATATGAGGCAGCGATCTGCTGCTGCAAACCTTGGGAAAAACTTTACCACTTGGTCTAAGGTTATGATTAAGTGTCATACACGTAGTAAGAAGAGGTTAAAAAGCAAACTATGATATGTAATCGATAAATTCAAAGCTTGAATGATTAGTAAGCGATGAACGTTGTATATTAGAATGTAGTGAGCATGATGAATAGTAAACATGTGTTGTGAAGGTTAATACTTGTAATTTCTGATATTTGCATGGTATCTTAAGACTTGTGCTAAAATAATAAGTCTAACTAGAAATGCGTGTTATGTTGGAACATGAATGTTAGTATATCTAATAGATGATGGTTCTAAACCTATATGTAGGTGAACGTGAGTTAATATTATAGCTTGCGCTCGAGGCAAGTTTCTAAACCTATCTTTTTATATTGAGCAAGTTCTCTAATTCTACTTTTACAATTGAGCAAGTTACCTAACTCTACACTTTCGTTGAGCTAGTTTATTTGTTGTTTTGCAAGTTTACTTGTCTTATTTAAACTATAAATTTGCAAGCTCTTGTATCTAGTTTGTTCATGATGATGCAAGTTCTCTAAACCTTAGTTTTATGTTAAGCAAGTTATTCTTGTATTTAACTTGTCAAATAGCATGCAAGTTTATTTAATCCAATATGTTGTTGTTGAATAGTTATTATTATTCAAATTGCTATTCGTTATGCATGCTTAGTATTCAATTCTAAATGACCTTGGCTTAATATTGTTCAAGCAAGGTATGTGATAGTTATTCAATATTTATGCTATTAGCTTATTCCTAAAGCATAACTTTAATATACATTATTAATTCACTTAAGATTTATTTCATAACATAATGTGATTATCTTTTATTCAACTAATCCTTAGTTGATGTTCGTTGAATTCCAAATGACCTTAAAATGTATCCAAACCAAACTTACTTTGGTGCAGACTTGTAATCTAAATACTAAGATGAACAACCCTATTTTTAGGGGTTCACGCTTAGCGTTGAAATGTTTGTGCACAATACATTGTACGAAGGGTTGATTCCCCTAAGTACGTGGAGTCCTTATAGTCATATGACTATTAAAGTTAAAGTTGAAAGATTACTTATAACTGTGGACATGGTTCGTGGTCATTAGACCCTCAGTAGTATATTTCAAAATGTTAATAGAAAATATCATTCAGTTCTATTGAGCCTATTATTTGGCAAATGATGTAAAGTTTATTCATTCTTATTTCAAGTGAGCTTTGTTTGCTAACTCTTGCTTATATAACCATTACATCTAAGGATGAGAAGGTAGATGTTGTGACAACCCGAGAAATTATACAATTTATTAAAATCTTAAATGATTGATTTAAGGTTAAATAATAGACCTAGACATAAAATAAGTGTATGCGTTTGATATTTTTGGGATGGAAATTTGAGGATTTCAAAATTCTGTGTAAGATTTTGGAGAATTATTCAGGATTAAGTATATATGTGTATATGTTCTGTGGATATGGTATTATATGTGTTCAGAATATGTGGTTAAAGGGTC